>JAVGVS010000038.1:1713917-2233917 GCA_032718565.1 Distichodus sexfasciatus | reverse complement strand
TGATCAGTCTGATTTGTGAACTTTTTTGACACATCTAAAATGTTGCGTCTGGCATAGATCACTGTGTCTATCAGGCCAATAGTGGGAAAAAGCAGTGTTTTTACACATAAACCTTACCAACAATGAAAATACACTCATAACCCACAATATCCATGTTGGGTTTGACAAAATATGATTGGTGAAAAAAAAATCCTCAAAGTATATAGGCACACATATCACCACTGAATTGACTGTTTGGCCACTTACCATAGCAATATATGGTTTACATCACAAACCAGTGGCCAAAACTTTTAAAAGTAACTTAGATGGATAAAGTAGGCTCAAATTGATCAGATCTTGTTGTGAATTTTTTCACAAATCTAAATGATAAATAAACATCCTTACTAAAAATGAAACTAAATAAACCACATTATGCATACTGGGTTTGACAAAACATGATTGGTGAAAAAAAAATCCTAAATTATATTTGCTTATGTCATCCAGTGAGAGAAATGGCTGTATGGCAACATGCTAATATTTGCTATGTCCAATATATTTTGCCATGCAATGTGTTTTTCAAGGTGGTTGTGCATTCCGATTTTGTGTTGCTTTTCTTGTTAAATTGCATATTCATTATATAATGGATAATAAGAGACAACATGTATACATTCATGTCCAGTATTGTATTATAATAAACTTTTACATTGCATTATATGTCTGAGATAGCACTAATAATTGTGTAGTATACTTTGTTTAAACTCAAATAAATAAACAAAATCCATTTGTTTCCTTATTAAGTTTTCCAGAACAGTATATGTTGGCACAGTTCAAAATAAAGCACAGTCGCTGCTATATTGGTTCATGATTTTTTCTTCAGGCGTGCCTGAGTAACTACTATGTAGTAGGCCCTCTCAAGCAAATTGTTACCAAAACGTCTTGGGTGTATCATGCCATCCATCATCCATCTATCTCGATACATTTAAGTTTAAATTTAAAAAAAAACTGACTCATGCCACGTTAATTACCGCACGTAACAAGATAGTCTGAACGTCCGAAACGACTTGCGAGCGTTTTATTTTGCAATCATAGCCTTAATTCTACTGTGTCTTGTAGAAATTCCCTCACAATTGATGGACAAACATGGCAAAACTGAGAGGACAAAAAGCGCTGACTCCTACAATTTTGGAAGAACGTGGAGAGTGGACAGACTAGTTATTGAGTTCTTAAAATGTCTAGCCTAGCTGAGGGATTCCATGGAGTTCTAGTATATGGTGCCGGATTATTTAAAATAAATGTCTTTGGATGTGCTACACAGAAAAATAAAAAATGGTTATCTGTGGTATGGCACAGCAACAGGAAAAAGGTCAGAAAACATGTTCCTAGTAAATAAAAAACTTTTTAAAGAGCAAGCAAATTAGAGCTAAGGGATGATAGTGACCTGACAGATAGAGAGTCAAAAGATCTAAATATTTACAAGGAAATAACTGAGAGTGGAAATATAAACAAACCCTGTCTATATGCAAGTGAATCAGCTGAAGACAATGTGGAACCAAAGAATGAAAGTGGTTGGAGATCAATAGAAGCCTTGCCAAATTCAAAATCTTCATAAAGAATAAGGATTGGAAAAAAATTGCACCTGTACATGGGGAAACTAAACTGAGAAGACCATGGACAAGTAGATGGTGTAAATCACCCCCCACTTCCAGTCTCAGAGTTGCTTATAAATGAACACATAATGTTCCAAACATTTCCAAGCTAGCTAATGAAATTTGTGTGTGTATCTACAAATTTACATCGCCATATGCGCCACATAGAGACAGACTTCCAGTTGGGCTCTGATACAAGAATGCTCTGTCATTTAACAAAAGAAAATCTTGTCAACTTCTTGGAGGAGCACACAAATCTGCATCACTGGCAGAAGAAATGATCTCAAGGAATTTACTGAGCATCTGTGCTGTCCACATTCTAGCTTCAGTATTCCCATACTTAATATATAAAAAGACAAAAGCACATGATGAAAATCTGGGTAAGTTTGGCAGTTTGAGGGCAGGGTTTGGCAGCTTCTGCCTCACGAATCCTGTGGCCGATGGCTCCTGGTCTTGTGGTGCTTGTGCATCTGTGTTTATGTTGGGAGTGGGACTTGAACTACCCATGATTTCTTGGCAGCTCTAGTTCTGGCATTGATGTGGCCATAAACCATTAGCAAATAAATTTCACTCAAAATAAAGGCCTCATAGTCTGAAAAATAATACCTTTTTTTTTTTTTAAATAATACCTAAACCAAATTTAACACTTTTAATAGCCTTAAATTGTAATTTTGATTTATCACCTTTTAATACTTTTAAAACCCCCACGGACACCCTGCAACCTGATCTTGATGGTTCATATCTTGACTTCGAGGTGAAATCACCAACTCTCACCTTGCTCTTACCCAAGACGACCACTGCCCTAGAAGATAAATACCTGGAACTCCCAAACAGACTTTTTAGAACTGAAGAAGCCTTTTGGACATGAGGTGAAACGTCTTCATAGGCTTAAAGAGATCAGTTGCCTTCATTTAACAATTAAGGTGTGATTTGATTTATATTAGAATTTTCGCTGCTTTTCATAACTTAAATTTGTTAAGTTAAATTGTAATATTTTTATATATTTCAAGAGAAAACTGATGACATGAGCAAAATGATCTCCAATTTCATTTACAACCACCCATATGAAAATGAAATACAGAACTTCATGCTAGAGCCCTGCACTGGGACTGGAATCCGCGGGTTCCCACAGGACCCAACACAGGGAACGGGCGGTTTTAAGGTTACTGCGGGCAGGAGCAGGCTGTTAAAATAAGCAGTATCCCAAATTGTTGGCAGGATGGAGAATGCCAACTGATATTGGTAATAAAATTAAGTGTGGAAATTTTGATGGAAAACCTTTAAAATGGTATAGATTTGTTTTATGTTCCTTTAATAACTAAAAGAGCGGTGGTAACAGTCAGAAATTCAGTGGGAGTGGGATTTTAAAAGATAGTCCCATCTGAAATCAACTTCATTCTCACCCTTTTGGAAACCTTTCAGGATCCTCACCTTAGCCCATCTGATGGATTTGGGTGGGAATCGGCAAGTGTCACTCTTTATGAGGGCGTGGTGCTGCTTACTTGACCCCGAGGTGAGCGTAGAAGTGTTAAGTAGTAGAGGCAGAGTCACGCTGAACCAGACTGTTGCCAATGTTAAAATCTGAAACCTGTATGCTACAGTGCCGTCCACATTCACCTGGTACTTGTACTGGGAGGAGAATGGAATATTTATGAAACCATTTTTAACAATAATGCACACGTACAAAAGGATATGTTTAAATGAATAGCTGGCGGGACTGTTGGTGGTTTGCTGTTTTTGTTGGAGTCTTACCTTAAAGAAGTCAAAGAAACCAACAAGAGGAGCTTTGCCAAGGTCTTTTTCTCGATCCCGGAAAAAAAAGAAGGCAGTGATTCCGGCATCAAGCAAGTCTGGATTTCTCTTGGACACAGTGACGAGGTTTAAGCGCTCTTCCCTACTGTCTCGTCCTCGGAAAAAGGCCTTGTTTGTTTTATTTTCCCAAACAGGACCTAGGAAACCATTTTTAGTCATATTGTAATTCACTTGTTTTATAATACCTGTTTACATTAGATATGTTCTGAAGCAATGGGCTTTAATTCTTAACCAGTTCTTATGAACAATTGTGTTCTTAAACCCCTCTGACACACTTTTCACAAAGATTCTGATATTTCCCAAAGTGTATTCTTATCTGGAATTTTTCTCAGCTTAGAAAACAATCGACGCACACTCAAGACCAGTCGTACACACATTTGAGTGATGATAGTTAATTCAAAATAATCGGTTGTGGCAGTTTTGTTAATTGTACAGTTGATAAAATAGTATTTTTAATATGTAGTGGTGGCCTTTCAAAACAAATACTAAATGTATAAACTTTATTAATTAAATAAGGTATTATCATGGATTAATCTGCCTTGTTCATTGATTGATTATGACAAAAGGATTAACATCCAATTCACTTCTACATTAAGTAAACTCTAAAAGTACACCACGAGGAAAAGACGTCAACATAATGCAGTACAGTTTCAAGTTAATTTGTACTGTGTTGTAGAATAAGAACACTATCGGTTTGTGTGGGTTGTAAACTGTTCATTTTAAGGGGTTTGTAGAGTCTTTTTGTTTGTTTTATTTCAGTTTTTAAATGAATGCAATATTACTGTCTACACGTTTGGATTAAACACTGCATTTTGAAGTATCAAGAACATGTCAGACTCCTTTTGGCAGTTACTTAATGTGGAAGTGAATTAGACGTTAATCCTCTGTAAATTTTTTTGTAGTAAAGGCAACTATAGTCAAATGTGCGGCCCTAAAGTCTCATGCCCTTTTATTATTAGTAAATTTCTTAAGAACAAACTTAAGAAAATTCTTAAGAAGAAAGATATTAATTGAATGGGGCCCAATAGAAACTTTGATTATGGCATTTAAAAATCACATATTAGTAAACCTGGTTGTATCATTCACATTAATGCGATTCATTCCACATACTTATCCAAAGCAACTTCCATTTCCTAATACAGGGACAGTTTTTCTGGAGCAATTTGGGGTTTAAAGTCTTGCTCAGGGGACAAATGGTGGTAGTGCTGAAGGACTGTATAGCTAATTTGGACCACAGCTGGACAGAAATGTTATTTATTTTTATGCTGAAGATTTAGTTGATAATAAGACTTCTTTATCTTAATCGCTATTGTTATATGACTTCCGCGGTGAACAAATACATTGTTATCCCAATTTTTTCTACAAATTTCTTCTGACGCCCTCCTCTACAATGTTTGTGCTAAACTTTGTTCCAACTCAACCCTATTGCAGCACAAGTTAGCGAAAAACATAATTTGATCTTGCACTTGTTTTACATTATGTGTTTTTATCAAGTTTTTCCCCGTACTAACAAAGGGATCAAGTACGATGCTTTGGTCGCGTGGCATCATTATTCTGAAACCACCAAATTAGCTGTGAGAGTCGAGGGCGGGGCCTCTTAGCATATCTATGTCGTCATGACCTGCACATGTCTTTTTCATAAAGATTTGTTTTTTTCTCATAAAATTATTCATTTTCTTGCATTAAGAAAACATGGGACTCGGGGATTACAGCTCTCTGCCTGGTTTTTGAGAGACAGTATACGTAATTCTTATGCCACCTCAGGCCACCTCACTGAACACACATCTCAATCTGTTCTGACCCACACTCCTTTTTTGCATTTATCATCAAATGGAACAACACATTCACTTCAATGCACCATTTTAGTGGTCTTTCTACTCAGCCAGTTTTCATTTCATAGCTACAAAACTTGAGCAATCACTTTGGCGTTTTCTTGTGGAAATGCATCTCTTAGGAATGATGAGGGTACGTTTCACTATAGTACTTGCATAACTATGTATATCACAAATCTTGAATCTATACTTTTCATGACATTAAAAGAAAAATGCACAATTGCAGAAAGTACAGATGACATACTTGTGTTGCCCTGAATGGACAAGAGGTCATTTGTTACTCCTCTCATTGTTTTAAGAACCAGGTAAGTGATTTCATAGTGGGAAGGATAATATCCAGCGTGTCCATGGAACACTTCCGCGATATGACTGGCAAAGGACGGGCATATATCCACTTTCGTCATTTCAATAACGGTAGCCCACATTAAATTCAACATCAGGCAGTTGGACCTGTTCAAAAGAATTGAGGACAAATGCTATAAATCATAGGCTGTTCGCGTCTCTTCAAATATGAGGAAATATGTGATACGTGCAATACTAAAGTACGAAGGGATGCAGATAGGCCCTGGTAAAATCAAGACAATAAGCATTTGAAAGCATGTGCATCTTATGCAGTATTGCGGGCTTCTTTAGTCCGTAAATTATGCAAAAAATCAAAACTGGATAAATTCTTTCTCTTTTTTCTTCTTTTCCTGATTCCATCGGTTCATGCATTCCAAGAATGCTTTATACATATTTCAACTACTGTAATGGCATTAAGCTCGCCAATCTAGATGGTGCAATGCTGAAATCTAGGGTTAGGGTTATGTTGGGGTTAGGGTTATGTTGAAATCTGCCCAGATAGACCTCCTTCCTGTGAGCATGAAGGAAATGCAGTCAGTATGCGTACAGTAGCATTACATTTTGTGAACTATATTTGACCCAGTGTGATTTTTCTGTTGATCTGCCACAGTCAAATGGGAACCAATCTAGCCATTCCAATCCTGGAACCAAATTCATCCCCCTGTTGAATGTGAAGATGGATTTTATGAATCGTGAATCAATTATGGATCCAAATCGTGAGCAAAATTGGAATTGGGCAAATAAATTTTTTATTTTGTTATTACCTAGTAGCCAGGCTCCTAACTGAACTGCCAATTAGCTACCTTTTCACTGTGGCTTTACTATAATATATATTTTTTTATTATATATTTTATTATTACTATAATAAAACAGTAAGCAGCTGTAGCAGCTACTTTTGATCTCAATAGCCTGTAACTTGAAAAGCTAACATTCAGGCATAGCTTCCCCAACTCTGATCTTTATGATGAGAAGTAACAATAAAAATTATTTTAAAATCAACCTTAATGGAACTCACTTTGCGGGCAAGTGAGAGCAGCATTTCATCGGAAAACATCTTGAAGTCGGTGTACCTGCCCAAAGACCGCCGGTACAGCTGGTTATTGACAATGCTGTAATGGATAAGACCACCCCTGTTGGCAAAAAGCAGCTTGGGCATCTCCTCTGGGTCTATGGAGGTCAGTGAGGGGAATGGCCTGAAATCTTGCTGAATTTGGGGATCGTCCAAAGGGCAATTCATTAAGCTCAGCCAGGCTTCTGGATCAGGCTCTGGACAATCACAGTCCTCATGGTATAGTGGTCCTAAAGAAAAATAGTCAAAATGGTCAAATATTGAGTCTTAAATCCTTAACATTACATAAAGAGTTATTTGATATAAAAGCAGGTCAACATTGCAAAAGTGCAAATGTTATATTACTTTATATCTTATTTATTTAGCTTTATTTAGAGCTGGAAAATGACTGCTAAAAATAAAAAAAAATGATGATCCTGGTATACTTTTTTCTCTGCTTAAGATATCAAAAACAAAAACTTTGGCATGAGTAGTGCTGGGCAATATGGCCTCAAATCAATATCATCATTAATGAATGTTTTTGATTCTGAGTTTTTGGTTGTCTTCACTGACAAGGTTTGAATTATAAATAACATGGGTGCATATCTTTGTGACAGAATTCTACATATTATAAGAATTTTTAAAAATAGCTGAAATAATCGTCATGGGCAAGATTAGAGGTTCTGATTGTTAGTTTCGATTAATTGCTCAGCTCTAGTATGACATTACTGTTTCTGTTTTGAATATTTAACTTATGTAGACTTTAGAGCTTCTCATCCTAAAATTATAAGTTTTTCAAGAAAATTTGTATATTCCAAAAATACACAATGTCTGGGCTAAAAGATTCAGTGTTCGAATTGCATTTTAGCATCTTTGAGCAAAACCTCCCTTTAAAAACATATAACAGGTTACCCTTCAAACTGTATGGAGATTTGACCTGGTTAGATCATGTGAACACTTCCACCTTCAGGCAAGTGAACTGAGCTCCGAATACATCATGGAACCTGACGAGGAAAGATCCATCGTGTCGGTCCAGTGGAGGTGGGATATGAATACGAATGTGTTCCCTCAGAGTCAGAGAGTTTATTTTTACTCTGAATATTGTCTTTACCTAAAGAGATAAAAAAAGAAACCAACAAACATAACAATAAACACTAAGAAAAACACTGCCAGTGGTTTAAAAAAACCGACCTCAACGGCTGATGCTGAGCCAAACATTTAAAGCATTTTTTTCTTTCTCTGATTAAATGCAATCAAATAGCAAAGTAATAAAGCAAAGATCCTAATTAAGAAATTGATTTGAAATGACGACTTAAAAAAAAAAAAAAGTGACAACCTAACTGAAAAGGGTCCTAGAAATATATAGTGGACTTGCTGTCATGAAAAAACAAATTATTAAAACTCTGGGAAGAAAAAATGCACTGTGCCTTCTGTGATCATTGAAACCTACACCAACTACAAAATCACATATCATACAACTTGAGTAGATCTGATTACAAAAGATGTCTACATCAGTAAAAAACTTTTAAAAGCATGGAATAAGTTTCATAGTGGTTCCTATACAGTCAGGGATTCGAAGTGGCAACCTTCCAATTATGGAGCAAACTCCCTAACTGTGGTGCTACCAACTACCCCGAAGTACACAATTTCATTTCATCAGATATATTAACATAATTTTTCCAGTTTTCCAGAATTAATTCACACTGCATAAAAAGCATGAGTGCCGGAAGCTCTAACTAATGGGATGTCTTGTGTGTGTGTGTATATATATATATATACACATATATATACACACACACACACACACACACACACACACACACACACATATATATATATATATATATATATACAGTTTTATGTTATATCATATATACATATATATCATATATTTATAATATATATGTTATATATACAGTTATATCACAGCAAGATGTGTTTTTTTTTTCTAGAGATATATAGACAAGGGGATGTTTATCAGACCAAAATTCTCAATGTAGCATTACTGAGTTGTATGAAATAAAATAAAGTTTGAAAAATGGAATGTGAAAAAGTTTGGGCACCCTCTCACTTGCATTACTTTGAAGACCTGCAGTCATTTAATACTGACAGTTTGCAGCACTAAATTGCTTTGATTAGCTCATTAGACCTTAAACTACAAAGACAGCTGCAACCATTCAAAAAAAATGGTTTAACATATATAAATTGCTAGTGGTACTTGTCCTTGGTTTCCTCTTAGAGAGTGGCAACATGGGAACCTTTAAAGAACTCTCTACTGACTTAAAAACTAAGATAATGCATTTTTATGAATTAGGAGAAGGGTAAGAGAAGATTATCACAAAGGTCTGGACTGTCTCTCTCAACAGTCAGAAATGTAGTTAGGAAATGGAAGGCCACATGAATAGTCCTTGTGAAGAAAAGATGTCATAGACCAAGAAAAATATCTCAAAGGCACAGGCGAAGACTGGTTAGAATTGTCACAGACAAACCACAGACCACCTCCAGAGAGCTACAACAACATCTGGCTGCTGATGGTGTCATTGTATATCGCTCCACACGATAATGATCCAAAGCACCGCTCAAAATCTACTAAGGAATTTATGCAGAGGCACAGGTACAATGTTCTTGAATGGCCATCCCAGTCCCCAGACCTGAACATCATTGAAAATGTATGGATTGAAGCAGACTGTCCATGCCCGGAAGCCATCAAACCTGACTGAACTGGAGGCATTTTGTATGGAAGAATAGTCCAAAATACCACCAGCCAAAATTCAAGGACTTGTGAGTGGCTATAGGAGGCGTCTACAGGCTGTTATTTCAGCAAAAGGAGGCTCTACGAAATATGAATGGGATTATTCCTTTGGGATGTACAAATTTATGCACCTGCTTATTTTTGTTTAAATGAGCATTACATTGTTCCTGTTGGCCCAATAAAAAATATTTCACTACTGAATTGTTGCTGTTTCCATAAGTTATCAAATATGTTAAAATATGTTAAAATTTTTCTAAAAAGGAAAGGAAGAAAAAAAAGTCCACTAAGTAATTTATAATACGGTGACCTATGAGCTTTGATCATTTTCGTACAAGGCGATGAGGAAGACAAGAAGTAAGGCTTATTTTATCCATCAATCCAAATGAACACAGCGCTTTCTCTTACGCAGACGCTTTACAGAGCAGTATCGGTCTCGATCATTCAACCTCAGCACTCGCTGTTAACTGTAGTGAGCAAACACATCTAAGCCAAGCAAAAACATTTATAGACTAAAGGTGAACTTTCGAAACTTTCTAATTTTCCGTTCACATAATTATTCAGTCCACTCACCGGGAGAAACAGTGATATTTTCTCCATTCTCACTGACGGCCTGAATGTAAAAGTACCGTACCGGCACCACCACCCGGGAATCTAAGCCAGGTCCCCAAATGAGACTTTTTCCAGGACTTATTTTAGATGTGTCGGCCTGGCAAAAGATGCCATGTATAGTCATTATAACAGTAATGCATCGCAGTAGAAGAATTTTCTTAACGATCATTGGAATGTTTAACGCGTTTTGTCGTTGCACCACCATAGTAGTTTTGTGCGCTTCCTCTGTGAACGTGAGGGACTTACCCGAGAGGGTCTTGCCCATTTGGCACGACGTAACCGGATACTAGAACGTAAGTAATGGATAAAAAAAACTTTTCAACTGGTATATCCAATGCACGCACAGCCAGCACATAGCGTTCCTTCCGATTTTTAATTTCATCATTTTCTAACATCGACTTTTGTAGCTTTGTTAAAAAAAGATTTGACGAAACAGCGCGGCTCTGTTGTGCGCCACAAAAATAAATCCGATGTCTCCGATGAAGGCGAGAAATGCGTTCCGTCCGAATGTGCTCCAGCCATGTTTTGGGAAAAAAAAAAAGGTACTTGTGTGGTCCATTGCACCACATTGTTAAAAAACAAAAAAGAATAAGTAAAGGAAAGGTAATCGGAATATTGCCCATAAACCAAAAGAGCAAAAGTCTTAATTCCAGAGCTACAGAGCCGTTAACCAGACCCCTGCTTCATTTTCCGTCTGAGTGTGAGGTCTGACTGGGTCAAGCTGTGCCTCTGAGCAATGCCATTTTATCAAATTACCCAACGTCCACGAATTTTAATTTTAAGCTTTTTCTGCATAATAATGGTATTGCATTATTCTCAGCAGATCACCAATGTGCTGTGGTAGAGAAATTTGTGTTTTAATGTGAGTCTAAGAACAAGATCGTTTGGAGAGTAGCTACTAGAAGAGTGTCCCTTGGCGATAAGGTCACAAGTGAAGTTTCAGAAAAAGAGTGATCCAAACAATGGAGACCTTAAGGGCAGAACAGGTGGATGCTGAGCCAATATTGAGGCGGCAAGATTAAAAAGCCTCCAGGTCATCTTGGATTCCATGCCGCTAGATATGAAACCAATCATTTACTAACTGGAGGTTCTGATCTTCCCAATTCCCTTGTCACGCCAGCAGAGGCTCTGAAGGGTTACGTCCTTGCACCAGGAGTTTGTATTTGGCTTGCTCATCCTAACCATGATGCTTCCTGGAGAAAATAGGGATTCCTGTCAGTCCTAAACTGTAGGAACTTCAGTTGATTCAACAGCCATTCACCTCCCTTGAGAATCCAAATCATCCCTGGAAGGCAGTTTTCATTTCACTTTGAACTCACTTATTTCTTCACTTATAGCTATGTTCATGCCAACGCTTTCTCATTGAATCCAAATAATTCTGTGTCGGTCGTTTAAAAAGAGTGGCAAACAGGCTACCATCTCTGAATTGCCCAGATGAAGGCCTCTAAGGCCAAAATGCGTAGACATCTTTGAGCAGCCAAAAAATAAAATAAAAAAAACTTTTTGAACACATCCTTGTTAAGTGCCTCATATTTTTTATTCTGTGTTGATGTGATTTTCAAAACCATTAAAGAAAGAACAGTGCAGCTGTTAAAGTAGCATATATAGTTTCTTCGTATAATTTGTCACAAAGATGCAAAAGTGATCTCTGTTTCCCAAAAGATTGTGAGAGTCTCCTGCTACCACCAGAGGGTGACAATGTACAGTCGTACTTAACAAATGACATCAGAAGTGGCTTTGATTCTAATGGCTGCTCAGAATCAAGTAAGTTTTATCATGTTTTACCAACTGTCAACAAAACATCAGCTGTAAAACCTAAAAGCCAGATTATTTCAAGGCAGTTGTTCAGTGAGGGGGACTGACTGATTGAAATAGGATCATGAAGGGTTTTTAAAACCTAGATACCAGAGATGGACACTCTTACCCATAAAGGAAACTTTGGAATTAGCTTATTTCTATGGCCAGATCTATAACGTCATGTTTTCATCATCTTCTGTAAAATATAGAGGAAAGATTATATCCAGAGCTAATTTAAGTATGCTATCATTCTCCCATTTATAAAGAGGAAAAAAAGATAATAGCCTGTAAAAAAGTATGAGGTTTCGACCTCCTGTTCACTACTTGGATGATTTTAGTTTTTTGACATTTTCAGTTTGTCCTGACTTTGTGTGGTTTGTTGTGTATGTAAAGGTCAGCCTTTATACAACCTGTGTGAGAGTAAGACAAAAACAAACAAATGCTCACAAGTAGACAAACATACAGACAAATTTAGATAGATACATTTATGCAAGCATGGAGTCATGCAGACTGACATTTAGACACAAGCCCACACTTAGGAACACTCACTCAAAAACAATCTGTATTAAAGAATTTGCAGGGGATTTAAGTAATCAATACCAAGCATAATGAAAGCATGAATTGGTGAATCAGGCTACTGGAGGAAAAGGATATGGAAGAATAAAAAAATGTCATATATAGCCTTTTAAACTTACAAGTTCTGATTCAATCACAGCAATCATGCATAACACCAGATGCATTATGTGCCTTCCAATTACATGATGCCAGAAGCTCACACAGCTCATAAAAGATTTTACCACATTTTTGTGGTCATGTTTCTAACTCCTAAAAAGAAAGGGCTTGTAATGGCAGATGTAATGGCCTAAAAGATCAATAATGATTTTTTACATTATTTCAGACCCTGAAACAACAGAAACTTAAACAAGTTGTTGCATTTAGGCCGCAAGTAAATCATTACAGCCATTATGATCATTCAGTTGTTAATTCTTGTTTTGTGGTTTTTCCCATTTCCACATTGAAGAAGAAAGGGCTCAATTTAAATATTGAGAATTTTTAAGTATGGCAGTTCCAGACACAAGGTCTGACACAAAGTATGATATGTAGACACAATCAACGGACATGGTGATCTTTATTGGACTCAAAAGGGCACATGGGCCAAAAACCAAACCAATCCAACTACCAGCCGCGGGAGGGAGTGCACATGACAACACTCTTCCTGAGCAAACAGACAAAACACCAGACAGGCTTGATGGTGGACAGACAAGGAAAAGGCAACCTTAGGTTATGTTTACACCGGGTATTTACAGAAATGGCTATTTCCCCCTCTCCAAGAATATCCTTGTTCACACCAGAACATTTTCCAACATGTATTCATTTACACTAACCCGCATAAATATGCCGTCAAGAGCTGTAATGAGCATGCCAAGCCTATAGGTAATATTGTAGTGAGAAGCATAAAGCCATGTTAGCTAATCTGAATCCTGAAAAAAACAAAACAAATGACACGACTTCTTGTCCCTTTCGCGCACCTGACGCCAATGCATTTTTTGTTGCATACTATGATGTTTGAAAACTTAACTCTGTTTTCCTCTGTCTTCATGCAAATGTGAAAACAGACTTTACCCAATCTCCAGTTTGCCTGGAGGCTTTAGAAATAATTTTCGGTGAATTCTGTAAATGGAAGGCAATCTGCATGAATATATCATTGTTTTTTCAGATACCTGCCTACATGTAAATGGGGGACAATGAGGGAATTAATTGCTGAACCAATGAAAACAGAGGGGCTTGTCACATCGCGGCGGCGGGGGGGGCACGAGGGCCACAACACAAACCAAACGTCACACGGTAAGGGACAGGCAAACACAATTGGCACAAGATGAACAGACTCACGGATAGCACGCCGACACTGGGAGGTTAGCGTGAGGATGGACCAACAAGAAACACTGGGAAACATTGAGCTTAAATACTAACACACACACAAGGGGCTGAACCAATGAAACAAAGGGGAACCAATGGGAGAGCGATCACAAAACAACCAATAAAGGAACAACAAATGGGAAGGAGAGGGCGTGACTACAACGAACTAACACAGATGAACTAACTAAGGAACCGTGATCAACCAATAAGACACAATGGGAAGGTGGGACATAGACTGGTTGACAGAAGACTCGAAACAGCACACACAAAATGGCCAACAATGACACATACAAAATGGCCGAACATGACACACACAACATGGCCAAACATAAGCACATACACAAGGATTAACACAGAACACACAAAATGGCCGAACAAGATACATACAACAAAGCTGAACAAAAACACACAAAACATAGCACAAAACGTAGCCTATCCTAAGTCCAGTGGGGGTCATGACAGGGCTGAACTAAACAAATGAAAAACAGGTAAACAACATAATCAAGTTGGATTAGCAAAAAGAACCAATAGACACAAAGAGGGAGCAGGACAAATGGGAATAGGAAAGGACACAAACTTGAGTTTGGCTGCCTCTGCTTTAATGTAGTTTTTATTTCTTGAGCCATAATAGATATATGAGTCTGCACAATTTACACAATAGGCTACGTGCACAAAAGAACTTCCGGCTAACTTCCGTGTGTTGAGTGTACGGTCGACTACTTCCGGTAGGCCGTGTTGTTGTTGTGGAGATTTTCTGGAGACGCCAGTTTGTAGTATAAATTGTTAATACACGTCTCAAAATGGGCGGATATTGGGTAAAAGAGAGGCGGTTGGCATATCAACGCGTAAAAAAGACCACACTCCATTGTTGTGTACCTCTTTGTACGAATTCGTCGAGGTACAATAGTATTATAAGCTTTCATAGCTTTCCCAAGGATGCGTCGGTGAGAGCCGAGTGTTCTCCCCAAACAAGACTAATCGTGTTTGCAGCAGGCATTTTAACGATTTTATAAACAAACCGGGGAAATTGAGAAGGTTGAAGAAGGAGGCCGTTCCTGCTCTTTTTTCATGGAATAATTTTCTAAGACCGGCACCGAGGGCGAGTGTGTGGGAGCGGAGAGCCCTCCTCCTCCTGTCCATGACATCGACTCAGAGGAAGAGATGGGGGTGCCTACCCTGGCACCAGATCAGGATTACTGTCTCACTCGTACAACAGCAAGGATCGCAGATCAGTTGGCTGAGGAAAATGATACACTTCGCGAGAAAGTAAAGGAGCTCGAACCACAAATACAGGCTCTCCAGCTGTCGAGTTGTTTTGGACTGAGGCGCTTTGCAGGATCGGACGAAGACATCCGATTTTACACCAGGTAAGTCCACCTTACAAGAGTATTTTCCTTCAAGCGAATCCACCTTTGTCTTGGGATCAGGATTATCCTGATTTTTGTGATCAAATCTATCCCAATTCAAACACAGACTTTTGAACAACACAACGTTAAGGTTTGATCCAGATTAAAACTGAGATTGGATTAGGTGATCTGATTTCAGAATCTCTCTTTTCCCTTTGAACAACCAGTTTTAAAGATTTAATCCAGTCGGTTATCCAAAATCCCTTTGGAGTACTTTTGAACAACTGGGCCCATGACTATGGGTTGATTCACTCTGGAGAATCCCTTTAAGTCTTCATGTAAAACAAATGTAGTAAGTCGAGTAAAAAGTAAGATGATTGACCATGCGTAACTAAATTAGTTTCCCATGACTAACAATTATTTTTGTGTGTTTTGTTTGAAAGATTCCATTCTTAAAACCACCTGATGGCATTCTGGAGGCTCATCGAGCCAGCAACATCAAGGTTCATCCGTGTGACAAGAGAGGCATCGGTCTGTGTGGCAGAGAAGAGAATACTGAACAGATCAACTAAGTTGCTGCCCATATATGAGTTCTTTCTTTTTCATAAATATCTGCTGTAATAAAAATGAATTATCAGTAAACAATGACCTAAGAACTCTCTTGTTCTTGTTGATTTCTCATTATAATGTGAGGCCTTCAAGTGGGTTGTTTTAAGTTCATTTAAGTTACTAATCAGAAAATATGAGCTAAACAGGGTTGTAACATTGACCATTTGACTTAAAGTGTACACAGCAAAGGTGAACCCACACCAATGTGTTGCTAGATTTTAAAGTAATATTCAATGAGTCAGGCCCACTTGAGGGAAATTAAATACGAAGGGAGACCAAGTTGATATTTCAAACAAGTAATTTATTAATTAAAATAAGTCAGTAGATGTAAGGCAAACTAAATTATGGTGTGAATCAGTGTATTGTTTGTTTTTAAAAAAAAAAGGTGAAGGAGGAAGAGGAGCAGCCAGCCATGAAGCAGTCACCTATTGGACCTGACCTATTGAAAACAAATTGAGAAACATCAGTAAAATTCATCACTTCATAACTACAAGTAACAAAACTACTGTTTTCCTGATTTGATTGAGAAAAGTAGGCCTAACAAATTTTTAAGGGAACGCTATCTTATCCTACACTCGGCATACACTGTGAGGTGGTTTTGATCTGTCCATTGACGGATAACATAACATCCTCACACACACACTACACCTGTCACTGGATCTTTCTTGGACACTGAGGGGGAAATACAAACCCAAATTAAAATACATACAACCAGTTGCTAATCATACCAATATAACACTAATAAAGTATGTCGTAACATTGACACGATTTGATATTAGTAATATACTTAGCTGCTGTCTTAACAGCTGAGCTAGCTGCTAACAGCTGAAGTAACGTTAGCTATCGCTGCTACTCACCTTCAAAGTTGTGGATGTAACTTGATATGTACAGTTTAAATCCTTTTTCACGCTTGCAACCGGGTGCAGATGAACAGTGGTCGACAATCCCGTGGACGTCGTTCACGTAAATTTTCGGGAGTCCTTGTAGATAACGGGTGAAATATGCCATCTTCCGCAATCAAAATAACAATGCTACGAAACGGAAGTAGTCGACCGTACACTCAACACACGGAAGTTAACCGGAAGTTCGTTTGTGCACGTGGCCTATACTGTATGTAGACAAGCAAAAAAATTGTACAGGCACAAGGCACGGCAAGAGCTTATTGAGCATGATTAACCACAGAAACGTGCAAATAGAGCAAATTAAAAACTGAGAAAGAGACAACGTAGGAATATTACAGGCGGACCAATACAGTGTTTAAGATTATTTAGAAATAGTATATAACAGCGTTTCCCAATCCCGGTCCTCGCGGAACACCACTCTGCGCAGATTCGGTATTTCCTGCACCGCCGCACGCCGATCCTACGTTGCTAATTAGCCAGTCCCTCCAGAAACTCGCGATGTTGCGATCGCGCCAATTCACGCAAATTCAGCCAATCCCCGCGATTTATTTGCGGCCTTGCAATTTCATCCAATCACCGCGACTTTACCGCAAATTCGACCAATCAGTTTGGTCCGTCACTGCACGCGGCATTATTTTCACACAGAAGGACTTCCTTATCAGAGAAAGCAGGCATGAGCGCAAATACATCACACTTACCTACAAATATCACTGCGAAAGACCGTGCAAAGCAATTCCCTAATGTTCTCCATGAAAGTGGAGGGAAACTATTTTGCACTGTGTGCAACATTGTCGTGGAACACAAAAGAAAATCCTCGCTTGACCGACACTTCTCTACAGCAAAACATGCCAGAAGGATGAGAGGGGGGGCATAACTGATCCTCGTTAAACCCAGAGCATTCGATATACTCAGAGTTGTGACAACCATTGACTTTGCTGTATGAGCGGTCACGTGACTCATGGAGCCCTCAATAGTTCCAAACAGAGTGCTCTAATTAAAAATTACGTTTCTGAGCTGCCTCCCGCAGGACCCGTTCAAACCGACTGACAGCGCCCAGCTGTTTGGAACTTTTTAACCTGTTTGTGAAATCATAAGGTATGCTGTTGAGAAAAATCTGTCTAAAAATCGCAACTTTTCCCGCAACTTTTTGAAAAAGCTGCCGCAAAATCTGGCATTTTAGGCCGCAACAATCACAAAAAAATCCCGCGAAATCCTGGAGGGACTGATTAGCTAATCAGTAGCATCAGCTGTGCTGTGGGTCCGGAAACTCGAATCTGTGCAGTGCGGTGTTCCGCAAGGACTGGGATTGGGAAACGCTGGTATATAATCAGCAGTTTCATGATCAACATCAAGTACAGAAACATACTTCTGTGGCGTCACATTAATGCCCAAACTGGAGCGCGCAAAATGGCTTGCCGCAAAAATTTCGCGAGCGCAAATGTGAAACTCGAGAGCACAAAATTAAGAATCGAGCGTGCGGGTGTGATAATATTGCGCGGAAACTGTATTTTTCCTCTCTCGAGTGTCTTTTTTCCTTTCGATGTGTTAAATGTCCTCGCGCGTTTTTTTGCTCGAGTGCGGTTTGAAAGGGGCGGGGTTTTGACAGTTTGGGGGCGGGGTTTTGACAGTTTGGGGGCGGGGTTTTGGCAGTTTCTGCCTGCGAATCCTGTTGGCCGATGATTCCTGGTTTTGTGATTGACTGCACACTACAGACAGTTTTTACAGAAAAACCAAAGATGACGTAGAAAGAGGAACGGCGACAGGTAGGTTAAACGCAAGTTATAGTTTATCGACCTTATAATAATAATTTTGATTAGTTCATTCCTCGAGTCTTTCGAGTCGTTCATTCTTATGTTATGTGACGTGACAGCACTGGATATAGAAATTAGTTACTAATTTACATTGTAATGAATGAAAGACTCGAGGAATGAACTAATCAATTCTCTTTCTGGCTCAGACTGCATAGGTTAAGCTTATGGGGCTGTCACGTGATAAACGAACGACTCGAACCCGAAGACTCGAGAGATGAACTAATCAATTCTGTTTCCGGCTCAGACTGAGTTGGTTAAGCTTATGGGGCTGTCACGTGATGAACGAACGACTCGAAAAACAAGAAGACTCGAAACAGGTGAATCAATAATTCAAGTACAGAAACTGTAGGAAGTTGCGCAAATGCGCATGCGCGACTGAACGAATCACTCCCACGAGACGACTCGTTCTTCCCGAGTCACATTAAAGATTCGTTCAAAATGAACGAATCGTTCAAGAACGACCCATCACTACAACATAGCATGAAAAGTAATGGATGATTATGCAGATACTATAAAAGTTTTATTCTGGGCCATCAATCTTGTGTGTGTGTGTGTGTGTAATGATGAAGCTTTAATCCCTGCTTCAGCATCCCAATGATGTGCCTCGCTGCAGTTACAGACGAAGTTACGGAGGAAGAGGAACAGCGGCAGGTCGATAAACTATAACTTGCGTTTAACCTACCTGCCGCTGTTCCTCTTCCTCCGTCAACTTTGGTTTTTCTGTAGAAACTGTCTGTAGCGTACGGTGGCCGAGAAAGCCCAATGCAATTCAAAGTTAAAAACGTGCTGCAAAACCACAAAGCGCACTCTCAAACACGCTACAAATTCGTAGACGCGACACAAACTCAGAAATCACTTTGATCAATTTCGTCATTACACGTTGCAGATACAGAAAACACATGCATCTTCTAAAACACGCTGCAAATACAGAAAACACATGCATCTTCACATGCATTTCACCTCCTGGTCTCCACCTCCTCGAGACTTTGTGTTATTACAATGGAGGAGGTTGTGTGTCCAGAGGAGGCCTTGATGCTCCTGGCTTTTCTCTCACTGCGACAAATCAGCGTGTTCTTTACATGTTCCCTAAACTCCTCAGAGATAAAGTAATACACGAACGGATCCATGCAGCTGTTGAGGCTAGACAGGCTCAAGAGGAGGATGTAGGAGACGTAGTAGTCGTTCAGGTAGCCTGCAGCCAGCAGGGAATAATGCACTAACATCATAATGTTGCTGGGCGTGAAACACACCAGGAAGATCACGAGCACGGTGATCATGAGGACCACAGCCTTCTTCCTGCTTTTATTAACACTGGTGTCTGTCATGGTGCCCTTGAGGGAGCGGAACATCAGCACATAGGCCACAATACACACCACACTGGGAACTATGAAGCCCACGATGCCCATGATCAGGAAGTAAATAACATGAAAGTGTAAATGCCTCATCTCAGTGACGTCATGACAGGTGGTGATGCCGAATTCAGAGAGAAGCACCGTTTGATCATACAAGTAGAGTGGTGTAGTGAGGAGCCAGACAGCCAGCCAAACACACACACATACACACACTGTAGCACATTTATTCACCTTCTTCTGGGAAAGCGGGTGCACTACTACCCAGTAGCGCTGCACACTGATGCACGCTATGAAGATGGTGGAACAGTACATGTTTCCATAGAAAAATCCCACCAGCACTTTACACAGCGGCTCTCCGAAGGTCCAGTTGTTGCCGTTAAAGTGGTAGGAGATCTTCAGCGGCAGCCAGATGATGAAGAGCAGATCAGCCAGCGCCAGGTTGGCCATTAAGATGGATGCTGGGTGCTTCTTCTTTGTCCTGAAGAGGAAGACCCAGATGGCCATGGCATTGGCGGGTAACCCCAGGATGAAGATGATGATGTAGACGACAGGGAGGAAGACTGTGGTGAGACTGCTGTCCAGAACATGCAAAGCAGTGTGGTTTCTTGTTACATTATCTGTAACAATTAATGAGGTTCTTTTAATGTCTAAGTTTCTTCCTAAAGCTGCAGTGGAAAAAAAAAATACAGTCAAAGAGCAAAGTTATTATAGCTGTTAAGCATTAGCAGTACAGTTTAATGTGTTTTAATATGGGTGTTAATGTAATTAAATACTAGAAAAATACATAGCAACAGCAAAAATGGAAACTCTACGGAATCATGAAAATAATTCACAATAGTGACAAAATAACAAATGGTTCTTCATGAAATCTGTAAATGTTAGTTATTTCTATCAGGGCAAAGAAAAAAAAAGTTATGACTAGGCTTTTAAATTATGCACCTCTGGTTTGCTTACCTTTAGGGACCATTCTAATTCACCTAGACATCTGTCTTATACATTTGTTTCAAAGTGATTTTATACTATCATTTCATTTAATTTTGTACTTTATAACAGTTCATTATAAAATACCACCTGAAACTCACCTATAGTGATATTAAAACTGTATCTATCTGTTTGGGGAGAAATAAGGAAAAATACAGAGAGAGACATGGTATTAATCACTACATTTTTGAGAACAGTCAGGCGTCAGTTAACAATCAGAATGTCATTAAAAACAAGTCTATTTTAGTCACTTTTGAAAATAACAACATATCTTGCAGGTCACAGCTTGTCATGTCTTATGCAGAAGCAAGAGATCACATCACTTTTTTTCTGTTCACCGACTTTGCAATATGTGGCGGTGAATGTAAAATATGCAGGTTGCTATGTTTATAAGCTATTGCAGTTGCAGGTCTGTGAAAAAAAGAAAGCAGTCCATATTTAGGGGGCCATGCAGTGGAACCAAAATGCACCAAAATGAGCTATTTTGCAATTTTCCAAAAAAAATTAGCATTTTGCCGAATAAATGTTTAACCGTAGCTCTGATTCTCAAAAATCTTATATCATCTTATTCTTTGGTTTAAGACGAATTTTTTAGACCCTCGCATCTATTTCTACCATATTTGATTTTTCGCTAATTTGCATAAAATGAAATCTCATCTTTTTCAAACTCATCCCTGGATTTTTGTCCAATCTGCATGCAACTGGTATCATTTGAATCCCAAGACACTCTTCTTTAATTATTATCGAGCACATTTTTAATTTAGGTCTTCATTTTTATGTAATATGCAAATAAATGGGCTCGGCTTGGCGTAGGACTGCAAACCCATACACCGAGTGTCATAGAAATTCGGCTCTGGGTGGGCAACAGCTTTGAAATTTGGCAGGTAGGTCCTTGACTCTACCCAATACTGAGGAAGAAAAATTGCGCCACTTTGCCCATACTTCAACAGTTTAAACCTCACGTACTATTTAGGCAAAAAAAATAATTGCACCACTCTACCACTTGGTGGCGCTAATGAGCTATTATGCGTTTTCCGTAATAACTTTTGAATCGTAGCTCCGATTCTTACAAATCTTATACCATCTTATTTCTTAGGTCAAGACGAATCTTAATAAACCCCCGTATCTATTTTTCCCATATTGGATTTTTCTTCAATCGGCATAACTAGTCAACTAGATCCTGGATTTTTATCCAATCTGCATGTAACTGGTATTATTTGAATCCCAAGACATTCTTCTTTAATTATTATCGAGTATATTTTTAATTTAGGTTTTCATTTGGCTGTATTTTTTAAAATAAATGTGCTCGGCTTCATATAGTAATGCAATGCCACACACTGAATATCATAGAAATCTAGCTCTGAGTGAGCTACCGCTAATTTTCATAATATGAAATCGTATTATTTAAATCTCAGCATATTCTTCTTTAATAGTTATTGAGCACATTTTTCATTTACCTATTCATATGGCTATATTATGCAAATCAATACTTTGAAACAAATTCAGCAAGACATATGTTTGAATAAGGAAACTTTACTATAATTTACAGTTTTTAGACACTCTCTTATAGTAATTATTAAGCCCATTTTCAGGTATTTCTTTATATGGCTGCAAAGCTTCACTTCAAAGTTGATATCCCACTTATTGGCGCCTAAGTTAGCCTAATAAGTTTTGAACCATAAATACGTAGAAAAAAAGATGAAAGATATCAAATCTCAACATATATGTACTTCAATTTGTAAAAAACTGGTAAAGCTGCAAACTGCATGGCCCCCGTAATCACTGCTTGCAGTTATATTTTAATATATAACTGTAATTCTGTTTTTATAGCAGCAATTCCATGTGCTGATTAGAGGAAACAGACCTCAGCATATGAGGATACCATGGACTTGTGGACCATATTCTTTTAATGACATAATTGTAAAATAATACATGTGTAGTGGCTAAGATCATTTACTCCACAAAATAATAAGATAATTGATAAGATAATTTAGTCCAAAAATGTTGGAATTTTTGAATAAGCATGGTAAAGTTATAAAAGAACACTGACTACATTGTACACAGAGACATAGCCACAAATTGTAAAACCAATGCATCAGAAACAAAGTGATGTGGTATTTTTTTTCGGAAGTTGTATTATTGCAAATTTATTATACAAATATATCATGCAGAAAATGAAAGCGTGCATTGGCAACTCTCATTGTGACAAAATACTTAAAATATTGAATATTTTATAATATTTATATGAATATGTCCATATATTATGTTTTTTCTTCAGTTTTTTTAAAATTATGTCTCTTTACCAAGTTCTAATTAATACAATATTTATTAGTTGCTTATAGTTTCAGTAGGAAAATTTATGTACTTTACCTATTATTAGTTCTTCAATACGGATGGAATCATTTGTTGTAGACTCGTTTCCGTTAATTGTGAAATCCATATCCATATCTTCCCTTTTGCTTTCTGGTGGGTTCCAACACAATCCTAAACACTACTAAAGTAGGGCTCAAAGCAGCTGCTGCCTTTTATTAGATAGAGTGCCTTTGCCATAACTCCCTCAAACCCTAAATGATATGAGAGAGGTTTCAAGTTTCTAATTGCCACAGAGTAGGGTCTGAGTGAGATTTTTCATTTTTCCTGTCAGTTCTCCACCCACAAGCCAACACTTAGTCGACTCGTGTGCTGCTACATGTTTGCTAGTTTGAATTAACTTAACTGTACATTAGAATTAACTGTTATAAACAACTCACAAAGTGAAGCACTTGTGCTTCTCACCATGTCTCCTTTCAGGGCAAGAACAAGATTTTCAAGTTAGGCCTTGGTAATGCCCATGATGGCACAATGGCTTTCATCATCTCATGTTTGCTCCATAGCTAATAAAGTTCTCAGAAATTTTGAACAAGTGGCTGTGATCTTTAGAGGAACATATTAGATGTATCCGTTTTGACATTCAAAACGTTCAAACACAACACTGATTTTGCACAACCCTGAGCTATTGCTTAACGTTTCTTTGTCACTGAATTTGATTCATCCACAACAGGAAAAGGGCCAGGTCTGTATCAATGTCACAATACACCAGCCAAGCTACATTCAAGTTTTGGATTGGGAGTAGACAACTTGTTTGAGGAACACAACTCTCCACAAATAGCATAGTTTTTGAGGAACACAAGTCTCCATAACTCTTTAACTAATGACTGTAACTGGTATCACTTCATGTACGGTATATTTGTAGTACTTGGTTTCAACTCATACTTTCACATCATTTACATTGCTTCTTTATATCACATTTTGTCACCTAACAAGCTCAGCATTTTACAGTACACAAGCTCAGTGTTTCCTCCTTTACAGCAGACTGGTTCCAGTGGATATGGACTCTGTAAATACAAAAGCTCAACAGCGCCTGCTGAAGAAATTAAGGACTTTTACTGTTAGCGAGCACATTGAAATTATTGTTTATCCCTCACTCACTGAATCTATCCTAACCTTTAATATTTCATACTGGTACAACAAACACAACTATCAAATAATTAATCAGGTAAGCAAAATTATTACGTGTGTACATGCGTGCATGTGTGCGTGCATGCATGCGTGAGTGAGTGTGTGCATGAGTGTGTGTGTGTGAATATGTAGGTTCTTAATGTACATTTTACTGTATTTATTGTTGGAGCTACATCAAAGAAGAATTTCTGTCACCTTTGGGACAGACAATAAAGTCCATCTATCCATCCATCCTCTACCACTTCAGCTGCACTAACAAGATTCAAAAGCATTAGTGCTAGTAATGACAACGATAATGTTATTAAAACCTCCTGTTTTTTATGCCCTGACCACTTCATTCACAACCACTCCCATCCACATGATCAGTAATCAATTTCTAGTGCTGTTTGACATGCAGAAATTGGACTGAATCTTATTGTATCCATAGGGAGCTACCGATCAATGGATGAGTATATGAAAGACATTGTTGTTTTGCAAGTTTATTAAATTATACACTATTTTAACCATGACATGATTTACAAGTTACATGTCAGTTGACTGATGCTATTCCTAGTAATTCAGGTGGCCAGATGTGTTTGTACTGATACTTAAAAATAATACTTGAGGCATTTATTAGACTTTTAATCATAACAAAAAGGATATGGTAGTGTTTCTGAGGCACTGTGTTTTATTTGGGTTTGATTTAAACCTAATGCGTATAATATTGTTTATTAAACTTGTAATTATTTTGTCTACTTTTGTCAGCTTAAGCCTTATTGTGTAAACTACTCCAACAGACAGGATTTTATCTTGTGTTAATAGAGTGAGAGAGACATTAAATATGTAATATGGTATGATAGAATACATTATTACACAATTTACTGTAACTGAAAACACCACATTGCACTAGAATGTTTTAGCCACACCCATTACATCATGTAAAGACGCTCCATTAGCACTGGTATGCTTCCTACTTGTCTTGTGGGAGTTTGGTTGGTGACTGTGGCTAAAACTGCACCATGTTGTTAAGTGCTTTCATAAATGCATTATGTCAATTCATTTTTTTTGCATTTTGCTCAGTTAGAAATGTTATTAGAAATATTGAAACAGTAGCAATAGAGTGAATACACAAAAAAATAGACCATGGCTTGGGTTGTTCCTTCTATATTCACTAACCACTGTCTGTCGTACATACAGTATATACTCTGAGCCGCATCACAATAAAGCGACGGACGTACATTCCAGAATAAATGCTAAAAATCTCAGTGGTTAATTATCAGCTCAAATATGAGTTTAGTCTGTAACGAAGGGTAAGATTTGACTGAACTGTAGCATTTTAGTGAGTAATGGCGCTCACAAACCACATCATTTATGGGTTTTTACACATTTACACATACTTGCACATATTTGCACAAATACTTTCACATACAGAGGGATCAGGACTTGCCTTGATCACAGAACTGAAAACGTTGTGCGTCACTAATAAGTGTCCATGTGCAACACAAGCGGAGCATGCTCTAGCGAATGAAAAGAATTAAACAAAGCTTCGATTCTAGAAAAAATGCCTCGACCATTTTTGTAAATAAATTATTGGAATAATTGTTTCAGCCTTAAGAAATTGAAAAGGCAAAGTACCTGCTAGATGTTAGAGCTAAGATAACATTAATGTACCGAAACCGTACCAATACCGTGGCCCAAGAACCAAGATATGTACCGAACCGCAGGCACACTGTACTGCTGCATCCCTAATATGTATGTGGAATCATCATTTTTGTTGTTGAATATTATAACTACATTTGTTGAGATCTCATTTTAGACATTTGAGTTTTCTTCACTTTTGGGCTTTTCTGGTTCTGCTTAACCAGCCTCTTTACTATTTGTTTCCCACCTTTTTTGTTGTTTTTGCAAATTCACACTTGGGTTTAGTTGTTTTCTCCATATTATTAGTCATTACCCTTATTAGTCAGAGATCCCTTGTGTCCATGCATGTTTCTTTTGCATCCTTGTCCGTTTCCTTTGTGAATGCCAGCCCTCGCATCCTGCTTTCCTGAACCTTATATTTGTGCACAATTTTCCTGCTATAATAAAAATATTTCAGCTTGCACATGAATTTACAGCAGTTGGTAGATGCTCTTATCCAGAGAGATTTGTAAACTCAAGACAATGGGCATTCATATAAAATTACATAAGGGCTAGTAGTAATTCATAACGGATATGAGTAAAGTAATTAAGTAAACTTAATATCCAACATGATATCCAACTTTATATATACAATGTACTTGCAGAGGGATCTTTGGACAACATTTTTTTTTATTATTGTGAATTAGGTGGGAGTCTGGACTTTAGGAGATGAAATTTACTCAGATCATTCCTTTATGTGGTTACAACACAACTGTTTTTCCTTTCCTGTAAAGTAGGCTGGTGCCTGCCAAAGTGCCTTTGTCACCTTGGCTATGATAGGGACCTGCCAGATGTTTCCTGTTTCCAGATGTGAACCTAAAGGAGAACCTAAAAAAGAGCCCCTGAGTTCATTAATGCATTAACCCCAGGTTGTCCCCATTAGAGTCTGCCGCTGTAATGAAGATCAATGAGTCAAAAACCGAGATAAGAACTTTTCTTTCACTGTCATGATGCCATGATTTAGCTTCAATTTATAATTTTGTATTAACTACAGTTATTAGCTGGGACAGTGGGTAGAGTTACAGTTAGGGAGTTTGCCCCATGATCGGAAGGTCGCGGGTTCAAGTCCCAGACTTTTAAAGGTACTACAGAGGTATGCATGAGTAAGGTGCCATCCTTAAGCACTGCTCCCTGTGTGCTCCTTCATGGATGGGTCACATGCAGAGCTCACATTTCTTTGTGCTTAATGGTGTGCTGTGCTGTGTGAATTTCACAATGACAAAAAAAAAACCACTCGCTAATGAAGAGAAAACTAAAGAATGAGATTTATTGTTTTATTTGAATACAAAAATGTGCAAAAAAAAGTGCAATCATTAGTCCTTATTAGCAGTGGATGTTATATGAGTACAATCTAGTGATCAAGGTTAAGTATAAAACATGAATTAAAGGTTTAAAAAAAAAAGTATATTTATATTATATTTATATTTATATTTATATTTATATTTATATTTATATTTATATTTATATTTATATTTATTAAGCCTTTTATATAAAAACAAACAGGTATAAAAGCAGGCTCAAACTCAAAGGTCCATGTACTGGAAGAGATGACAAAATTGGAATGAAAGAGGAAGCAAACTTAGCTAAAAAATAGCTGTTAGCATCATAACCATATCAGTGTTACTATTGGTGTTACTCCTTCTTAATCCACCAGATTTGCGCAGCAACAGGTTGTCATCTTTTGCGTTTTATTCTTCACACATGAACTGTCTGTAGGCTGAAAGTGTCTAACCTGTCACCAAATAACCTTCTTTTAGTCTAGCAGCAACTTCCTTTATGAAATCCTTTTTTTCTGTTGATGTTCTTGTTTCATTTTTGAGAGAATTGCAGAAGACATTTTCCATGGCCCTCCTTTTCACGGTACGCTCGCTGTGACATGTCATGATGTTCTCAACATGTCCTCTGAACTCCTTTCGGAGATGAAATAATACACAAAAGGATCAATGCAATCAAGAGCTGGAGAGGCACAGCACTACAGAATCCATAGTTGCATTTGTTCTGAATTTGCACTCGCAGGAGTAATGCACCATCAGCATGATGTTACCGGGGAGTGAACACACCAGGACCACGGCGAACTGTAACGATAAGAACCACTGCCCTCTTCTTGTTTTATTGTTTCAGATTGGGTCGGTCAGATTCTAATGAAGCGGTTATCAACGGCAAGCCACTATACACACCACAGTGGGAATTACATATCCCACAATGCCTATGGTCAAGAAGTAGCCCTGAGGGAAGTGGGACTGACTTGGGAGAGTGACGTCATGACAGGTGGTGATGTTGTGGTTGATGACTTTAACGCTTTGTTCGTACAGGTAGAGTGGAATAGTGAGGAGCCAGACCACCAGCCAAACACACAAGGATGCATATGTGACGGTTTGGTTTTTCAGCTTTTGAGAAAGTGGATGCACAATCGCTTCAGTATGCCAGCAAGGCATCATGATGCACGCTTATGAAGATGTAGGAGCAGCATACCAGAGAAAATCCCACCAGCACTTTACACAGCGGCTCGCCGAAGCTCCAGTTGTTGCCGTTAAAATGGTAGGAGATCTTCAGAGGCAACCAGATGATGAAGAGTAGATCAGCCAGTGCCAGATTGGCCATTAAGATAGAGGCAGGGTACTTCTTCTTTGTCCTGAAGAGGAAGACCCAGATGGCCATGGCATTGGCAGGCAAAGCTATGATGAAGATGATGATGTACATGACTGGGAGGAAGACTGTGGTAAGATTGCTATTTAGAAGGCTTATGGCAGCCATGTCCAGTTCAATATCACACAGTTTCTCACCGACAGCAGGTTGAAACTTTGTAACGCCATCTGTGGTGAGAAAATAAAATATGGGTACCCAAAGACAAGTTCATAATGCAGAAGACTAACCTTGTTCCTGAGAAAATAAATTACTTTTTACATCAAGAAATTATAAAAAGGGGTCATCTTATTTTATGCTATAATTGGACACTCTGAATCTAGGAGAACCTAAACTCACAGCTGACTTCACTATGACTCTTAACTCAGGGCAACTGTCCCTTATAATTAGATATGGAAGCGACCTGCCAGCAGTCATAAATCTCACGGAGTGCAAACCTGAGTATTCACCACTAGATACCAGAGAAAGGAGACAACAATGATAATAAAAAGCTGAAGCGGAAACGTTTTTGTTTAGCATTTTTAGCGTCCCCCATTGTTCAAATAGTTGCATTGCGTAATTACCTTCTCTGTGATTCATTCATTCATTCATTCATTCATTCATTTTCTGAATCGCTGAATCTCAACTGGGGTCGCAGTGGGGACCGGAGCCTATCTCGGGAACTTACGGGCGCAAGGCAGGGAACAACCCTGGGCAGTGGTGTTTAATTGCAGGCACACACACATGCACTCACACACCCACACACACACATTCACACCTTGTACAGCCAATGAGTTGCTAGTTAACCTATATATATGCCTTTTTTGGACGTGGGAGGAAACCAGAGCACCCGGAGAAAACTGCACACGCGCTTGTAGGAACAATGAAATATATGCAATAATAATAATAAATAATAATAATAACAATAACAATAATAATGCTTTAACCGAATAAAGTAAATTGCAAACATCACTCATTTATCGGAGACTCACCAGACGGAGGCTGGCATGCACCATAATCTGATTCGCAATCTGATTGGGGGAAAAGAAAGTTCAATAATGAGTGTGTGCATTTATCACATTATATGTGTAACGGCAGGCGGGTGAACACAAACGCAGAGTCGACAGAACCAGGCATTGACAAAACGTAGTGAGTTTATATATATATATATATATATATATATATATATATATATATATATATATATGTACACTGAATACTGCCTTTTAAGTAATTAAAAACACTTTTGATTACTTTTTTTGCTTTTTAAAAAATTTGTATACTAATTTGAGTTCAATTAACAAACTATGCTAGTGACCCAAGAGTTTTCATTGCATAGCAATAGGTAAACTTAGGTTCTATTCGACATAGTAACACTGACAACCAAAAATGTTAAGTTCTCTTCCAGATGTAATCTCAAAGCAGTCACAAACAATACTGCCTTTGGTTTTTAGGATCTGATGGGTTTTGATGGGTGGGGTGTCCTGCATGACTCATTTTTCTCACTTAGCTTTAACAGATGCTTACAAAAATAGAAGAGTGGTTTCGAACTGAAATAAACCTGAGTAGTTTTCTTTTTTAAAAGGAGAAGGAGAAGAAAAAATAGTGGTTGAGTACAAGCGCACTGTCAGCCAAAACAGCAGACCAACGTTTTTAGTCACTAGTTCATGGTGTTCATGCAGTTACGCAGTGTTTCTGAGAAAATGTTTCTGAAGAAATAAATGAATGAAATGTGTGCCTTAAACAACATATTTCTGACTAAAAGAGTAAAAAGTAAACAGAACTCTTTTCATTCAGCTGCCTGTATAAGGTTGGTTCAGTTGATTCCATTGATGAAGAATTCCATCTGTTTAATTCCCTTAGAAACTTTGAATATGAAGCGGTTACATGGAAAATAAAAGAGAAGTGGAAGTAGTTACATTTTCGTTAAAAAATAGAAAAATCTTCATCATCATCATCATCATCGTTGTCATCATCAAAGGTCGCCTTTGAAATTTCTTCCAGGCATCAGTAATTTCCATTTCTGGAAACAAGAGACAAGAGTACAGCAAAAAATAACTAAATAAATAAAAAATCAGTTGCAGAAATTAACATCTTATTGTAGGGTTATATATACACAATTATTTCATCATTCTCTATGCCTTACAAACAAGCAGACTCTTTTAAAACAGCAGTGTTACATAGAGGTTGAATGATTGTGACACTGTTAAATTAACAAAATATCAAGAATCCTACATCGTACATTTTCTTTGTTGATTTTATATGGCAATCAGTGGATAAAGAAGTCATCCAATGATACAAGGTCAAGCTAAAGTAAACTTATTTCTTTGTTATAGCAGGCGGTAGCTATATGCGTACGAGAAAGCTCAACGCAATTCGTACCAAACGCTATTGCAAAACCATAAAGTTGCTGGTCTAAGTTCACAGCGTGACGCCAAAATGACACGCTTCAGAGATTTTATTATTAAACCTGTAGAAATCACTTTCATCAATTTCATTACATCAAGTTGCAATATAAAGAAAACACATGCATCTTCTAAAAGGTGCTACAAATACGGAAAACACATACATCTAAAAGGTGCTACAAATACAGAAAACACATACATGTTCTAAAAGGTGCTACAAATACAGAAAACACATGCATCTTCTAAAAGGTGCTACAACTACGGAAAACACATACATCTAAAAGGTGCTACAAATACAGAAAACACATGCATCTTCTAAAAGGTGCTACGAATACAGAAAACACATACATCTTCTAAAGGTGCTACGAATACAGAAATCACATGCATCTTCTAAAAGGTGCTACGAATACAGAAAACACATGCATCTTCTAAAAGGTGCTACTTAATACAGAAAATACATGCATCTTGCAAGGTGCTACGACACAGAAAACACATGCATCTTCTAAAAACGCCGCTGCAAATACAGAAAACACATGCATCTTCTAAACGCTGCAACAGCCACAACACAACCAAATTGGCCAAACACAACGGAAGTGTTTTACAGGACGCTGGTTTTTAAAAAAATAAGATCCTTATTAGTTTTAAGTTCAGAGGGGTGGAGACCAGGCGAAATGAAGACTGAGAAAGAAACATTGGTTTCACGGTTTTATCGCATATTTGTGTGTGTAGAATCTCATTAGTGACGGCCGATTCGCGAATCCACGTTTTTTTTAACTTCCGCCTTTTAGTGATAATGAACCGATTCCGTAAGTCTGAACGTAATCGATTTTTAAATATCAAAACGCTTTTAAAACTGATCTTTGGCTATTCAACATCCAAATGCATTCCCGGCCGGATTTATTTTTCATGTTCCGCTACGCTTTGTCTTATCACTTTTACGCTCATTCAAAAAACCTCTTTACGTTTATTCTTTTGTTCGCCATTTACATTCATTACTTTTATGTCAGAGATTTCCTTCTGTTTAGAACACCAATCCATCGAGCCGACCTGTCAGGAGACTCGTTGCTGTATATGAAAGGATAGTCTTAACCCGGTGACTGTGAACCCGCTCGATGAACTAATCGAATCCGGTTTTCGGACACTCGCTCAGTGACTCCAGACTTAACGGTCGGCGTAACCCATCCCAAGAGCCCTCGCGCGCTTATCATGAAATGTTGCTACGCTGTTAAAAGGAAGAAAATAAACGAGCTGTTCATCATTTATCACAACAGTAAATTATTGCATTTCAGCACAAAATGATATGTCTTAATAAAAAAGCTAAAGATATTTATTAACTTGACGTTTACACAGCAACGTATGCAAGCTCATTGTGGCGATGTGTGATTGTATTGGTATTATTGCAGTTGTTAACTGTGATGTAGTCCAAACTATGCACATGAATTTGGCTTATGAAGAAAAATAAGAACTATATATACGCGCGCGTGTTTATTCAGCATCGACACCCTTTCTGCTTTATATATATTGCTGTTGTTTTTTTTTTTAATTATTGTGAATAGTCAAGCTGAACATTTTGTTGAACAACAGCGCCATCTTTCAGTCAAATAACGTGAATATTGAAAAAGGAAACATTAGACACCGTTTGATTGACATCTGATCCCATGATTCAGTTGAGTCATAGAGTCAGCGCAAAAAGATGGGAAAAGGAATCATAGAATCGATTTTAGAATCGATTCTATTACAACGACAGTTCGGAAGAATTGGGACCAGTTAATTGAGTCGAATCACTATTCTTGTAAAGGAGACTTTCAGAGTTAGATTTATCCTCAATGTTCATTTCACTTACTGGTTCTAATTCTCCTCGACTTAAACCACGGGCGATGTGGCCACTCAAAACAGTGCCAAGAAATATCGCCAGTTTTGCCTAATTTTGGTTGTAAGCAGCTCTCTGCAGCGCTGCTTAGAAGATGCATGTGTTTTTCCTATTTGCTGCGTGTCTTAGAAGATGCATGTTTCTGTTTTGGCAACGTAATGACTAAATTACGAAAGTTTCTTGAGTTTGTGCCGCGTCTACGAATTTGTAGTGTTTGAGCGTACAGAACCTGAACAGCTGAAGTTTGCAGCGCGTTTTTAACTTTTGAATTGCAGCTGGGCTTTTCTCGCCACCGCGACATGGCCATAGAGAGACGAGATAGATTAGGTCTGCTTTTAACTTAATTTTGTCTAAAATGAAGTAGAGCAGAGCATACTTGACCGTGATATTTCACCAAACTAGTAGCTTATCCTACAAATTGAAAACTCCAAAATTGAAAAATATACGCCGACTGCATTTATGACAGCACTTTAGAAACACTGTGGAGAAAGAGGATGGAATCCACCGTGCCGGGGTTTAGCCTGTTTCGACGCGCTTCCAGCACGCGACCTGCTGAGCAGAACGCGCGCTCGCTCGATGCGCTGGTTGCAGGAACGCAAAGCACCGCTCTTGCCGACATCGAGAGGAGGGGTAATTCGAACCCCGTTTACAACACGTTTTGATCGATAATGAAATGCGTTTTGTAACTTTTTGACCCGCCCGCCCGCACCCACGATATTTAAAAAATGTCTGCCCTAAAACCGCCCGCACCCGCGGCTCACGGGTCGACCCGCGCATCACTAGTGAGCACATTGTTAGAGAGCATAACTCCATTTTAACTGTCACAATAAAGTAAATCAATAACTAATAATAATGTTGTGCCTTCTGAACAAAGTAAAAATAGATCTCGAAGGTATTTGTCTCATTGATCTGGCTCTGATTTAAAGTGCTGAACTTTAACTGTCTTTAACAGTCCCTTGAAATGTCATGTTCTGCAATGCTAAAAAGAAAGCGATATTTCTGATCTCATTTCACAAACAGAACTTTTGGATTAACATAGATGGAAAATGATAGTTGACTACAATTGCAATTAAAGGTTGTGAGGATTTACCAGTGATACTGGGGATACTGTTCATATTTACAGAGTGACTCTACAGTATACTCTGTTATTTCATAAACTGCTGCTAATCTTGAGTACATTACTGCACAAAAGTAGAATTGTATTTCATGGTTGAAATTGTACATTTGAAATTGTACTTCACTTGGACTGCTGTTACAATTTTTGCATATATTATTGGAACATTATTTGCACATACTACAGATTGTTTTTCTCTCGCAACATGTGACAGTTGTCGCGATATTTGCACCTCTTATTGTTGTAGACTGCCTGTTTAGAATCTTCATATCCAACTGCTGCATTTATGTGCATCATATGCACATTTAATGAGATCATTTCAGAACAAAAGTGTAGTCGTATTCTGCATGTAACTAGATTGTACAGTCTCTACTTGTACCTCTACTTAAAAGGTTGAAGTTCATTTTATACTCTATGTATATATATTTTTCCTTATTCTATGTGACTTATTTGTATTTACATATTTGCTTACTGTAAAGGTAAAATTAATATTTCCGCCCGTTTCTCCATATTGGTACGCTCTGTTTATGCATATCGGTACATGATGTGCTTTTCAGCCTTCGCCACACACCCTTACAAGGGCTTAAGCATTGGTAAGGCCATGTGCCGCCCCATATAGATTAAAGGGCTTGATCATGATTACTGTACTTGCAAGGGCTGTTGGGCTATTTCTGCACCTTCTCTGTCTGGTTGATTAAAATTAGTCAATCATGGGTTCCTGTTTTATTCTCCGGAAAAACTGTTCCCTATGTACAAAACAAATTCTTAGAATGATACTGTATGGTATTTTGAGGCTCACAGGTCATCTTGTTTCACTATATAAGCTGGCGTGGAACTGCCCTTCGCCAGAGAAGCATTTTGGAGCCTCTTGTCTCTCCTTCTCTCTGTGCACATTAAAGAGCTTGTTATTATGCTGACCTGTGACTCTGATTCCTCATCACAATACTGCGAAGGTGAGCTCGCAGGTAAAATTTACGCTCACACTTACTCTTTGCCTTATTTGTTCTTACTGTGGAAACTGGAGCCACATCATCTCGTCTCTCTATGTACATGTACTGTATATACTGTATAACAGAAATGACAACAAAGTTTACTTTGACTTGACCTTGTATCACATTGGATGACTTCTTTATCAACTGATTGCCATATAAAATCAACAAAGAAAATGTACCATGTAGAATTCTTGATATTTTGTTAATTTAACAGTGTCACAATCATTCAACCTCTATGTAACACTGCTGTTTTAAAAGAGTCTGCTTGTTTGTAAGGCATAGAGAATGATGAAATAATTGTATATATAATCCTACAATAAGATGTTAATCTCTGCAACTGATTTTTTATTTATTTAGTTATTTTTTGCTGTACTCGTGTCTCTTGTTTCCAAGTAAAATTACTGAGGCCTGGAAAAAGAATTTCAAGAGATCCAGATTATTGGATATGAAACCCAAATATTAGCCGGATTAGAGGATTCAATCTTTCATACCAGACTTGTGTAATTGGAATGGATTCAATTTGCTGTTTACCCCCTTGTATATCCCCTAACTTTGAAGCATCCGTAGAACACATACATTTCATCTCATTTTGAACACACAGTTTTCTTTTCCATGGCAAAGCTTTCCCATGAAAAGCAGTAAACTGGCAAATGATGTCACAAAGCGAAATGAACCAAGCAGCCGGCCCAAGCCTTCAGGGGGCCCTAAGCAGAATTTTATTTGGGGGCCCCTCTGTGCCACCAATATGACTAATTATTGTCAATCCTTTATTATTCGCACACTATAAATCTAACACACCCAATATAAATTTTATTTTTTTGTAGCTGTGTTGCTTACATCATACCAGTGTTTTTACCCTTGCTATGATCTTTAATTGTAACAGTAGCAAACCCACAGGAGTAGTCAGGTGTTAATTTGCACTTTAACATTTAAAGTCTTGCAGTACCAGTTGGCATACTTAATGTGGTGTACTGAAAAGTGGCAAAATAAACTAGTAGACAATGCTCTTGTATGGCTGTCATACTCCAACTGTGCATGCATCCTGTAGCAGCCAGTTAAAATAATATTGCGTTGTTTTTTTAATTGAATAATGGATTTCATTACCAATATGATATCAACTGAAATATTAAACATATATAAATTAAAAAAATAAAAATAAAAAAACGATGTAATTTCATGTACTCTTGGGGCCCCCTGGTGGCCACGGGGCCCTAAGCAGCCGCTTAGTTCGCTTATGCCTTGGGCCGGCTCTGGATCCAAGGCTGTATAACGCCATATATCATAAAGTTTCTATATATCTATCTAGTTAAATTCCACTGTTATTATTGATAAACATCTCCAACTACAGATAATACTATCTCTAAATGTACGGGGTAACAATAACGCAACAATTACATTCTTGATATATGACAATGTATATTAATTTCCTATTGAAGTCCGTTTTTTCCACCCAGATGAGAAAAAAAAACACATTTTTCCAAGAATTCTGACTTATTATCTCTGACTCTTGTCATTGGAATTGGTTCATGTTGATGCTTAAGTAAAGCCTTCTTGTTGAATGCCGATCATTCTTTAGTGGTCCAAACCCATTGAAGAACTGTTTTAAAGTGGTTGGCTGAGGCTGTTAGTACTTGTAAAGAAGGTGACACTGAACTGCCTTGTGTAACAGGAATTATTTGATCTCAGCTGTTTAGAAACAAGTGACTAGTTTTACCAGCTGTCAGAATGGTTCTACAAAGAACTTATAAGCATCTATCTATCTATCTGTCTGTCTGTCTGTCTGTCTGTCTGATATTATTATTGATAAAAAGCTTTAACTACAGCTGATACCATCTCAGAATATCCCAGAAATAGATTTTTAAAATGACGACTGCAAAAGGCTACATTCTTAAAAATATTAGAACCAAAAGTGGTTCTTCACAGTGATGCCATAGGGGAACCCTTCTTTAGCTCTATAAAGACTCTTTTACCCATTGGTTCTTTGCAGAACCATTTATCATGAAGTGATCGTAAAGAATGTTTAATGAGCATGTGTTTATTATGTGCAATATGTAATAATTTGTTCAAATGTAGTATTTGATAAAACTTAACTGAGTCATTTTATCAATTACTTTATATAAATTGCAATAACTAATCTCCCTAAAAGACAGTGACTGATATAATCTGTTACTATTTAAAATTGCACCATAACAGAATTTCTACACAGAGCCACAAGTAAATCAGTAGGTTAGGCATAGGGTCAGTAGTCATTAAAGTTATACTTTAACATAAAGGGTTTTTAAAAAAAAAAGCACTGAAAAGGATATAAAGTGTTACTTAAAGAACAATTTTTTTGCATTCAGTTTTAAAACGAACCTTAAACAGCAACTAGTTTTTCTTAGAGTGTACCCTTATGTTAGTTTACAAAATCAATGTCACATCATATCACCTACTATGCTTACTATGATATATGTAAAGAAATGTCTCAAAACCTTTTAGGCACATGGTTCTAATTTATCAGTTACACGTCATTGTTTACAGACTAAACATACTTAATTAGGCTGCAATGAGCCTAATTGTCTCCATCACTTGCGAGCCATGTTTGTTCTGGTTACACACAGTGTTAGGGCTCATCCCATGTGGTTTTATGCAACAAGTGATTCTTTCTATCTCTCTTTCTGTGTCTGACTCTCTCTATGTTTCTGTCTCTTGTGACACATTTTCTATACATAACATTAGACCTAACTTTAATTCAACAACTCTATTGTTCTCCTTGTTATTTCATTATTTTTATTTTTAAATTTTCGACCTTAATTGCATGGTCAAAGAGCGGATCAGGATACATTCCACTGCATGTTGTACCTGTATAATTTGCATGTGACAAATAAAGAATCTTGAATCTTGAATCAACAGATGTTTTCAAATTATTTTTTATTTTAGGTTACCTAAGCATATCAGCTTATTATATCATGTTTTTGCTTACACAGTGGTCTCTCATACACAATATAGTGAAAGTTACGATTTAGTAGTTGTAATTTCAACTAGCGTTTTTTTAAAGAATATAAAGCCATCTGGTCCTTTATTTTTATTATCGCTCTTTTAAATTGGTGCACAGATCTAAAATCGTGTCCTCTGTTTCAATCTTTCAAAACAGAGCGTATTGACAAACATTGTTCACAGTAAAAGACTTTGCAAAGCATTAGGCAAACATTTTCTTAACGTTACTTTTAAAATGCCTTTCGAGGCATTCAGTTACACCTTGCAAAAGAATGAAATCAGACAATGTCAAAGTCATTAAGACCACAAAATATAACAATAACATTGCTAATAGAGTGCATCCATTAAAACCAGAGTGTGAACAGGTACAGAGGTGTGTTTAAAGGCAATTTAAAGGTAGAAAGAGATGTTATGGATTTCACGAAAGGGAGAGATTTCCACAAGCAAGGAATAATTCTAAATCATGGGTCTCTAAACCATGGTTGTCAAGTGGGCAGAGATGAGATTAATATCTATGAATGATCTACGGAACGGTTTCATATGCTGATCTTTAGAAGGTCTCAGACACATAAAGGTACGGAGTGTGTAAAAAATGAGCAGCAAAATCCCAAAATCAATATGATGCTGGATGCTGGAGGACAGGAGTAATATGTTCACTGGAAATATGTTCACAGAGACTCTCACCAAAGCAGCGAATTCTTGTCTCCCACCTCCTTAGCTTTGGTAAACAGGGACATTGAAAACCCATGGGATCCACAATCTGAGGCAAAGGTTTCAGGGCCTTACTCTGTAGTGTCCCCTCCAATCGCCTGTGAACTTTAACCCATCACTTTAAACATGTTGGAGTGTAGGCCTCCCATAGGAATGAGGCACAAGTCAATGCCCCAGAGACCCGAAGTCCATGAGAACTGGGGGACGAGTCTGTCAGGCGTGTCCTCAAATACACTCATCTCATCTCCCTCTCTCCTCTCTCCTCTCTCTTGCACACACAGTATTTACTTTACTTGGAAATTGTAGTAATTACTTTACTACAGGATTATAGTTGAAATTCTTTATTGCTTAGACATTATGAAGGAAGTGTTTCTTTTATTACATATTTATAGGTTACTGTCTGGAGCCGATGAACACAGAAGCCTGCAGTAAGAACATAAAAATACTATGCCCAAATGCTCCACTTCACAACATTAATTTTACTCCTGTTTTTAAAATCAAGATGAATATTTTTTAAAAGAAAAAACCTTGTAACCCCTGATTAAAACATGACAACTGTGAGTGCCACGCATGAAACCGAGACAAAGCAGAGCTCTAATGTTCTTGCTGCTTCTTTCACTTCTTTTTGTCTATATAATGGGGAGATTTCATCATTCATCTTTCTTGTGAATCACATCAGGTGGGCAGGTGGTGAGTCAGCGGTTAGGTAAGCAGAAGTGCACGGATTATTATTTATTTCGGAGGTCAATGCTGTTGCAAATTCCCCACCAGGCATTTTTTTAGCAAACCTTAACAGACGTCAGCATGCTCCAATAATGTGACCCCAGTCAGCGTCATTTGCAAGGAATGACATTCTCAATGCGGCTTCCGTTCCCCTGCAACTGTGCGTGAAGAACAAATGTGAATAGCGATCACACGCAGCAGGACAGCCACATCAGAAGAAACTTGCAGATTTTTAAGATTTGTGTCAAGAAAAAAGTTCCGTTTGAAGGCAATGTGAGATTACTTTTCTCTGTGGTTTCTCTCGACTTCTCAGCTTATTCTGATGTGGTGTCAGCCTGGACTCAGGAATGCTGAAGTCCTTTTAACTCTCCATCGTTCCCAGTGAACTCCCAGCTCCTGTAGTTCTTCTCTTAGACAAACATTCCAGGCCGCCTCCTGTTTTGTGGTCTTGGACAGCAGGAGGAAATTTAATAGGGCCCACTGTTCTGAACATATCATACTCCATCTCACCATCAAAGCTAAATCTGAAACTGCCAACCTAAACTCATACAACCTGACAATACTGCAGCCATAGACAAGCACTTGGACAGAAAGTTATTTAGAAAAATCTATATTGATAGTAAAGGAATCTTGACATCTAAATGCTAACAAACACCTGTCCGTATCTGTGGTATTTATTTCTTCCATGATTCTTTTTGGCTTGCAGTTAGATTACAGAAAAATAGAAATATTTGGTAAGTAATAAAACCCAAAGGTCACATGGCATAAATATAAAAGCTGTAGATGTTCATAGGTTCATAGGAGTCATAGGTTCAAGAACAAATATTAGAAAACCATAAACAATACAATAGCTTTAAAATATTTTAAGAGCACACACAGTCACATACTGCAGGTCAGTCAGCTATAATGCCTCTAATGATTAAGTCTGAATTTAGTTTCTGGCATAATTCTGCAATGTGGAATTTTCGTCCAAAACACTAGAGGGCACCAGTGTGTCAGATTATTTTGTTGCATTCAAAAGAGTTTTATTGGATTATGGAGAGACTTTACAGGGACTTTGGAGGACTCATAACTTTCTTATAGAACATTTTGGGGATGACTATTGTAATAGGTAGCAGTACAGAGCAGCATACAAATATAAATCCATAGCCTGATGTATGGGCGAGTTTAACAAAATGAAAACGAAAGTTCATGGGGCATCCTTTCCAAATATGGCATTACACTCACTTCACATACTGTACTCAATAAAATAAAAACTGATAAATTCAATTTTGACAGATCCTTTCTATACAACCTTGTTTCTTGTTTCACAGACAGCATCACATCAATATTTCAACCTGCCACTGTAAACAATAAGCTGTGTGACCTCCTAGTCTCCTTGAGAGTTGTGGGAAAAGAAGCTGTCTGCAGCTGTCAGCGCGGTGGGCATCCAATCTGCCCTGGCCTATATGATAACCCACCATTATTACCATCATTAATTATGAGATGGGGTTCCACGGCCATCTGACTTCTCTAGATTGTGTTGACCAACAGAGACAAGAAAACCATAAGGATTGAGCTTGCAACTAGTGATTATACTTAATCATTGATCAATCTGTTCAAATTTGTGAATAGTTTTAAATACGTTTAAATGTCGATTTATTGTATTAGTATTTAAAGAGGATTTAATTTACAGTAAAGTTTTCTAAAACATTGCAAATCTCTGCAAAAATACTTACTTGGTAAAATTAAGGCCCATATTTTTTAAGTGGAATGAAGTAGTGACATCATTGCATGTCCGGATGTACTTATGATGATACTTATGAACTTTTAACTCATTTATCAAGATTTTATTTATTTATTTATTTTTATCTATACAGCAGCCAATCAATAATGTGAAGATTACGGTCAACACATTTTGGAAAAAGATCATTACTAGCACAATGATGGCACTGTATAGCATTGTTTATTGCAGACCAGTGGTATTCAGTGGCTGCCTCTTTAAAGAAATGTTTACGTTTTGAAAAGAATCTATCACAGTACTAATTAAGTACTAAAGACGGTTGGGGTGATAATTGGTGCCAAGAAGCCTAAGGTAGAAACCTTACACTTTTCTCTTGAAAAAAATAAAATGTGATGAAGTGGGATGAAGTCTGTTAGTTTTGCTCATAAACATTTTACAGAATTTCATGGGAACTTCCATATTTTCCAATATAACTCATTTACGAAGCTAAATTTTTCACTACAGGACTTAATGTTACAATATAAAAACAAAATATGTCTAGCACTTCTTTGCTAAATCTCTTAATCATTCAACTTTGTGGTATGGAATCTATCAGTTAAAGTGTGTTGTATAGGATTAATTGCACAGAATATAACAGATGGCACTAAACTTGATCATAGTTTTGTGGTTGTGAAGTTCCAGGTATGGATGGTGGAGGGGAATCTAGTAAAAATAACAATAGGTGACACTGGACCATCAGATAATGGAACAAGCTGTTCTGTCTGGTAAGTTTTATATGAGCAATGAAAAGCACACACACACATACATACTCTGGCATAGCGCCCTCAGTAGAGGAGATGTCTGTTTTTGGATTAATGAGATGTAGTGCACACAGTGGCTGAGAGAACTGCAGTTGTTATAGCTGCCATTTCCTATACCATTGTTGACTGTAGTACCTCTCTCTCTACTCGTACATACATCAGCATTACACAGTAATCTGCTACTTTTCCAAATTATAATTTGCCACTAGGCAGGCCTACAAATCATCTTAGCATCATTTGGAAACAGTTGGAATTATATCATCATAAGAAACTATTTCTTCTTTAAGCATTTTGTTTTGCTATCAACAACCAATTTACAGCTGTTTGTACGTAATCATTGCACCCATTTTTTTTATATGTTTTGGGTAATCTTAACTAACATAAAGCCTACAAACTACAATAATACAATCGCTTAGCTAGGATTCAAGTAGCACAGACATGGTCAGGGGAGGAGGTTTCGAGGACTTGGTATCCCCTAAAATATATGAAAACCTGATATTTGTAAGATTTGTGTGAGGATATTGTTGTATGTTAGGACACAGATATAGATTTGCTTGTGACACAAAGTACTGTTATAGAAAAGTTCCTGCTTACAGAGGTTAAGTTTAAGGAATAAGTTATGAATAGTATATTTTAAATACAGTGACATTGTAGCCGAAGGAAATGGCCGTTAAGGAGTACAAGATGTGACTGTGTGTGGGTGTGTATTTGTACATCTCAGTCATCTGAATGAACAGCTAGATACAGTATATCATTTAGGACGAGTATGATACACTGTCAATGCGATTTTGACGGGTTGTTTAAGCTTCATGTTCAGACACAGTAGGAACAGAGTGACCCAACTATCTGCCATCTGAATTTCAAGAGATAAATAAGACAGAGTCGTCTGTTCTTTACTAGGGTTTTGTTGACATTCAACTGGAAAAATCTACACCAGCAGTGCACACAGTCTGACATGAGTATGTCGTCACTAGGGGTGGACTGACTTTTAGAGATACTAGACTACATGTCAGAAGGACGATTAGATTGAAAAAGGTTTCTGCACTGTTCCTGTACCAACTGTAGTTCAAATGTTGCCAACTTTCACTGTTTGCTGTAAAGGTGGAAAGTAAGCGGTTTCCTATATGGCTGAAGTGTCTGAAAATGTAATTAGACACTAATTAGGCATTTTAGAAGTTTGTAAGTTGGAGCAATTAACTATGCAGCATTATGAACGATTTCCCAGTAGAATCTAAGCACCAGAGTATTGATGTCGATCTAAACCAACTGGCATGAATATTATTGCTGTAATTGCTTTGTGATGAATGTGTGCATACTAGGTGATGATGGATGTTTTCATTACAGATAATCATGTGTTTGGGGAGGGGACATGAGTTTTGTGTGTAAGTTTGGGTATGTTCACAATTGTGTGTGTGTGTGTGTCTATATGCGCCATCTGAAACCACACTGAGAGAGTTTGAGCTGCTCTGCTTCCCTTCTCTCGCTTCCTCAAACAAGCTTGCACGCCCTTCCCTCCTTCCATGTTCTCTCTCTCTACGTCCTCCAGTCTTTCTGGGAAGGACTGACCTGTGTGAGTGTGTGTGCATCTTAGGACTTCACTGACTGGCCAGCTAGTCGCCTGCTTGTGTTTGGATTCCTTTGGCAGTGCGCGGGAGTGTGTGTGTGTGTGTGTGTGTGTGTGTGTGTGTTTACAACCTCTTGTGGCAGTGCTGAGAGCTGACACACTCCCCCAACACACACACCGCTCAGAGACCCCCAGTATGCAGATGGTGTGAGCTGTCAGGCGAAAAGTTTATGACAGCTCTCTCTCTCTCTCTCTCTCTCTCTCTCTCTCTCTCTCTCTCTCTCTCTCTCTCTCTCTCTCTCCCTCTCTCTCATGGAGCTCGGTGAGGCTACACACCCCACTACAGTGCCGTGACCGGTGTGTTTTCTCTGTGGCTGCGTAACGTGTTGGATCCTGTCGGATTAAGTCTAAGCGGGACTTTTGCGACGTCTTTTCCCCCCGCGGAGTAGTGGATAGCCGTGGTTACGGGTAGGTTTTCACTTCTGTCATTTTCTAACGGATGCTAAAATTAAGAGTTTGAAGACAAATAATGAGGGAACAGAGAGTCTATGTAGTATATGTACGTGGAAACGTTATCTGTGTGAGTGAGGGAGGAGAAAGGGGGAGACTGAGTTTGTGTGTGTGTGTGTGTGTGTGTGTTCTATTATTTTTGTATGGCGTTTGATATTAGTTAGGAGTGATGTCATCACCTGAAATACTCAGTCATCATCTTTGTATGTGCGTGTGTGTGTCGGGGTGACACTTGGCACATAAGGGGTAATCATCTCCCGCTTCGCGTGAGTGTGAGGCAAAACCACAGACAGAAAGGATATAATTGGCGAGTGTGACAGTAACGGCGTTAAGATAGCTATCATCAGTGTTATCGTGTGGTTGCTGTTTTTTTTAATATATATATATTCCAAAAATAAAGCATGCATATTTACATATTTCCTTGTATACTTTTTGCATTTATTCTGCACCCACGCTAACGAGTTTTAATGATCAACTGCGCAAAAAACCCCTATTCTCTTACCAACTCAGATCATACTGTATGGATTTAGAAATAACTACGTATGTTATTATTATCAGTGCAGTCTCGTTTGGAGTCGTTTTAGTTCAAACTTGACTCTTATCTACAGCATATCTGTAAAGCAGGTCAGATGAAAGAAGATAGCGAAGTGCTGACGGGAAGTTTATCATTGAAAACCGCTGGTGTCGTCTGTGCCAGTTTGAGGACAGAACTTATGCTAGCAGAGGCTTGAACAACACAGGAGTGTTCACTGTCTATTTTTCCCCCAGGAAAGCTGTATCAAACTTCTCAGAGGATTCTTCAGTGAAAGACCATGAATTACTCTTTGTAATTTACGTCTTCTCTTACTTAGATACAACTCTGTAGAACGAAACTGATGAGTCAAAACACGGCCAGAAGAGAAAGATCACACAGACTGTATGATTGTAGTTTTGCATATTTATCTGCAGTATGTATTGTATGTTGCAGTTAGCCAAGATAAGAAGGTAATTCCTTCATTGTGGTAAAGAATTTATAGGTACTTCAATTCTGCTGCTACCTTGCACCAAAAGACCATTTGTTGCATAATAAAATCTTTAGAAAATCATTTAAAGAATGGTACTTCTGCTGTACATGACATCACAAATACCATGAACAGAAATGATTTCTTTTGTCTGATATTTTTTACACAAAAATAGAACGGAAATATCATCATTTTTCTTTTCTGAGCATAGTTGTGAGTGCTATCATTTCGACTAATTATGACTTAAATTTAGAAAAGTAAGCGTGGATTATTCCTGCTTCTGCAATTGTTTCCAAAAACAGAAATAGCTCACAGCATTTGTGGGAAAGCCCGAAGCAGACTGTCATGAATAAAATATTTGAAAATGCGTAAATAGACGCCTTATCTTTTTGATGCTTGGAGGTGTCTCGGTTGTCAGACAGACACGGTGGGCAGAGCGCCCTGCCTGCTGACCCAGAGTCAGTTTGTGTTCCAATTGGGAGCCGGTGCCAGCTGTACACAGCCAAGAGCAGGCAGCGTCACGCTGCCTCTGTTACTGATCACAGCACGGCAGGAAACGACACGGGCCATAGCTCATCTCCGCTAATGGCACTTCAGCTTGCAGCTGCACCACATGGATGCGGGATCTGGACATTACCAAAGCTGGGATACAGGCAGGCTGCTGTATATACAACCTGACTTCAGTAAGAGTGAGAGAGAGATTAAAAGTGGACGGGCCAGATCAATAGATAGACAGACAGATAGACAGACAGACCTAGACCGGTAGTCCCACACATTCACAACAGACAGATAGACAGATAGATAGATAGATAGATAGATAGATAGATAGAGAGATAGATAGATAGATAGATCATTAAAAAAATCATTAAAGAGGAAGATTGAGAATTTGATGGAAAGGGGATAGAGAGACAGAGAGAGAGAGAGAGAGATGACTGACTTTGATTCGTAATAATCCCACTCATTCACAATCATCCCTCAGCACTGCAGACCTATGGCAAGTTCTGCCATGACTCAGATGACTGTGTGTGTGTGAGGGGGAGGGGGGGGGGGATGATGTGCGTGTGAGGGACTAAGAGAGAATTATAGAGTATTGTATTACTGTAGCTTAGTACATGAATCAGCTTGACATGTATGTGTTTCAGTACAATGTGGATTTTTCCCATGATGTTTTTTCAGGATACTACAAAGTCGGTTAATGGTAGTGACTCTAATGTACTGTATGAATCAGCAGCTTAATAATGGAACTTTCTGCATTTGTTTTGAAAACATCCTTCTTGTTATTCATTATTAATTATTATTCTCCCATACAACAAAAACATTTTGCCTAAGATAATCATTCTAATTTGTCATGTGATTCTTTTAAGCTTAGACCAGTATTGATGAATGATGGGAAGAAAAGAAAGAACGGAGATTTGCCTTTCTCGATGATATCCTAATCTGTTGAGATAGAAATAAGTCTCTTGCTCTCGCTGATCCCCCCAACAAACCACTCATACAAACACTCACTCACTCTCTCTCACACACACACACACACACACACACACACACAAAACAATCACAAGAAATAGCACCTAGCTGCCACTCTGCAACTTACATTTATCTTTTCTACTGGTGTCAGATTCCAGTCCTTGAGCACAACAGAACTGTGGAGTTCAGTTGAGAACACATGACAGAAAAAGAGAAAGCTGCTAAACAACCCTATTGGCTTTCATTTCTTTAAATCACATCCACATCTTTTGGCAATCATCTGGTGCCTGGCTTGTTGTTTTACATACTGTATTAGATTCTCAGTTGCACAGATTACATACTGCATTAGATTCTACAATTAGATCAAATTGCACATAGATATTAGATATAACATAGATATTAACCTAAAATTTGGTAAATTCATTTAAATCTTATTTTTCAACTATTTGATTTCAGAATCGGACTGCATTTCAATGGTCTGATAAATGTTTCCACAAGTCAGTTTGAATCCATTGGGGAGACTGTGTTGAAGTAGAGGCTACTTACTCAGTGTTTCCCAGCGCTAAACGCTTGGTTAAACTAGCACAAGCCCAAGAGATGGTCTAATGTTGTTTGAACTTTATCCTGGGGCATAAGGGTCTTTATACAGGCGATTGGGACTTTATGCATGGTCTCTACCGATGGGCAATGCATCGTTTTTTAAACTGGGGTGCCCAAGCTCGAAAACTGAAGCCTGACTGTGTTTTGAAAGATGTAGGGTACTGTTTCTGTGTGTGTGTGTGTGTTTGGGGGGCTACAAATTCTGGGTGCAAGAAATAAAAGTCTGCTGCATATATTTTTATTGAGATCTGTGTGTCCCACAGTCCCTGCAGGTTTCATCTCTTATTTATGAAGCCCAGTCTGCTGCTCTGTCTGTATTTGTTCTTGGTTCATTAGTCTCTCAACAGCAGCAGCAGCCTTGGAAAATAAAATGAATATATAACTTCAAATACTTATAACATAAAGTAAACTCGTTATTTTGTATAATAGCATTTCATTGGGCTGTTCTCCTCATTTCTTTGTGTTTGTGTGTGTGGACATGTATGGTGGTCTAAGTTGCCAGAGGTATTTTCCTCTAGTAAGTTATTTAATAAATTGTGTGTTTTCAAGCATTTCACTAAATTACCCCTACACAAAGTAAACACATTTATTAATAGATAAAAACACGTAATTAATTAGAGAAACACACACAATGTGAACAATACTTTAGAAAGCCTTTTCTGGCATTTTCATGTTCATTAATGGACCAGTGTTTTTATGAGAGATACGTTATGGAGTCTTAGAGGAGGAGACGGGAGAGCGGCAGCTGTCGGGTCGAGACAAAAACATGCAGGCAGACAGACAGACAGACAGGTGGCAACCATAATGACAGACATATCTGACTACACACACATAGACATATCTGCCTGCACAAACACTGTCAGAGAGACGTCTCAGCATGCACAAATAGTCAACCAGAGACAAGACATGGACAACACACACACTCGTGCCATGCGGTTTTTGTGAGGTGCTTCACCTACTTCTTCTGAAGTTAGACCTAACCCAAATTACAGTAACTGAAAATAAATTTTTGCACCCTTTTAGTTTGTCTGTAAAAGCATTTTTCACACATTTTTCCCGATGAGGACCAGCCCTCATATTAAAATACCTTAACAAAGTTAATTAAACCAAATTTAATTGTTTACTAAGTTTATGAAGACAGTAAGGACCTCACAAATACCTGTCCATCCAGAAAGAGAGATGTCAGACCTACACATAAACAAACACAGTTTCTGGAGTTCAGTCTTAAACTTGCTCTAAAACACTTCACTCAGCCCATCAGTGGCTCACTCAGAAATTTAATCAGGGGGTTTAAAAAAGGAGAAGCATCTGGCTGCAGACCTCCTCTGTGGGTAAGTTCTTCTGTCAGTACATCTCCTCTGGGAGAAGGGAAATGACGCACAAGGACCTAACCCTAACCCTAACCCTAACCGTAGTTATATGTATGACGTCATTTACTTTCCCTAAGAGGAGACGTACTGACAGAAGAGATTTACCCACAGAGGAGGTCTGCAGCCAGACTCTTTTGAAAAAAAGGGAACGAAAAGCAATCACATGACCATCACAGTCGTCATTTGCATAATGCTAATTTGGCAGCTCCTGCTTCCACTTATTCCTAGGCCCATTAGCGTTTTTCAACCGATGACACTATCCGAGATTAAAGAGAAATGACTTTCCGATAATGAACATTTTTAGTAAAGGTTATCATGTGTAATTTAGGCTAATTAAACATGACACCTTGAGCATTTATTATATAAGCCACATTAAAAACAACCGCAAATGATCCTCCTTCAACAACACTTAGTGTCACTTAGATATTAGTGAGCCTTTCTCTTATTCAAAATGATTTTATTTCCTAATTACAGGAACAACCTCCTTAGAGCAAATGTTTAGTTAAGGGTGTTGCTCAGGGGCTTGGTGGTAGTGCTGGAGGTAGGTTATAACCAGACTTGAACCAACAAAAGTTTGGTCTTCAACTGAGCATCCTACGATTAGGCCACCACCTCCACCTGATGAGTTTAGTGTTTCATAATGACTTTCAAGAACTGCAACCTCCTACAACTTCTGACAGGTTTAATCTCACTTCTATAAACGCCATAGTCATATTGAAGAGGATGCAGTGTTCCTTGAGTCTTGGTTCTAGTCATTGTTCCCTCCCCAAATGCATCTAAAGTCTGGACCTGGGGTCTTGTTTATAGGTACACACAAAAACAGTGGGCCTCATTCCACAACTGTTCTTAAGAGGAACTGATTTCTTAAAACCCATTTGTTCTTATGTAATAACAGAATCTACCACCCCTGAAAAGCACTCATCTGAGTAAGGTGGACACTGTTAACTGTTAAGTAAAAGTGAGGGATTATTTGTCATTGTGAACACACCACATTACAACGTATAGTCCACCACAACAAAATGTGACCTCTGCATTTGACCCTTCCCTGAAGGAGATCTAACATAAACAGTGGCTGGGGAGCAGTGCTTGGGGATGGTACCCTGCACATGAGTATCCCAGTGGTACATCTGGTCTGGGATTAGACCTGGACACCTTCCCATCACGGAGCAAACTCCCTAACAGCACCAACTGCCTCAACAATGAGATGCTGATTTCATGAGATCTCTTGATGCTTTGCTGGGTGGAGGCTTCTGCTGCAAGTAGAATATGAGTGTCAACATTTTATCTTTGTTTCCAGCAATAAGGCTGACCACTTCACACCTTGTCCTAATGATTGCGAGTCATGAAATTAAATGTACAGTTAAATTATATACTGTATTTTTGAAGTGTATAATGTCTTAAGACCTTCAAATGGCTCACTAGTTTTCTCCAAAATCCTTGTACACATAGATCAAAGTTTCCCTACAGATACACACATTCTGACATCAAATTTCTTTCTTTAGATCTTTCAGTCAAATATTTTGTAAAGTCACAAACGCATCTTTGAGGTCCAGTTCTGTGTATACAGTTAAAAATTAGATTCAGTTATAGTTTTAAAATGAGATAAAATGAAAACAGTTATAAAAAATCAGTGTGCAAATCCATAATGTAAAATCAGTGGATAAAAGTGACTAAGTTGCATCAAAAAGTGTAGCAGGTTATGGCTTGTCACGACCACATGTGATCCATCTGCAGGAAATTCTCAATGTTATGGGAATGAACCTTTGGTGTTGACCCTAGAGGAGACCCAATCTCCAGATGCAGATCTAAACTTTAGTCCCAGAGCGTCAAGTCTGTGTGATTAAACAATCACAAGACCTCACTCCACCCAAATTATAGCTTTACTGTTTATCTACACAAAAACCAACCTATAGTGTGTTTGGTTGTTGCAAGTCCAAAGAATTCTTTGAGTTGTCTAAGAAAGATCTCTGAGATGAAGAGAGTGAATTTAACCAACCTCTTTCATTTTCCCAGCAGTAAAAGGACCAAACAAAGGCCTGAGTCAAACATTGGGGTTGGGGATGGGTGTGGGACCAGTCACATTCCTGTACGGACAGCAAATATGCTGAGTAAACGGACAGCACTCATGACACTATTGCTATCTATCAACTGGACAGCGAGACCATAGGAAACGTGGTGGAGAAACTCTAAAAAATACAGTTTATTATAGGCAGTAGAGAGGTACGGTGGAGACTCTGAACTGAACATATTTATCTTCTCCCTCTGCAAACAGTTTGGACTTGAATAGATTTTAAGGTGGTCTGTGATGGTCATTTGATGGTTGGGAAGCTGAAAGTAATTTTAACATTTTTCAAGACAATGGCATCAAAACTAACTTGAAGGGGTCAAAGTAGCCACAAGCTGGAGACCAGCTGAGCTAACAAACCAGTGTCAGTTTGTTAAGACTTTCGGTAATTGGCTCCTGATATGAAATAAGTGTGTTAGAGCAGAGAAAAAACAAAAGTAATTTGTGCATCTTCCAGGAAGAGAAATGAGGACACGAGGACTACCGACACATATTCAGCTGGCATGTTGTACATTGTTTTGCTTTTTGTTGCTGAAGGTCTCAAGTCTCTGTCTCTGTCTCTGTCTCTCTGTAGCATACAGTAGACTAACTTCCTCTCTAGTGTGAACTCACACTCTTCTAGAGTATTCCACACATTACTTCTGCTCATCTTTCATAGTTTTGCCTTTCTCTTCTTCTTTCCTCTCAAAATTTGCAAGACGAGGCTAAATATATCCCCACACCAGCTGTTCAGGGGAGGAACCCACAGACCTGCGATTCTTAACAGTCTGCAAACTGCTTATTCATGATACAGTGGAACAAGAATAACATAATGCCCTTTTTTTTTACCCTTCTTTTTTAGCAATCTTCTTGCACCACATCAGTCTCAGTTCCTCTGATTTCAGTCGTTTCAGAAACAGCAAAGAGATCTCTTTTATCGTGGACACTTTACCAAACAATTTAAATACAGCAAAGAGGAAAGAATAAATTAAAGATGACATAATTGTAGCCCTTTATTTTGCATTAGCACCTCCCTTGTGTTAGCTATGTTAGCCACTTTGGGTTAGCTTTAGCTTCCATTCATAGCTTTTGCTCCCCTACCCCAAACTTCAGTAAATGAAAACCAATCTTTACACTCTTTTAGTTTGTCTGTAGAAGAATTTCCCCCCTTTTTACCCAATGAAGACCAGTCCTCACATACTAAAATACCTTAACAAAGTTACCACAATTTAACAAATGTCCTCACAAATACCTAAAAACCTATCCATTCAGAAAGAGAGATGTCAGACCTTCATATACACAAACACAGACCTGCGATTTTCAACAGTCTGCAATCTGCTTATTTCATGAGACAGTGGAACAAAAATAACATAATGCCATTTTGTCACGTTTCTTTTTTTAGCGGCCTTCTTACGCCACATAACTCTCAGTTCCTCTGATTTAAGCCCATTGAGAAACAGCAAAGTTACTTTATTTACAGGGACACCTTACCAAATAATACAAATATAGCAAAGAGGAAATCAAAGTTAACATAAAAATTTTAGGCCTTTGTTCTTCATTAGCATCTCATCCCTTGTGTTAGCTATGTTAGCTATGGGTTAGTTTTAGCCTCCATTCATTCGTAGCCACACTAGCATTTTTGGTGTTGAGGCTTCTTCAGGGAGGTCCAACGTTATCATCACTCGCTCAAGGAAAAAGCAATTATTTCCAACTGTAGAAGAGCAATCCACTCTTAATGCACTCGTTTGGCCAATGAACCTTGAAAGTATAATTGTGAAAATAATAGCTTCATTTTCACCAGTACTCCAGCCCAGGCGGGAGGGTTCAATTCTGTATGAGGTTTTACAGTTTTTATATAATTGTCATCATCGTACTCAGACAATCAGTAGAGTTCTCATTGTTCTGGTGTCCTTGGTGTAATTGGTGGCCTCTGGAATGAGAATCGATGTGTGTGTAAATGGCTCTCGCGAAGTCGACCGTGAGAAATACTGTGTTAAAACAGAACTGGCCTGACCGAGACGGAGATAGATATCAGTTTGGCCTAAAATATGTGTGTATGACTCACTGGCTTCAATAGATTAGAATCATAACTCAGATCTATAGATTTATCAGATTTTCAGAAACCCTATTTCTGACCGTCTTAGGCAAAAGATTAGTCAGACTTAAAAAGAAATGAGCAACGATGGCATATGGCACCTATGAATAAATCCTGACATTGTGGTCTGACATATTGTGAAAAAATATCATATCATTTTTGCATTTTCCCTGGTGGCATAACGGCAGGGTGTTCGCCCCATGATCAGCAGGTTCGAATCCAGGGCCGGTAAAGTTACCGCTGAGGTACTCATGAGCAAGGTACCGTCCCCAAGCACTGCTCCCTGGGCGCTGCCCTTGTTAGCTGCCCACTGCTCCTTCACGGAAGGGTTAAATGCGGAGGTCACATTTCGTTGTGGTGCACTGTGTGCTGTGCTGTGGTGTGTTCACAATGACAAAATATCACTCACTTTCACTTTCAACTGCATGGTGATTATATGCAGTTTGTAGCTAGTATGGCAGGAGGAGTAATCACCTAGTTCTTGCCCAAGTCATATCCTCAAAAGAAGATGATGTTTTTTACTTTGGCAACAGTTTTATTATCCAAAGCATTCTGCTTTTTTCTGCTTCAAATTTAAATATATTAAACTGTTATATCAAATCAGGCTTTTTTGGAAATCTAATGTCTACATCTCTTTGCTGCTATATGCTTTAGTAGGGAAAGTACTTCTTAGCATTTGTCAAGTTCAAAAGAACACACAGCTCCTCTGAGGCCTTGAAATTAACAGCTAGTTCATCTTACACACTAGAGGTCTGAACCTTCACTGCTCTCACGATTTGATTTAAGTACGATTATCATGTCAACGATTAGATTTGATGCGATATCTCGATGCATCATGATGCATCCCATTTATTTTTCTACATTACTTTACATTACACACAGATTGGGCATGTATCACAGATCGGGCAGCCATAGTTCCTACTGGAATGTTAAGAAAATCACCAGACAATTTCATTCTGAAATAATCGATTATGGTCTGCCACTGCTTCAATGTAGAGGTGTGAATCGTCACTGGTCTCACAATTCGATTCGATTACGATTATCAGGTCAGCGATTCGATTCGATATCTCGATGCAGCCCATCATTTTTTATGCATTGATTGCATGCTTATTAAACGTGTAAGACCTAACTATTAAATTATGATTATAAGGTCGATAAACTGTAACTTGCGTTTAACCTACCTGCCGCTGTTCCTCTTCTCTTCCTCTCACTCAATCAAAAAAGCCGCTCGTCGGGAATTTACTTTGCGCGCGAAGACATTTAACACATCGAGAGGAAAAAAGCCATTCGAGAGAAGAAAAATACAGTTTGCGCGCAATATTATATTATTACGCGAAATTTACTCCCTCCGCCATTCTCGGCTGCCGCGCATGCGGTGAGTGCCGTCAGTGAATTGAGAGTTACTTCTACCCGGAGCAGCGCTGTACTCACATCAGGCAGCCACAGTCACTACCGGACCTACATTATAACTAGAATTTTTATGCCGCCGCCAGAAAATCACCAAACAGTGTCATTATGATATAATCGATTATGTCCTGTCACTGCATCGATGCAGAATCGTCCGCGTCTGCATCGCGATGCATCGATTATAAGATTAATTTCAACACCCCTACTTCAATGCAGAATCGTCCACATCTGCATTGCGACGAACTGATGCAAAAAGTGTAAATGATAACAGTAAGTGATTATTTGTCACACACCAGAACATAGCAAATGTGACAAAATTGAGGTGGCGTATGAACATCAGACAAAGGTTTCACTCAAGGTGAACATGTATCATTTTTGCTAACTAAATATGACAACTTGGTCACAAACATATGCCTGATCTGGTTACTTTGGTATTTTTTGGAACAGCTACCTATGTATTGTGTACTGAGCCTGGGGTATTCTAAGTTACTCTACAGTATATTGGCATGATTTAAAGGAAACCTCAATGTTGGGGAAGCTACTTTTCAAGCAGCAAGACATTTAAGATTAAAAGTAGCTACGCTAGAGCCAAGCAACTATTTTAATATAGTAGTTAGCTACACTGCAAGCTACAGAGTAAAATTAAAACAGTTTCACCCAGTAACACTTAATATTTACTATTAAAACACATTAATTTTTTAAAAATGTGAAACATGATGTTTTTAACAACGTATTGTCAATTCATAATACGTTTTCAGTTACGTTTTGGCGAAAGAGAGTTTAGATTTTTGGCTTGCATAAGTGACACTCAAATGTGTAGGTTTTGTCTTTTTGATACATATGATACATTGATTCTTGCTTACACTTGCTCCAAGATGGGCTCCGTCCTCTGACTATATCGCTTAGCTGCCAAGAGTGCACTGTGGTGCAGTGACTACATTTCGCGTGGGTACAGTAGCCTATCAGATGCCGCCTCTGCCAATTCAAGACCAATTAGAAACACAGGGTAGTTGAAAATGTTCATCTTTTAAAGAGAGAAAAATAAATGTATGTGTTATTAATTAGTGTTAGTAATTTTAGTGAGCTACTCCCCAGCACTGTGTAAACATGCGTTTCTGTTATACTGTTCACCAGGACAGAAATCTGTTAAGCTTGAAGAGTATAATAGACACGCTTCACATAGTGTATTGTTCTTTTTAGAGACCAATATTGGTTTTTCAGGGCCGCTATCAATACTGATTGTTGTTAGTTAACAAAGTTGATAATTGATATTTGGAACCGATATGCAAAAAAAAGAAAAACTTCTTAAAAAGTTTGAATTTTACAAACACCAAGCTGAAACTCTCCACTCTCCTCTTCTCCTTCTCGGAGCTTCACGCTGCTCTTGTGTGTGATAGTGATGGCTGATTCGCGAACGAATCGTTCCTTTTAACTCGTTTTTTTAGTGAACGGGTCGAACCGATTTGTAAGTCTGAACGAATCGATGTTAAAAATTATTTTTAAACGTTTTTAAAACTGATCTTTGGCTATTCAACATCCAAAAGCATCCCCCACCAATTATATATATATGTACATATATATATATGTATATATATATATATATATATATATATATATATATATATATATATATATATCATTAAAATAACGCACTTATTGCATTTGGCGTTTATACAACTGTTTGTACACGTTTATTTGTGCTTACTGTATGTGACTCCTTACAGTACCAATTAACTAAAGTTACCGACCGAGCGCCTGATTCGTCGTGAGACTCGGTTGCTGTATTATTCTAACGATATACGGTCTCAGCAACTCCCCGAGAACCCGTTCGCCGATCGAATTGAACTTACGGTTTTCGGACACTCGGTGACTTGGTGAATCGATCCCAAGAGCCCTTGCGGCGTTTAGTGTGGAAGTGCAGTTACGCCGTTAAAAGGAATAAAATAAACACAGCTGTTCATCATTTATCACATCAGAAAATTATTGCATTTCTGTATAATAAAACTATATGTCTTTCATCAAAAAACAAACTAAGATATTTATTAACTATGACATTTACACAACAACGTATGCAAGTTTGCTCATTGTATGTGTATGTGTGACTGTATTGGTAATATTGCAGTTGTTGTTAACTGTGATGTAGTCCTTGAAACTCATGCACATGAATTTGGCTTAAGTAAAGAAAATAAGAACTATATATACGCGCGTTTATTCAGCATCGACACCCTTTCTGCTTTTTATATATTGTTTTTTTTTATTGTAAATAGTCAAACTGAACATTTTTGTTGAACACCAGCGTCATCTTTCAGTCAAATAACGTAATATACTGAGACACCGATTTATTATCCGATCCCATGATTCGTGGAGTCATAGAGTCAGGCGCAAAAAAAGACAAAAAAAAAAGTGAATCATAGAATCGATTTTTAGAATCGATTCATTACAACGGACAGTTCAAAAGAATCGAATCAGTTAATTGAGTCGATCTTCCCATCACTAGTGTGGTGTAAATGACAACAAGGCTTCAGCATGGATTGGTCACTACTTGTGTGACATATAGCCAATCAGGACATTAAATGAAGTAGCGAGTCGAGAGCAAACGGCGCAGAGAGTAGCGCACTTTTTTATTACTTCATATTGATGATGGTCAAAATGAAACTCTGATACCGATAATCGTAAAAATACCTAATATCGAGTGTGAGCGTCTCTTCAAGTGATTACGATGATGCCAAACATGACCAGACTTTTTTCTTCTCCTGACCCCAGTTGCAGATACAGGATATGGTTAGACTAAGGCAACCAAATTTACAAACAGTCGTTTATGACTGACTTCTATTCAACAGTCTGTGATGTATAATTTATTCATGACATTCTGCATTAAGATCCTTCAGACGTTGCTGCTTTGGATGCTATATTGCTGCTCAGAAGCCCTCACACAAAGTCAAAGTCAAAAGTCAAAGTCAAAGTCAACTTTATTGTCATCTCTGCTATATACTGTACAGATACATAGAGAGACGAGACGACGTGGCTCCAGGTTATTTCCAGTGCAAACAAACAAAGAACAGTAGAACAGAGAATAAATAGGCAGTGGCACGACTAGGCACATGGTCCTGACATGAGCTGTTGTGTGTATGTGTAAAATGTCAAACACCATCAGTTTCATCACAGCAACCCACTCCACACAGAGAGGCCTCTTAAAGAGTAAGGATGGACTCTTTGAATTATTATTGAACATGAATTGTTGAAGAAGCATAAAGACAGACGGCTTCAACTCGAAAGGATTGGTTACAAATATCGGTTATCGACTTTATACCCTAAAATTAGCAATAATCAGTATCAATATCGACTCTGAAAAACCAATACCGATTGACCTCTATTCTTGATATCAGATTCTATAGCGCTTTTGCCTAAGTCATTTTACTTGACATTTTCTTTCTAAATGTTACTCGTTTCAGCACATATTCTAGTCGAAAACCTTATTGAATGACAAATGGCCTTAAATAGAAATAAAATAAATAGGAACCAATTATGGACCAATTATAATAGTTTAATGTGGAAATAAAAAATTATTAATTAATATATTAAAGGTGGCAAGCAAATCACATAGGGTTAGGATAGTAAACAGTCCTCATGCAGTTGTGGAAAGCATCTGTTAGTGCCAAGAGTGCAGTTTCATTCAGCCTCCTGGCCTAACTGACTGAAACCTTTCCTAAGAGTTGTTTTTCTGGATATGGGACAATGCTTTTTTCAAGACCCAGTTTTCTGCCGGAGCCCTGGACTCAAAGGCGAGCAGAGAGACAAGAACGTTCAAAATGTCTGATGAAGTCGTCTGCAGTAGGAGGTTTTTTGTGAAGTGGGAAAATTGGGAATAAGTAGCTAGCCAAATAAAGAGGATGAAATTGTAATCATATTATGGTGCAGCAGTTTCTGAACAACCTAGAAATGGAAGAGACTATAAAGCTGAAAAGCATCTGAGACAGATTAATCCAAAAGGTGAAATCAAAACAGTGAAAAGAAAACAGGAGAGAAATAATCTGACTGAGGCAATACCAAGATTCTGGAACAAGCCTATTAAACCAAAACAGCCTCACATGAGGTTCATCTTTAAGTCACCCTCTAATATGAGTTTAACATCTGAAACTCAAACTTCCCAGATAAGGTCACCTTTAGATGGTACAATTAAACTTGCTGCCTAGGGTCCTTAGAGAGAGGGGTTTTTCAGGTTGGCAACGTCTTGGGGACAGCGCTAATAAATCAACATAACAGAGTGTCAGCCCTGTTGGCACACACCTATCTGGAAGGAGAAGACATTCATGGCATGTGTTGCGGAGATGAATCCGTTTAACACACATAGATACACTCATTTCCCTAGAGAACTTGCTGATATTTTTTCATGACAGTAAAGTAGTGTACTCTTAAGAACGGTTGTAAATCTACCACACACTTGTGTATGTAATTGTTTCTATACCTACACCTATAAAACATTCTGGATATCATGCCCACAAAAAATGGCTTGCAACTCTGCTGCCAGTATTATCCGGTACATTTACAGAGACATTTTTTAACAGTGTATAGTAACTGTTGACCGTTTATCAGCCGGGCCAAAATGATTGGTATCTGTGTTTAATTTTGACCATCACCGATATTAAGTCATTACAAGGTGCGCTACTGCGGCTCCACTGCCGTCTCTTCTCTCTGTGCCATGTGCTCTCGACTTACTGCTTCATTTAGTGTCCCGCCCACAAACAGTCTCTGATTGGCTCTGAATGCTGAAGCCTTGGTGTCACTCACACCTCACTCAGACACGAGCGCAATGTGAAGCTCCAAGAAGGAGAAGGTTTTTGTAAATTTCAAATTTTTGACAGAATTTTTTTTTAACACATCAGTTCCAATTACCGGTTATTGGTCCCGTTAACTAACAATAATCGGTATTGAAAATGGCCCTGAAAAACCAAAATTGGTCAGCCTCAAGTGTATAGGCATACTCGACACATGATCACACACTCAGATGTGTAGACTTGTGTGAGTACGATGGCAGTAGATGAGAGAGTTGAGGGCTTCTCCACACCGTAGCTCTGCACTTGTTGGACTGTTGAATTGAACAGAGCACAGCTAAAGCAGCACATCTGGAGTTCATCAAAGACCCTAGAGTCCTTGCACGCTTACACATACACACACACACTTTGACTTAATCGCCGGTGACAACGTGGCAACACAGCTGTGCCGACTGCTAAAAAGTGTCTCCAACTCTTGTGCAGTGGTTGGAGAATAACCTTGTTTACACTTAAGGGAGTTCAATAAAAGCCAAAGGCTTCTCCATACTACACCTTTTAACACATCTGTAAGAAGCTGTGAGAGTCTCTCTGCACTTCGGGTTAGCTGAGCTCTCTGGCTGAACTGAATGTAGCATGATCTGATCGGCAACTGGAAGTGATTCATGTGTTTCAAAGTAGAGTAATTGCTGTAAACGTATAATCATGTCGCTATTTTACAGGCACTTTTTAAGAATGGCTGTAAATCTACGAAGAAATTGTACACCTAAAGCATTCTGGGTGTCATGCTCATTCCCTCACAAGTCCGATTGTCGGCCTGACATATAACACATGTTTCTCATTTCACCACACCATTATAAAGAGTAGTTTTCCTTTGTTTTGTAGTATCACTATACCATGCTCAGTGGAGAACTGGCTGAAATGTAAACTGCATTCTAAGCTGCATTAAAAACGTATGCTTTAATAAGAGGTGTTTTTTTCTTCATTGTCGTCATTCAAGTATCCAGAACCTTTTAACTATTGCTTTTGAAAAACAACAACAGTTACAGGCAAAAATGACAGTGTTAGTGTAAATATCAAATATTTTTATAATTACACAGTTTATTTCGTTATTACTAAACATGCCACAATACCACTTTTTATGTCTGATACCAATATCGTAAATTTGGATATCTGCCAATACGATACAATCGCTGAGTCTTTTTTAAACAGTAAATAGGAAATAATACTTTAGGAAATGTCTGAATACATGACTGACATTATTCTCTTATGCTTAAGGGAATGCTTGACTTAAATACTGTAAATCCTAACTAAAACAATGTAATAATTACACACCCATATGTATATGCAAAATAATTTATTATTAAAATAACATCTCAAAAATTATTCCTTTAGACACAGTTCTGTAATTTTGTGACGGTCCCTAATCCTGTGGCACAATGTTCAGGAACACAGAGATTGTGAGTGAAAGTTGGTGATGTTAAGGAAATTAAACAGTATAATCACATGATTTGCTTTTGGAGTTGTAGTGTGTTGTGTTGCTTGTTCTGCTTATTGTCATATCAATATGTAGGAATTAGTGTGAATGGTGTGCAATAAACCAGTTTACCACACTTCGGTGTGGCAGTGCCAAAAAATTAGCGCCATAACCCGACATTTCTAACACAATGACAAGTCAAATAGGACATGTGTGACACTCCATGTGCACTTCCTAGTGCGTAGAGAGCCATTAAGCTACTACCCCAGCAAGATCCTGAGATGCATACTACTGCCTAGAAAAGTATGATGAGTGCCTTACCTACAATACTATTAAGTACACCAGTAAGCGGCTTGGTATACAACCCATGTGCGAGCTCACATTCGCTAAGTGAGGCAAACACGTAGTGAACGTTCCACTGTGTGCTTGGAATTTTGCCGCAAAACGACGCCATACATTTTAAGACAGAAGGGGCAGGCCGTATAAAATCCCACCTCAGAGTTTGGATATGTGAGACACAAGCCTTTCCCACAAACATTGAATGCGTCATAAAATGTCGGCTGAAAATATCGGGTAAATCTAAGCATCGGTCCGATGTTGATGACTTAAAAAAAGCGATTATTGGTCAACTCCGATATGATTCTGATATTATTGTGCATCCCTAGTTTTTTACATTGTGCTTAATGCTTCATCAACAAGTGGCCATTACTGTTAATGTTACATTAGATCAAGGTTTTATCGATGACAATTTTAAAGGCAATGCGTTGTGTATATATATATATATATATATAGAGAGAGAGAGAGAGAGAGAGAGAGAGCGAAAGCACTGTCTCACCTATGGATTAACTGCAGATCAGCATGCACAGAGTTCTTTTCAAAGTCAGTCTGAGAGCGGAGAAAAAGTGTGAATCACACTCTGGCACACTTTTTCAAAAGTGTTCGGGGGTACGTTTGACATCCGCTCACTCAGAATCCTTAATGGCTTCTGAGAACAGGGAGATTGAGAGAGAAAGCGGTAGCGCTAAAGAGAGAGAGAGGTACGGAAGGATTTATTTTAAACCCTGACCTCTAATGAATGATTTGAACCGGAGAATTCTCCTTTGTTCGTTGGACACATTTTCAGGAGACAAGTCAAATTTAGCTTAGCCATGTATATCCCAGAGTAATCTACTCAAGGTTGGGGAGGATTAGAACATGACACAACCACACAGAAATGAGCGGCATAGAAAACATTCTGCTCATTAAAAACTGTTTTATAGACTTTATGGACAAAACGGACATTTCTTTTTGTTATTAAAAAAGCTAATTTTGGTGATAGAACACACCTGTGTGCTATAGTTGAATTGTAAAGCTAAATAGCATCGGGTTTAAGGGTGAGATTGCAAAAAACAGCAAACCTGAGGAAGAGCTCCGATATATGCTGAGGCGCACATTCTCTCTCCCACACACACACGGTAATAATGTTTGCATATGCTGAAAGTGGATGTGGCAAATCCTTAGTGGCAGGTGTGACATGACCGTGATTCCTCCATGGACAGTTGACAGCGGCACTCGGGAGCTTGTTGACATGGCAGCTAAGTGTAACAATATTCCGTCCTCTGATCCTTTCAAGGTTACATCTAAGAGAGTTAGAGAGAGAGAAGTTTGAAGTTTTAAGAGGAATGCAAAGAGACTGGGAGGAGACATCTTTCCTTCAGTTTCACATTATGTCAGTTCTCTCTCTTCTGTCTTCTCACTCTTTCTCAGATATAACCTTGAATGGATCAGTATTAACACACATTGAATAGATCAGAGGAAAAAATGTGACCCTTGTTGTCAAGTCGTTATCTCTCCCGATAAGCTTGCTAGGGGGTTCATCATCCTTTTCACACGTCATCCACTTCAGTAGCACAGTTCAGTCTATGTGTTTGTGTATTTAGCTATTTATGGGGACATAATGTTCTTGCAATGATGACATGACTTTTTACCTATTTGAGATTAAGTGCAGAGGTAGACATACACTACCAGTCAAAAGTTTGGACACACCTTCCCATTCAGTGTTTTATTCTTTATTATCATGACTATTTACATTGGAGATTCTCACTGAAGGCACTATGAATGAACACATATGGAATTCTGTAGTAAACAAAAAGTGTGAAATAACCCAAAACATGTTTTATATCTTAGATTCTTGAAAATAGCCACCCTTTGCTTTGATCACTGCTTTGCACACTCTTGGCATTCTCTCGATGAGCTTCATGAGGTAGTCACCTGAAATGGTTTTCCAACAGTCTTGAAGGAGTTCCCAGAGATGCTGAGCACTTGTTGGCCCTTTTGCCTTCACTCTGCGATCCATCTCATCCCAAACCATCTCGACTGGGTTCAGGTCAGGTGACTGTGGAGGCCAGGCCATGTGGCGCAGCACTCCATCACTCTCCTTCTTGGTCAAATAGCCCTTACACAGTTCATTCATAGGTTTGATGCCTTTAGTGAGAATCTACAATGTAAATAGTAATGAAAATAAAGAAAAAACGTTGAATGGGAAGGTGTGTCCAAACTTTTGACTGGCAGTGTAGCCCCTGCTCACACCCTAACCCTAACCTCTTAAACTCAGCAGACCCATACACTTCTGTCTTTGACGAGGCATTTAAAACAGCTCATACTGCATGGGCGGTAAGACAGAAATTTTGTATGGTTTTTAAACTGGTATAGCGGTAACCGGCCAATGCCTATTTGTTACACACCACAGCATAGCACAGTGCACCACAACAAAATGTGACCTCTGCATTTCACCCATTCGTGAAGGTGCAGTGGGCAGCTGACCAGGGCAGCACCTGGGGATCAGTGCTTGTGGACAGTACCTAAAATTGCATGACCTTATGTCTTTATGTATTGAACCATCATGTCCATGCATATGAACCCTCTCTGTTTTTTTCTTTTTCTCTCTCTTTAGGAGATGGGGGAGCAGGCAGGCAGCTTGGGAGGAAGTCCCCAGCATGGCTGCAATCTCAGCATACAGAAGGTGCTGCGCTGTGGCTGGTTGAGGAAACAAGGCGGCTTCGTTAAGACCTGGCATACCCGCTGGTTCGTACTGCGCGGGGATCAGCTGTACTACTACAAAGACGAGGATGAGACCAAGGCACTGGTGAGTGGGCCAAGAGCGCAGAGAACCACGCCACAACAAACTCACATGCATAAAAGACAGATTAAGACATGTTCTATCCAATTTAGAATTTTTCCTGCTGTATTTATTTCAAAAGGGACTCCAAAATATCCATACAAAGTTTTCTACTTTATCTGACCCATATCATGAGCCATATTCCAGGGTACACACAAATACACACAAACCATCAGAACTTGTGTTGACACCCTTAATTACTATGGGTGTAAAGTATCATCACGACGCAATATTATATCAGGTGTTACAATATCGGTAGATGTTGAATCGACTTTTTAATTAATATAATACCGCGGCCTGTTAATACTTCACTCCCCTAGTAATTAAGGGTGTCAACACAAGTTCTTCACATGGTTTGTATGTATTTGTGTGTACCCTGGAATATGGTTCATGATATTGTTCAGATAAAGTAGAAAACTTTGTATGGATATTTTGGAGTCCATTAATCGATAGAATTGTCCACATCGGCACCGCGATCCATTGATTATGTGATTGCAATTTGTGACATTTGTGAATTTGTTTCATTTTAGATTGATGCTGTGTGTTCACTGATCATTAAGTCAATGTATCGATATGGATCGATGTTTTGTTAGGCCCCTAATAATTACTAGATTTAAATACTGTTACCCCTAACTCCAAACTGAACCTTACCAAACTTAACCAAAGTCAAATCCCTTTACTCTTAATTAAACCTGAAGGCGTTTCAAAGCATCTTCATATGCATTAATGTCTTATTTAGGGGACAATCAAATCCTCAAAACCACAAAAAAACACCAAGGAGCAAGGACATGAGTTCTACACAGATGATACACAATGTGCACAAACACACACACAAGGTGCAATAGGTATGAGAAGTAGAGGTGTGAACGTTCACTGGTCTCACGGTTTTGATTCAATTACGATTATCATGTCAGTGATTCTATTTGATGCAATATCTCGATTCATCCCATCAATTTCTCTACATTACTTCAAATTGCATGCAGATTGGGCATGGATTGCATAGTTATTACCGGGATGTTCTTTTTAATTCTAATTTTTATGCCGTAGACAGAAAATCACCAAGTAATGTCATTATTATATAATTCAACTGGTTTTGTCCCAGGGACCACTTGAACTAAGCAGTAGTCTACAACTGTCTGTCTGTTATTTTTTAGATGTTTACATCAAATTCATTAGTTATAAAGATGCCGAAATCATCTGGGGGCCGTGGACAAGCAGTCGAAAAACCCAATATAATCAACTATGGTCTGCCACTGCATCTATGCAGAATCGTCCACGTCGGCACCGCCCCTAGAGAGAAGTGACCTGGATTTCACCTTGCAAACCCCGTCCCTTAAAGACGCCTTGTTATAAATCCCCTCCCACATCATCTCACTTAAGACAGTGCAAACTGTAATCCCATGTGGACTAAGACAGAAGTGCTTTCATACACAACTTGAGATTGGGAAAAAGGATTTTGCAGATCTCTAATCCTTTCCTAACCATGCTGTCAGCCTGTCTAAATTAATCATTGTCCTGAGCTGTAAAACAAAAAGAAAGGCTCCTGCACTACCGTGGTGGGTTACTGAGGGACATAAAAGATTTATTACCTCCCCCTCATTTGATGTGCCCTTCCTCCTGTCACCTTTCATGCTGCGTCGCCTCCGAGCTTTCATTTTGCGCGTTGGGTGTCTGCTTAACGCGTGTTCAGACCCCTGAGGGCAGCGCCGGCACAAAAGTATCCAGTAGCAGCACACGACACCGCTGTTGGAAATTAGGCTTCGAGCGCGTTCACGGAGGGACACCGAATACACATTTAAAAGCAGACAGAAGGCTTTGAAGTGCGCAGGTGACCAGGAGAGCCTCGTTTTTTATCCGTTAAAACACCTATTAAATGTCAGAGCCCATTTGGGGGCCCGCTGGGGCTCCCGTGGCCAGCTGTTTCCCCAGCAGGATGCGGAGGCTCACACAGAAGAGGAAAGAAGGTCAGACAGGATGAATGCAATTTGCAAGATGTATTAGGGGAGAGATGTTTTCTTCAGAATAAATCCAATGTACAAAAAACTAAATATTATTAGGAACAGTGCATTTGTATTTGTGCCTTTCTAGACATTCAAAGTGCTTTCCAGAATCATTGTGGAGCACCAGTGTACTCACTGAATATTAGTTGAAGTGGGGTATAAACATGACAGAATGTTACAAATGGCACCAATGCATACTATACGTTATTCAAACAAGCAAAAACACAGAACATGCCAGTGTGGGATAGTGTAACGGTGTCTTCCAAAACAGGCATCATGATTTTCTCCGAGACACATGCCAAACTATCATTAATAAAATAGCATTGCCTACTAACATTTAAACGCTGTTCTTCATGCATTTGGTCTAGATTTTATGAATGCAGAGCTTGTCTTTTTCAGCCAAATGCAAAATAAATGGAAAGCTAAACAGTGCTGACGGAGGCTGTTATGAGAGGACTCTGATGGCAGTCTAAACATGAAAATGCATTTATTTTTTCTCTCACATGTTGGTTCCGGTTCCTAATCTTTTCCATATGACTAAACTTTTCTCCGACATGCAACCGGTGACTCGTAGTCTCTATGGCAACAGCTTGCTGTTAAGTGAAAAAAGGCAGATTCAGAGAGATCCAGTAGAAAGATTCCCATCATGTTTTAACTTAGTAGCTGAGATCTGACTCACATTTTTAGCTTTATTATAAAGTACAAGACAATTGAATGGGCCAGGCCCATGGCCTAAAAGCTTAATTTGTTATTGTGAACACAGCCCACAGTGAGCCACAACAAAATGTGACTTCTGATTTGAGCCATCCTTTAAGGAGTGAGCAACTTTTTGGCATGGCCTGAGGAGCAGTGCTTGGGCATGTTACCTTGCTCATGTGTACCTAATTTGTACCTTTAGCACCCCAAGATTAAAACCAGAGACTGCCCGATCAGTTTTTTGGTTTGGACTACTGAGTTTGATGTTTAAATGGGTCTTGAAATTGGCATTTTCTGGGGCTACAAATTTTTTTGAATCTACAAAAATTTGTGCACTTCTAGCTTTAACATAATTTCAATTTTATTTGTATAGCGCTCTTAACAACAGACATTGTCACAAAGTGTTTTACACATTACCGGCCCAAGCCCCCTAACGAGCAAGCCTGAGGCCACAGTGGCAAGGAAAAACACCCTCTGTAGCGATCTGGAAGAAACCTTGAGAGGAATCAAGACACGTAATCAAGGGACCTTATCCTCCTCTGGGTGACCAGATTACGCTTGTGTGTGTGTGTAGAGTTATGTGCAAATGTAACACACAAGTAAACATTAGTTCAATATTAAATTCACATTCAGTTTAAGTCCAAGAAGTCACAGCTGGTTCCAGATGGTCCAGGTGAAATCCAGGTGAAAGTTCAACCATTTAAGTACAGTCCAGTTTGTCTGGTAGAAAAAGTTCTGTGTGCAGCAGTTCTCCTCAGAAGCTGCATGGTAGCATGGGTCAGGAACTTTCACCGACTCTAGAACTATAGATATAACCTTTAGAAATAGTGAGGATTGGACGTCTCTGTTGCACCATAATAAAAATTTAGCCAAGCAAGGCTTTTTTATGAGCCATTCTGTAGGTTAAAAAGAGTTGACAAGATGACTACTGAACTTTGCTGGATCCCTGCTGCATTCTTAGACATTCTGCTTTGATGATGATCCGTTTTCTCCTGAGAAAAGTGCTGTCTTTCTCTAGCAAACGTGCCATTGTAATACCAATCTGCCAAGCGCCAAGGACAAGTGCACCAGACTTTAAAGGGGAGTGTGAAACCCTGTTTTATAAGGTTACACCCAAAATTCACCATTCTTTTAATGAAGAGAATAAGTTTAAATATCTTGCTGTTAAAATCTTTCACACATGTTGTGGATAAGCTAACCAAAATGAACAACGCTCCTAATTTAACTACCTTTTTTAAGTAGCAAAGATACTTTTAAAACATTTTGGATTTTCCATTAACAAATACTGACGTAGCGTGGCAAAAATGTTACAAAACTCTTTACAAAGACAGGTATTTTTTGCTACCGGGTTTTTCTGATTGGTGCTGAATTGACAGAAGTGGTATCTTACATGATAGATACAGTCCGCCACATGGCACACACTCGTTACTGCACAGAAATCTCTTTGCAGCTGTGAGATGGAGTCGGAGGATGGAGTCCACCTTGTCAAAGATGGAAGCAAGAATCTGTGGCTATGAAATAGCACCGAAGTAGTCAGCCACTTTTGCTCTGTAGCTTGTTGCACATCTAAGTACTATATTATTATAACACTACACTTACAAAAACAAAATGGTTTGTGGCAAACTTGTGGTTAATTTGTGGCAAACAGTGGAGTTTGCCAGAATATGTTGCCACATGTTTGCTATTGTCAGCCACTAGCGGCAAAGTTGCTGCACTGTTCTGGCAACAATGACAAATTGTCACTAGTGACAAATCTATTTGCCAAAACAATTTCCTAGTAATGACAAACTTGTAGTGAACTTTTGATGACAAATTTGCCAGGTGCACAAAGTTTCCTAGAAGTTCACCGCAAGTTTTTTTTTTCTTTTACAAAAATTTATGCTTATGGCAGACAGTTGCCGTTAGCCTTTGGCTGTGTTGCTGCAAATTTGCAGCAAGGTCATATTTTCACATGCAAATTAGGTTTGTTACCAAAAACTCACTGCAATTTGCCATTACTGTCAAATGCTTTGGCAAATCACTGGCAAATACATTTGTCACTAGTGACTGACAGTGGCAAACGTGTGGCAACATATTGAAAAATATGACCTTGCTGCAAATTTGCAGCAACATTGGCAAAGGTTAACGGCAACTGTTGCCAGAAGCCTAACATTTTTGTAAGGGTAACCTGGCTGTAGATACTTTTAGCTGCATTTTAGTAGCTTCTAAGCTAACATTTAAAAGTATCTTCCCCCAGCAGTGGTTTTAGACCAGGTAAAAAGCATACATTTGTCTTAACGTAGCAAATGTGCCAACAATGCACCTTACTTTGCTTAATTGCCAGACCAGCATGTCTTTAGAAACTAAACATGGAGCAAAAACAACAGCTAGTTAAACAACGCAAGCACAAAAGAAGACAATGAATACAGCACTGGCCTCAAAAATGGCCGACAACCGGGTCTCTCTCAGCACATTTAATGTATATAGTAGCTACTGTCACACCAGCAGCCTGGCACAGTTTTTGCTGAAGTTTCTCTTCCAACAGCCCTCCATAGCACTCTCACTAGAGAAGAAGAAGCTGCTCCTGTTGTTCATGTAATAACCTCGCATCGGCGTTTTGCACGCTTGGATAAACATAGGATATTTTAATAAGATGACTTGAAGATGATTAGGGAAAAAGAGGCAAGTCGGGGTGGGGTGAGGAGCGCCGAGGCCTGTTGTGTCTGTTGCCATGGGTAAATTGTTCAGCAAAACGCAGACACATGCACTGGATGATGATTAAAAAAGGATATTATATAAGAAGATATATTTAAGCCCCTGGAAAATGCAGTTCGTTCAAAAACCACCAAACAGATTAATTAATTTTATTATAATAATTGACTTCAATGTTGAATACCGAATAATTGAATGTGAATGCAAGTACCACTGAGGTTTTATAAAAAGCAAAACTTAAAACTTTAACCCATTGAGGTTTTACAAAAGGTAAATCTTGATCACTGCACTAATTCATCCATGCTACATTGTACTTACATACTGTCTTAGAGATACTGTTTATTTTTTAACAGATTGTCTGTATAATCATATTAAACTGCTGCAGATCTTATGCACGTTTAATTCACAGAAGTACATTCCAGGATTATATATTTGAATATAGCGGCGGCACTGTGGTGCAGTGCTTAGCTCTCCCGCTTCACAGCGAGAAGGTCCAGGGTTCAAACCCCGGGAATGGCCGTAAGGCCTTTCTGTGTGGAGTTTGCATGCTCTCCCACGTGTTCAGGTGGGTTTCCTTCGGGTTCTCACGTTTCCTCCCACAGTCCAAAAGCATGCACTATAGGTTAATTGGTGACTCTAAATTGGCCCCGTAAGGTGTGAATGGGAGTAGGATTGTCTGGGTGTGTGTGTGCCCTGCCGTGTGTTGTAGGAGTGTTGAAATTAATCTTATAATCGATGCATCGCGATGCAGACGCGGACGATTCTGCATCGATGCAGTGGCAGGACATAATCGATTATAACATAATGACATTGTTTGGTGATTTTCTGGCGGCGGCATAACAATTCTAGTTAAAAAGTAGTTTCGGTAGTGACTGTGGCTGCCTGATGTGAGTACAGCGCTGCTCCGGGTAGAAGTAACTCTCAATTCACTGACGGCACTCACCGCATGCACGGCAGCCGAGAATGGTGGAGGGAGTAAATTTCGCGTAATAATATAATATTGCGCGTGAACTGTATTTTTCCTCTCGAATGTCTTTTTTCCTTTCGATGTGTTAGTCTTCGCACGCAAAGTAAATTACCGACGAGTGGCTTTTTTGCTTGAGTGAGATTTCTACGCGGCAGGTTTGAAAGGGGCGGGGTTTGGCAGTTTGGGGGCGGGGTTTGGCAGTTTCTGCCTGCGAATCCTATTGTTTTCCTGGTTTGTGATCGACTGCACACTACAGACAGTTTTTACAGAAAAACCAAAGATGAGGGAGGAAGAGGAACAGCGGCAGGTAGGTTAAACGCAAGTTATAGTTTATCGACCTTATAATCATAATTTAATAGTTAGGTTTTACACGTTTAATAAGCACGCAATCAATGGCTCCCCTTGCCCACTTGTCTGTCCCCAATGGATGGAATCCAGTTGGATAATGTTTTTCTTCCTAGCACTAAACTTATTTTTCTTCACAGTACTAAGCCATAGAATGTCTCTAAATAATGAAAACTTTCTAATAAACTGCCAATAAATCAGACACTGTTTTTACTGTTTCAGCATTTTATACACTCCTAGCATGAATGTGTAGAAAAATTACACAAATCATGTGTAGCATTTTAGTTTAATTGTGTTGGAAAAAGTCAGATCTTTAACACAGTTATGTGTATTTTTAAAATGTACACATGTACATTTGTTCACAGCATTCAACATAATATGTGTAACCAAGGACAGCACATAATATACTTAATATTTTATATGATTACACATCTTTGTGTTACCTTTCTTGACACTTTCACTGTGCCAAAAGTGTTAACACAGTGAACGTATTAAAATTACTCACCCATCCCACTGCTGCACCCAGAACTCACCCATTAATGTGTAAGAATTTGATAGTCTCTGTCCATTTTAACATCTTTGAGTGTATTACATGAAGCTAAAAACAAAGGAAAAAGTTTTACAAGTGCAGGTCAATTTTTACAGAAATGGGCTGATTTCAAGACTGTCAGCATTTACACATCAAACTATGACAAATCTGAGCATGTATGGCTAACACCTACACACACTCTAGAATAAGCCTGAAAACAAAGGTATAGAAATGTATTCTCTTATTGTGCAATTTACATCGGCAGTAGGGCAGATAAAGGTGATGACACAATGCTTCACTCTACACTCTGTATTTTTTGTTTTACGAAGCTATTGATCAAAAAAAGAACATATTGTTTTTCATTGATCTAACCATATTGACCAAAAATAAATTTAAAAAAAGAACACTCTAAAAACAGAGAGCAATGGAAAAGAGCTTAAAACAATACATTTTATCAGCAGAAATAACTGTGACCTGCTGTGTATTGAATTTGTTCAAACTGTCTCTTTGTACTTTTGCCTTTTCTCATTTTTCCTATTGTATTGCTGTGAGTGACAGCTGTATGAGCAGATGTTTACACGGATCACAAAATAACATTCAGCCTTCAAACATTCAGGCATTTATCAGCATTTAAAAAGTAGGGAAATGTTTTCTTCTTTACAAAGTTTTTTTCCCCAGTGCAATTTTTCTTTTTCAAAGGCCTGAAGTGGAGCATATTTTTCAGGCTCTGCCTTTTGGGCTTGATCTTGTGTAAATGCTGCAAGTTTTAATATGAGAAGCAAAAATTCAGAGACGTTTTTTTGGGGGGCCTTATTTAACTAGGCCGCGTTAAATGATACATCTAAAAACCCGCTTATAATAAAGCGCTAACAATCTCCAGAGTATTTGTTGACTGTGGCATGTAGACAGCCCAGTCCAGAGAGGAGTGGGAGAAAAACGTTATTCACAAAAACGACAGAGGGAAAGGTTGTGGCAAGCAGAAAAACATCAATTAGCGCTCTTTGACATCAAGTTCCCAGGCGGGGAGAAAGAGTCATGCACTTGAGTACGAAAGGAGAAAAGCTTGTGTGTCACGTGGTCGGGCGAAAGAGGACTTCAATCGTTTCATCTGTTTGTGGAGAGGAGCGTGTAAGGAATGCGACTCAGGAATGTCCCTTTAGCTGACTGTCTATCATGCAACGATGTTCTGGGGGCCTCCGAATCATCTGGGAACGCCACGAAATTCCTTTCGGGAAAGCAGCAATATGTTTCAAATACGAATTCAATTTCCCCCTTGTGAGTCAAAATATGCCGCTGAGATTGAATTCCCGCTTCCTTTGTCGGCTTGGCAAGACGTTTTCCCGGTTTCATGGCAGTGGCAAATCGAGTTGTCTGCGTAGAGTGACACAAGAAGAGAACTGGGGCTGGGTGATTAATTGAACGCGAGTTTCAAAACCTCAATCGATGTAATCCTGCCCGTGATGATTACATAGATTCCACCCCGTCCACTCTGCCACTTCATCTGTTTCCTTTGATTCTTTTAAAATTGCACAGATATGATATGCACTATTTCATTGGATAAACATATTCAAGAAGGTCCCAGGTTTGATCCATGTGGGGCCTTTCTGTGGGGAGTTTGCATGCTCTCCCCAAGACCATGCACTATAGGTTGGTGGGTCGGCAACTCTAAATTGGCCTCGTAAGGTGTGACTGTGATTGTGCTTGTGTGAGCGCGTGTGCCCTGCGATGTGTTGGCACTTGCCCAGGGTTGGTCCTCGCCTTGTGCCCGTAGCTCCCAGGATAGGCTCCGGTCCCCTGATTTTGGGGTGAAAGTTGCAGTGTTTTAAGGCGTTTTGTTGCAATAAAGTTGTGGGAGCAAGTCAAAGTTGTGGAACGAAGTTGCGATTTTCCCTCTTTGTAATTATTCGTTAACAATTAATTAGAATGTAGGGAACAAAACAACTTTTTGCCCTGCAGTGTTTTGGCGCCCGCCCAGGGTTGGTCCCCGCCTGCATCTTCCAAATGTAACAAGGAAGTGAGTTGAGCAGACGTATGGCTCAACGCTCTGTGGGAAATGACAATGATAGGTCAAAAATTGTGGAAAAGTTGCGGTAATTAGTAAAAATTGCAAGGTTGAGATGAATTTGCAGGGATTGACTGATTTGTGTTAATAGTTGCGACTGCAACATCGCAAAATCCTGGAGGGTCTGATTGATGATTTGTCTTCTTATCGCCGAGTCCTAATGAGACCCAAATTTGACACTCAAAAGCCTGTGACCAATGATCTGTTTCATGAGGGTCTCTTTCTGTGTCCATCCCATGTTGCATTGCTCATTCATCTAGTGCTTGTGTATCAGTTGTAAAAACATGATGAGGAGTGTGTGTGACTGTTGTTAGCAGAATAAAAGTTTTCAGTTGCCCATCCATATTGAAAAACACACTAAGATCACTCTGGAAAAAGCAGTGCTACCTGCAGTGTGTTGACATTTTTACGCCTAAACTTTCTGAACAAATTTGGGTGATGATTTTTCTTTCTTTCCTTCTCTCTCTGCATCCCTTGTTGCATTGTTTGGTATAGTCCTTATGTATCACTTTGTGAAAACATGAGTGTGTGTGTGACGATGTCCATTTCCAGACATCTGCTGTGTTGTTTTGAGCAGTGTGTATGAATATATGAGTAAGTAAGTGTATATGAGAGAAAGAGAAGCCCAGAATGAAAGAGGTAAAAAAAAAAAAAAAAGATAAAAGAAGAGAGTGTTGGGGGTATTACAGTGCCAAATTGGGCTCCATCTGAAGCTGAAGGTCAGCCATCCAAACCGCAGAGGTGGGTGGAAGGCGACTAGAGCAACCGCTGACCCATAATGCATCTGTTGTTCTTCTCTGCTGAATGAGGTCCCTTATTCTCTAAAAGTTGGGGAAAATTCTCTCCCCGGCCAGGAGAGCACTATGACCCAGTGGTATTGGAAAGTAACGACATACTTCACTTTAAATGAACTGAAATGTGTTGAGTGATTAGAAGAAACTTCTGTGGGTATGCGTTCTAAAATTCTCAAATCTCCCTTTGTGTCTATGTGTATACATATCTTTTTACAATTTTTTTTTTTTTTTGTGCATTTTGGCACACGTCACTGTGTTCTGAGTGTTGGGTGTTTGAATCCTGGGGGAAAAAATCTGGGATTGGAGGAAGGACCTTAACCCCAAGCTGCTCCATCGAAACTAGGGCTGTGCAATTAATGGAAAATAAATACAAATTCTGAACCTCTCATCAACATAATCTTGCCCATGTTGGTTACTTTTAGAATTTTGGTAATACTCTGTTAATATTTTGCCCAGAGTGTGTGTGTGTTTATTTCAGTTATTTTGAAAATCACAAAGATATGCACTCTTTCATAGTTTCATAGCAAGCTTTAATAGCATATTTACAGTAGAAATTTTGACGGTGGATTAGAAGTGTGAAATCGTATTACAATGGAGAAAGTCAGACATGTACTGAAATGTTCGATGAACAAATTTTATAATATGTGGAACTAGGGCTGGGCGATATGGCCTAAAAATAGTATCGCAATATTTTCAACCTATATCATGATACCTGAAATATATCTCGATATCGTCTCTCTTTCTAGGAGGGAACTACATTTCCCACAATCCCCGGCTCCGCGACTCGTAGCCGCATTAAAATAACGCGCTGGACGCACTTCCGGAATAATATCAGGTAAACTAGTGTATTGTGAGTAGAACGCTGGTTGTTGTTATTTATCAGAATGGAGTGAGCGCTCCGCTTTGAGAGGACAGAAAAGCCAAACTCGAAAGTGAAGTACATGCTGTCTGTTTAACATTAACGTAAGGATTTGTACTCGATGTCCACCATATGCTCATTTACCACATCGCACGTGGAACAAACCGAGATGCATCGAGTATGTTCGATATATTGCCCACCATTATGTCGAACCCCTTTACTCTTTTGGCAAACAACTACACTTTCTCAGTGTCTCGGAGTAACTAATATTGCCTTATACTGCTGGATGGAAGTGACTGGAGCTGTTTTGGTAATGTGACTGACAGGTTGGGTTCTCTTTTATAACTAGCAATTTACAAAATAGTCTGCTCCAGGTGTAAGCTAAACATTAATTCAACATCTGATAGTTTTACAGCGAGGTCAACTGTAACTTTCACAGATATGGACAGCCATTATCATTTATCAGTCTTCACCAGTTTCTCTGGAAAATGCCCTTCTAGTTAGAAAGGTACACTGATCTGGAAAAGAGCTGATGTATGAGAACGTAAATGTGTGTTAAAACCAACCCTGGTGTTCTCTGGAAAAGTGGAGGGAAAATCTACTTGTTTCCAGACAGCCGTCAGGCTAATTAATCACTGTTGCATTAGTAATCAACATGGCCTAATTCTTTAAGTCTTGCACGTAGCTCTCCTCATACAGTGAGAGAGTTGGAGACCCTGGTGGGAACCTTAAGTATCGAAATAGCATCATTATTCCAAACAGAGGATTACGCACTGTGCTGCAGCTAGAAACCAGCCCACAGCCATTTACTTTAGTTGTCTTAGTTCAGAAAAGGAAGGTAACAGTTTAAAGATCATACTCAGGTCTCTTGACTAAGAGAAGATAGAGTAAACAAACACATTGACATTTGCTCCCAATTTTGCAGAAATTTTGGTGTTTACAATGTTTTGAAGAAGTTGAACAAGTTTGTTCGAGTGTGATGTATCCGAGTGAAAAATAGGCCACAAAGACAACATTTTGTACAGGTGCTCGAAATACATTTGCACGCAGGACTATAACACAGGAACACTTAAAATAACATTGATAAGAACTATAGCTTCCATGTGTAATGTTCATACCATAAACATGTCAGCGTGAGGTTGGGATGGAAGGATGAAGAAGGCAGGATGCAGCCACAGAAGAAGAGGTCTAAATACACCGAAAAATAACTAAAGTATTGTGGTGTAATCTAGGCTTAATAAGGGCTTCATTCACCTCATTCATATATATTATAACAGAGGATTGCCAGTTCAAGTCCCAGACAGGTAAAGGTACCACTGAGGCACTCATGAGCAAAGTACCTGCTCCCCGGGTGCTGCCAAAAAGTTGCCCACTGCTCCTTCACGGATGGGTCAAGTGCAGAGGTTACATTTCGTTGAGGTGCACCATGCTAAAAAAACAATGGGTCACCTGCAGCAAAAATTTGTTCAGAAGAAAATTTTAATAAAGATGTTTAAATGTTATATTATTATACAACAGTAGAATTAGAGAACACCCGATAAGCTAATGCTTTGCACAAACAGGCGTGCAATAAAATGTGATAAAAATTGTAATTTTCCATTCACCATTTGTAGATCCTGATAATGGTGAGAAGAAAGGAAAGAAAAGAGGAACCAAAGAAAGAGTGCAACAAGAAGCACAGATGAAATGAAAAAAGCGAACTAAATGTCCTCACTAATTATTTCTGTATTTCTGACACATGCATAGTCATGTGTCTGTTATCCCAAAACTTTGCAGGAACGAGGAAGTGAAGAGTGTATTTGTGCTTGTCCAAAATCAGTGCCATAAAGCCTTAAGAGGTGATGAAGAGCTTCTGGTAAAGTGGCTATTAATTACAAGTCTCATTCCGAAAGATTCTCCATTCATTACCTGCCTCATTAGCCTAATTACTGTAACCTACTAGAGCATAAGCATCTGCCTTGCAGTGTTGCCCTGAGTAACTAACACACACACACACATACACACACACAGCGACAGTCCTGTTTTACCATCTTTCTGAGACACTTCCATTATCTCCCATAAAACCAGAGCTGGTGAAGCTACTTTAAACAGCAGGTTCTGAAGCTGCCCCTTGTCTTGATTTCTTATTTTTTGCCCATTTGTCACACTTACATGTTTCAGATCATCCAACAAATTTAAATAAATATACAAAGATTGCCAAGTAAATACAAAATACAATTTTGAAATGATATTTTCATGTATTAAGCAAAAAAAATCTTAATAATGCTTAATATTTGTGCTGCAAGATACTCTGAGCAAATTAATTAAAAATATGAAACGATGTTAAACTTAATCCAAAAATCTATATACAGTATTTCAACAATATGTCAAATTCAAATCACGATAAGCTTTCAGTGACGTATGGGAAGTAGAGAGTGTTTTGATTTTTGGCTTGCATACGTTACACTCAGATGTATAAGTTGGGTCCTTTTTGATTTTCACAGTCATACTGTATATTTTGATAAATATGACCACCGATTCTGGCTTCCATCTTTGCCAAGGTACTCTATCCTCCGACTCGATCCTCATACAACTGCTGAGGTGGTTCAGATTGATTTAACACCACTCATTTTGAAAAATAATAGTATTTTTTCTAACAATGAAATGTTTTGCTATATTGCTTTAAAAGTTATGAAACTTACCAAAGTTATGACAGCTTACCAAAAGTAAATGCACTACTGATAAGAAAGAATGTCACCTCTGCATTTGACCCATCTGTGAAGGAGCAGCGGGTGGCTGAAATGGGCAGCGCCCGGGGAGCAATGCTTGGGGACGGTACCTTGCTCATGAGTACCTTATGGTTGCGTTTACCCGTCTGGGATTCGAAACGGCAACCTTTTGATCACGGGGCGAGCTCCCAAACTGCTATGCTACCAACGGCCCCGTTTTAACTTCAGTTAAATGCTTCTTGACACTGCATGTAACCAGGTCTAAATAACACTGCACCTACATTAAATTCTTACCAAAATTCAAATCTTTTCTTTTACTCGTCTTTCAAATATAGACACACATGCAGGCATACACTGCTGTGTTGGGCAGTAGATGTGTTTTTGCACTCAGAGAGATGTCAGAGTTGGTATGTTCCAAGTTATTTGTCTACGCTTGACGTTTAGACTGGGCCAAATGGCAACTACTAGGGTCAAAGGTCTGATAAAGACGCATGTTGAGCATTCTGTGGGCAGCAGGCACAGGCAGCCTATGCATTCTTACACACGCATGTACACACACACACAAACACAGGCGTGTTCAATCTGAAACAAAAGTTGCCTTGTCCGGCCAAATACATTACGCAGTCACTGGCAATCTCCCTCAGCCAGTAAAATGGGTCCTGGTTTGAATACAAATTTGATGGAACATAATCTTAAACATGAAAAAGGGGAAAATGGTTTGGAAACATGACGTTATGGGCAATTACGACTTGTCCTGGTGTCCAAATTTGCAAAAAAATCCTAGTTGCTTAGAAGCTGACAAATAAATACCATAGAAGCCGACCACATGGTATTAACTTAACAGTTGTGTTGTATGAAAGTTACCAAAAAATATGACCAAAGGCATGTCAAACTCCAGGCTAAACCCTGTTTGCCCCATAGCGTTCTAAATATATATTAAAAAGATGAATAGACTTTTTCGAATTATTCATGTGGGATGCTGTTGTGTTCTATATTTAATGAGAAACTTTAGAAGGCAAATCTCCCTCTCTCTGTTTCACTCTAACGTTTTGATGTGTCCTTAACATCCTCACCTGTGATTCCAATTCTGAAGAGCTTCTGTAGAAAGGTCTTTACTTTGGTCTTGAATTTAAATTAATATTTGAATAAATTAGGGATGCACGATATGGTAATTATTGGTCGATGCAGATATCTGATATTTTCATTCTTATATCTACTGATGCCGATACCGATACCAGTAAATGAGGAGAGCAGAGTCAAGTGCAGGCATTGTTGAGCACGTAAGGACAAGGTATTTTGCTTGCCAAAGTTCCACTGCACGCTCAGAATTTTGGCACAAAAATAATACCATAGTTCTAACATTAACACAACGCCAAGTCAAGCGAGCGTGAAAGCAAAGTGGCGCGAAGGCGGAGCATTTCGAGTGTTGCGCAACATTTTAAGGAAGAGTCACTTCTCGCCCCTTGTGGTCAAATAGTGCGTGTGTGACTCTCCATGTGCACTACCTAGTGCGTAGAAAGCTGTTAAGCCACCACCCGGCTATTTCCTGAGATGCATACTACCGCATAGAAAAGTATGATAAGAGCGCCTTACTTACCATACTATTAAGTGCATCAGTACACAGCTCGGGACACAGCCCGTGAGCGAACTGAGGCAAACACACAGTTTAGTTAGTTTAAAAAATGTTTCGAACATGCAGAGTCGAGCATGGAAAGACAAGAGATTCTGCTCATGATCTTTCCATTATGGCACCAGCGTTACCTTTCCCACGTGCAATAAATGCGGCATAAAATATCAACTGAAAATATCAGGCACATCTAAGTATCGTTCTGATATAGATGACTTTTTAAAAAATCATTTATCGGCCATTTATCTGCCGATGATATTACCATGCAACCCTAGAATAAAACAATCCTAATAAAACTAAACTAAGCAATGATTTGAGGAAGCATCACCCTATATAAACTTCAGGTGTCTCCATATTCTCCACACACCACCCACCCAAGACTGGAACTCATGCTGGTTTGCTGTTTATTCGTCTCTTGCTAGTTTTATGTATTTAGATATTTGTATGCACAATGCAGGTGTAGCTAACTCCACAGTGCAACAGAGCCAGTTCATTTTGATGCAGGTGAGAACTTCTGGATGCCACCCCGCATAATAATTATCCACCCATTTTTTTCTCTCTCCTGTCACACCCACCTAAACTTACACCTCTGCACCCTAGTCACAAAAACTCTCGGCAAAGTCAGAGAAAGAGAGTGAAAGGTTATAAAGAGTCATTTCAGTTTAAACCTGTGCACAGGAAACTGATGGACTTCCTATTTGCTCATTTAACAAATGAGGGACATAACACTGTTCTTTTAATCGTATCTGCTATGACTCTGATCTGCCTGCTCTGGTATTTCCCTTTTCTAACTGATTTAACCCGAAGTTGCTCTGTTACCGTCCAATGTAATGGCCGTTTTAGTGCGTGTTTTCACATTTAGATCCCTCATGTCCTCAGAACGTATGTAATTACTGTGAATTGCGTTTGAATCCAGTAAGGCAATAAAGGTTTCATATAAGCCAGTTAAATACCCTAATAATGTTCAGACTACAGTACACACACTCCAGTGAGTCTGTTTACGTTTTCAAACATCACAGTATGCAACAGAAAATGCATTAGCATCAGCTGCGCAACATTTGTATTCGGAAAAAATATGAATGGAAGTCAATGGAGAGATAAAAGTTTGAAAATAATTATTTTCCGTTCTGTTGACTACCATTCACAATTTTTCTGAGGTTAGGACCCACGTCACTTTATTCTGATTGGCTAACATGGCCTTGACGGTGTATTTATGCAGATTTGTGTAAATGAATACTTTTTGGAAAACGATCTGTTGTAAACGAGGATATTTTTAAAAATGGAGAGGGAAAAATAGCAATTTCTCTAAATACCCAGTTATGTGTAAACGTGGCCAGAAGCATTTGAAGTCTGTGTCTGTAAAAGGAGGGCATTTTGAACATTCTTTGCGACTTGTAATCACATAAACATTGTTAAATTTGGTCATAAATTAACATTTTATTGTTCACTGTTAAAGTTGTCATGTTTCATTAATATGAAAATATTGCTTTTGATAATTGCCACTTTTCAAAATATTGTAGCTGCATGTTGGGGAAAATTGTTCCATTTTTGCTCAAGTTACAGGCAATGATCTGGACTCAGAGTGTGTAGATATAGGTATATAAATAGACATAGATCTCTGAGTAGATCTGCAGCAAATTAAAGTGTTCTGAGGTCCTTTAATCTGATTGAAAACATTTCTCATATCACTATATTGTTCTTGGGTTCGGGCCAGAATTTATGTGAGTGATTATTTGTCATTGTGAACACACCACAGCACAGCACACAGTACAATACAACAAAATGTGTATAATCTCTTAATTTGACCCCTCTGTGATGGAGTAGTGGGCAGCTTGTTTTTGACAGTGTCCAGAGAACAGTGCTTGAGGACAGGACCTTGCTCATGAGTACCGCAGTGACACATCAGTTTGGGACTTGAACAGCAACTTTCAACCATGGGGCCAACTTGCTAAACTTTATGCCTACCAAATTAACCAAAAAGGAGTCAAAATAACCACCGGCATTTGCTCTGAGTCCGCACAGAAGCATAAATACACTCAATATGCAACCCAATTCTTGCCAGAGCAGACAGAAACGGGCACTTCCACAAGCTCAGCGGTCACCAGACAAAAACAAAAGAGAGAGGCAGAGCTTCAATACACAGAAATACACATAGGAGGAACACATTAGGGTAATCAGGATTAAATGTCATATGAAACAAATACCACTTAAAGCTTTCCTGCACTTTACCTGCCCCGAGGCTGATTGACTCAGACTTGTTTGGTCCTTGTCTGTCCATTCTTTATTGTCTCTGCTGGACAATTCAGCTAGTAAGAACTCTGAGACAGAACAGCTTTGATTGTCCTCTGCTAATTACTTGTGTTTTTTAATTAAGTCCAAACTAATTAGAGATAGCTCTGCAGTAATCGAACTGACCTCACGTCTGCTCATATTTGTGTTGTCAATTATTTGTCATTGTGAACACAGCACATCACACAGCGCCTCACAACCAAATGTGACCTCTGCATTTAAACCATCTGTGAAGGAGCAGTGGCCAGCATTTGTGCCAGTGCCTGGGTAGCAGTGCATGGGGACGGCACCTTGTTCATGAGTATCTCAGTGGCACCTTTATAGGTCCAGGACAGGAACTGGCAACATTCTGATCACGGGGCCAACTCCCTAACTGTTACACTACGGACTCCCCCAGTGACGTTCCTTTTGCACATAGAAACTTTGTCTAGAGGAGCAGATGACAACGACAGATTTGAGCGAATCTGAATGGTTTTGCAGTATCAAATGCAGTCTGTTCAGAACAGTGACAACCCCCCCCCCCCTTTCAGAGAAAACTGGACTCAAGCAAGCCAACACAGTGTCCATAACTAAGCCTCAGAATCCCATTGATCTCAGCATGACATTGGATAGACAGCCTGGGCCATCTTATAGCATTAGATGTTCCCCAACTCACACAGTATTACAGATTATGAGGGTTTCTCAGCAATGATCAAAGACCTCACGGGTCCTGACCAACGATTTCAATGCCATAGGTCGCTCTCATGTTAACTATATTGTCTTGCTGACAATGCTGGGAAATAGCTAGCAAAAATGATTGACATTATAACTTTCATTCCTTAGGTTATCTGAACCGCTTAATCCCTATCAGCGTGGGCACCAACGCCCACCGAGGGCACACACACTCACACAAGCACACTCACATTCACACCTATGGGACAGTTTAGAGTCACCAATCAACCTATAGTGCATGATTTTGGACAGTGCGAGGACAATGGAAGCACCCAGAGAAAACCCACACGAGCACGGGAAGAGCAAAAAACCCCACAGAGATATACAAAAGGGTAGAAAATGTGTTTTAATCCCAAACCTTTCAGAAAAATTGCCTCAGAGCATCTTTGTAGGTAGCAAACGCTAAACTCCTTGTGGTTATTTACGAATACATACGAATATGAATACTTTATTGTCATTGCACCACATGGTACAACAAAATTTGCTGCGCAACTCCAAAAACAACACAATAAATACATACTCATTCACACATACCGATAATAATTAGGATAAAAATTGATGAATAAAATCAAAAGAGCATGGGCATCATAAAAAACATCAATATTACCAATAAAAAATATTACACATAATATCCCAATGTTACTGTCCAGTGACAAACAATGATTGCACAATAAAATAAGACATAGTGAATCAGTTCTTAAAACAGGTGAGTTATAAAGGGTGGTGGTCATGGGGTGTTTAATCGAGTTCAGCTCATTAATAGCTCTTATTTCACAGTAAAATGAAATAGATAGCATTGTGAACTTCAGCTATCAATGACGTCACCTAACCTTACAATGCATCCGTGCTGCAAATAGATAACTGTTATTACAAATAATGGTGGAAAAGCGAGTAACAACACGCCATAAAGTGTTCCGTTGATTTATTGAGGACAAACAATAAATTGTGCCCTTCTCGAAAACCTGACACTTCTCATATAACTCCCACGGAAAGCAATGTAATGTTTCTTTTCTCTGTTCCAACTCTTATTAAAGCTCTCTGCAGTAGCAAGACCAGGCTCTGCCCCCGGTAACTCATATATTATTGCCTAGTGGTCATTGATATGCAGCCTCAGTCAGGCAGGAAATTTTAAGAATATGCAGCATCTTGCCTGAAATATGAGGTTAGAAGCTTGAGAGGTTGAAAGGGAGACAGTTGTGAGGTTATAAACTATGCACGAGGAAAGAAGTGGATAAGGGAAGAGAAAGAAAGAATCAGAAAGACATAAAAAACTGGGAGAGCAAACTTCTTGTCTTTTTCAGATTCATTTGTTCACAATCTCATCACTACAAATAGCTTCTGAAAATATAACAGCAATTTGGGAACTGTGGCCTTTTTATATCCTAAACGTGATTACTGACATAAGACCTTTCAGGTTAGAGCAGAGTGAGATCTGTAGCATGTGTCATTTTCTGCAAAATGGAGGGCACCTGATGCCAGGACAAATGCGTTTGACAGAAATTGAGTTTTTAAACTCCGGAGAAGGAAATGGACCCCACTCTCTAGTGCTCTCTGTAGTCCGATACTGATAGAGAATTTCCCAGTAATAAATCACCCAGGAGGTTATGGAAAAGTTGAGGTTACACACTATCTTGGACCTCTGCAGTTTGGCTCTCGATGCAGGTATGATGGACATTTCCCTTACAACAAACCAAATTTAACTTCCAAAAGACATTTATCTGAAAGTTTTTGGCCTCGGTATAAGTAGAGCAGAACAGCATTGAGCAAATTGAGATATGCATTTGGCATGCAACCTGATTGTTACAAAACCAAATTTGGATGACGGATGCTTTTCCATTTGGAAATGAGATCAAATAGAAATGTTCAAAAGCTTGGGTCTGTGATTGTACTTTTTAGCTGTCCCTGACAAATGACAGAAACAATAGAATAACACCAGGTTTCATTAGATTGCGATCATTTAACACCCAAATCTTGGTCTTAGACAGGGATAAAAAAAAATCAAGATGTAAGTGCAAATCCTGGTCAGGAGTTTGTTCCGTTTGTTTGTTTCCATAAAAACAAGCAGATACCTCTATATGAGGTCTTTCTGGGCCTGTCTTCTCTTTATGGGTGTAAGGAAAATGTGTCTACGTATTTAAAAGGAACCTCATTCCCTCTAGCAGTTAACACTGTGAAATGTTAAATCATGGTTCATTTTATATGCATGTATATGATCCCACACTGACTTGGTATTAGCTGTAATAATTACACAGGGGTATTTAGCATTCTGCTTGAATAACTGTAAATATTAGAACAGTCATTATGTGTTTCCTTTTCAAATCCTAATAATTCATTGCTCTTGTGAAGTGATCTTTAGGGTTTAATGTTGGCTTAAACTGGTTTAAGCCCGGTCGATTACCTCACAGTGAGAAGGTCCTGAGTTCGATTCCCGGGTCGGCCGTAGGGCCTTTCTTTGTGGAGTTTGCCTGCTCTTCCTGTGTTCATGTGGGTTTTCTCTGGGCGCTCCGGTTTCCTCCCAAAAGCATGCACTGTAGCTTGATTGTTGTCTCTAAAAAGTGTGTGCGCCTTGCAGTGTTTTGGCACCAGGGTTTGTTCCCGCCTAGTGCCCGTCGTCTCGGGATAGGCTCAGGTTCCCTCAACCCTGATTGGAGTTAAGCGGTTCAGAAAATGAATGAAAGTTGGCTTAAACCATAAATAATCTAAAAGCAGTTAGTTTCCTAAATGTTCACGTATAATTCATTGACACTGTTGATCTAGACAATATATCATTAAAATTAAGTGTTACTCATTGCAACCATTCCGAAACTACTGAGTATATCAAGTTTGAAGACTTCCTGCAGAGTTCTGTTTTAATCCTCAGACAAGCACTTTCTGCTTGTCTGCTTTAACCAATAAAGAACTTGGCCCTTAGTAGGCAGGTACATTAAGCCTGTGCAGAGAAACACAAAAAGTGTGGATAAAACAGAGAGAAATGTACTGAAAATGTGGAAAACATGACATACGAAAACATGTGTTTTTGCATTTTTTTATTGTTTTAGACAGCTTTAAAATCAGAGCAGCCTTTATTAGCACAGTGACTGGCTCCACATACAGATGTAGCACCACACAGTCAGAGAGTGCTAGAGATTAATGGCCGGACCAGAGAGAGAGAGAGATTGATTTGTGTATTATATGAAGTCATTCATTTTTCCTCAGTGTCTGCAGTTTACGGTGCTCCCGGTCAGATACGGACCACTAATGACCCAGAATGGGAGAGTTTAGTGAGAGCAGGAGCTACAAAGTCAAGGTTAAATGCCCTTTTCATGGGGCCATTCCCCAGTCATGGAAGCTTCTTAATTGATTCCAAGGCTGCAATCTGCACTCGCCACTCGCCTCTGCCACTCAGAGGGAACGTGAGGCTGTCCTCTTATCTTTCTTTCGTATATATATGTACATATACATACATATATATAATCATATACATTAAATACAGTGTCTAAATACAGTGTAATAACAGTGTAATAGCTGGCTACATTTAACATACTGTGTATGTGTGTGTGTGTGTGTGTGTGTACATATATATATAGACTGCTGCACAAACAAATGGATGAGACCTTCCCACATCCTGCCTGCACTTAGATGAACTGAGATTCTACTGGGCCTTTCCCATATGTCAAGTCACTCTGCGTCTGCAAAACAAATGCTGTTCTTTTGCCCCCAGAGGCCGTAGCGTAATTACTGGGAAGCGTGAGTGACATAACAAATCTCTCCTCCTCGCTGCAGGGCGCCTCCCCCATCTCTCACGCTAGGGGAGGAAATTCCTGCCATTACATTAGCTTGACCCTTGGCCCCCGACATGCAGCAAGTCGCACGGACTGTCAGTGAGTCGCACTGTAAAACCAAGTTGGTTCAACTCAGACTCTTTGAGGAAACTGATAGGCTTAAATTGTGTATGTTTACAAACTGAAATAAACTGAAGTGAATCATTTTCATTGTGAAAACACCACAGCACAGCACAGCACACAGTGCACCACAACGTAATGTGACCTCTGCATTTGACCCATCTGTGAATCGGTCAAAGTTTAACCTCAAAAATTCAGTTTCAAGTTGGGTTAGTTCATTAAAGTGACCTTAATTGTTTTTTGCCGTATTACGTTATGTTGAGTTACTTCTTGTTAAATTTCATCAGTATCCCACCATGCCTTGCAGTGCTTTAGACCCCTAGGAACAAAAATACCCAGAAGTCTAGCTAGAGTCCTGTGTTACAGGTCAGCATGAGCCAGACAGGAGCTGGAAAGTTGCGATGGGCGATTCTGAATCGCTGCCAACACTCTCGTGGGGTACTGTGGAGGTGCAAAAACATGCTGGGAAATGAACTCCTGCCCCATACCAGCAGCCAGGGGAACTGTGGTGTGACTGATGAGAGTGCTAGTCAGGGCACAGGGAAAAAGCAAACCAAAACTTGACAACTGACTATGAGTATAAATCTGCTAAGGTCTGTTGATTCATTTTAGTCATAATTTTGGGGGTTTAATTCAATTATTGATTTGCTAAAGCTGTACATGGCGACAGTAAGTCAAAACTGTATTTTTAAATCAAGTAGCAATCAATTCATACTCAAAGGGAATGATTTCTTGTGAAAATTAATCTGGCTAATGAAGGAAAATGAAGCATCAAGTAATCTGTTCAAATTGGATTGTTTCTTCTTTTTCAAAATTATTTTGATTAATTTCAGCATTTTTTGATTACACCAAAGAAAGTACAACAGTCAACAAGTATCTATTAGTATAAGAAAGTTATTTTATTAAAATATCGTATTTATTAAAATATAAATTATTTTCCAAGTGTGAGAGCCCGGCCCAGACCCAGGGAGGAGTCCGCCTCATCAGACTCCAGCTCCAGATCTTCGCAACAACCTCAACTCACCAGATCTACGTCACCAGAGTATTAGCCTATCATAGACAATTTACCGGTATTTAAAGACCCTTAGTTACAACAGTTCTTTGCAAAGTATTGCTATGCCTAGTGCTACATACAGAGCGTTCCTGTTGTTTGCCTGTCTCCGTTTTGACCCTTGCTGTATTTGGATTACCCCTCTGCTTCTGGCGATTCGGATTTGTTTGCTCCGCGGACTGTGTTTTCTGGTTTTGAACTGTGCTTTAATAAACCTTCGGTTTTTCCTCAAATTGATCCTGTGCCTGCGACCTGCTTTTGTCAACTCTGCGTTTGGGGTCACCTGCCTGCCGTTACACCAAGAATCAATCCTTGTTAAAATAATGAGAATCGTTGCCATTTTAGTCTCAACATTTTCCCTTTAAAAGCATATATTGGTCATTTTGACCATTGCAATTCACACTAAAATGTTACACATTTGCAATGATTTATGAATGTAAACACATTCCCAACCATGTGAGCTTCAGCATAGAGGTCAGGGCTGTCAGCAATGCTGTCTTCACTAGTAGAAAACATCCCCACATTATCCTCACCTCATGCTTAACCACCCCTAGGCTGTGAGCAGGCCATCTATGACCTTACATCCATGTTTCTTGTCATGGTGCAAAGCGAAAGTAATTCCTTTACATCTCCGTCAACAGCAAGGCATAGGAAACGCTATCAAGCAGTACTTATCGTCTTAAAATGAGGTCGTTTTTAGGCTTCGAGCAATTCAAAGCGACATATTCTCCACATGTCCTTCGGGTCACGGCAGCGTCTTTAATTGAAAGCCTATTTTCAGAGGCTCTCGTAACCCTGTTGTTTCCTGTCCCAGAGCGAGCCTGACCAAGGGCAGAAGCAGTAAACCACATCAAAAACAAAAAATGAGTCCCTTTTATAACGAAGCATGTCACTGCCACCTTTATGAGCCCCTTTAACAATTTTCATATGGGCTGCAGGTAGAGTTTACGTTTCCTTGGATGTCCCTTATTAACCTATTGAAAGCTGCTACTTTAGGGTACAGCTGACTTTAATATTTGTGTTTATGGATGGATGATGCTGGAGCGGGTCATGGCACTATATGCAGTGCATGTTTTTTAAGGGGTGGAGCAAAGATTGCTGGGTAATGGGGGTTTGCAGACTCATCAGGCCATTTTGGTTGAGTTTAGGTGTGAGAGGTGAAAAAACGATATATATTTTTTAAGTTTGTTCGCAGGAAAAGTATGTCATGACATGTTTATAAACTGCTGAATTGTTCACAGTTAAATTTTTACAATGACGAGACCCCTGTCCTTGTGAATTGAAAGTTGCTCTTAATTAGAACATACAAATTGGAACATGAAGTTTACAGAAAATTATAATGTGTAGCACTGGACTGCAGTTAACATAACAGATGTACAGTAAATTGACATTTGATTATTATAGTATGTATGTATTTTCAATGCACACGTTTTGCAGAATAATGAAAACAGTCCTGAAGAATGATGAAAAATATATAATTTTATATATATATATAAACAGTATACACTGTAAAAAAAATTCTTGTAAAATTTACAGTGCATTATTGGCAAAAAAGTTGCCAGTAAAGGCTTGAAAATTTACAATAATAACCATGAACAGTATTTACAGTAGATTACTGTAAAATATAAATTGTTATTTCCTGTAAAAATCTTTACAGAGATTTAATGTTTTTTATTGTATTGTACTGTAATTCTCATTAAGGTAATACCTTGTAATTTAATGTTTTACTGGTAAATACTGTATTTTTTCTGTTACACTAACTTCCTGTAATTATATCAAATACAGTAATTACCTGGCAACTTAAAGTTGCCAATAATATACTGTAAATTATTTTTAAATCCTCTTTATGTATTTAAATTTATAATTTGCTATTTAAAAGTAGCATACAGTATACATAATCTATGGAACAAATAACACATTAAACAATTTTTAGTATTTTATTATGTCAAATATTATAAAACCAAATCAACACAAAAAGCATATCTATATCTATGCATCTATATATATATATATATATATATATATATATATATAAATATATATAAAAATGCTGTAAACAAAAGAGATATATTCCAGAAATATAAATAATTGTTTATTTTTGCTCAATTTACCAAAGTGCAAAGTGGCGAATAAAAGAAAAAATCTAAATCAAATCAATATTTGGTGTTTTACCTTTGCCTTCAAACCAGCATCAATTTCTTATAGGTACACTTGCACAAAGTCAGGATTTTTGTAGGATTTATAGTCATTATATTATTTGTAGTCATTACTCATTATTTTTGTGTAGCATTATAGTCATTATCTCAATATTTTGTAGGATTATGGGATTATATAGATCTGTGGTCCAGTTCTCCAGATCATCTTTGGAATTCTACCAGCCAAATTCCTTCCAAAAAGCATATTACAACTATTGCCTAAATTGATGCTGTTTGAAGGCAAAAGGGTGGTCACACAAATATTGATTTGATTTAGATTTCTCTTTTGTTCATTCACTGCATTTTGTTGATTGATGAAAATAAATGATTAACACTTCCATTTTTGAAAGCATTCTTTGTTTACAGCATTTTATCACACCTGCCTAAAACCTTTGCACAGTACTGTATATATATATTTGTATGATTGTGAGTGTGAGTGTGTCTATGTACGCGTAATGTTTTGTCTTTGAGTGTGTTGATGAGTTTGTTTGTGTGTACGTGCAGTACGTTAATTAACATTGGTATATCAACAGGAACACACAAAAGTGTATTCATAAATGCAATGGTAATCCAAAAGTGTCTGTATAACTTTGTGTGAAAGTAACAGAAATGCATACATCTACAAACACAGCCAGTCAAAGTCCATTAACTTCCTAAGAAGGGCGCAAACCTTTGCACCTGTTTTGCTGGGGGCCTTTCTGGAAGAGACCTTGGAGCCAGTGGTAGCATTAATACCCACAAAACATCTGCCAAGTTGAAAGTAAAAATGAAAAGTAACATGCCAACTTCACAATCCATCTGCCAGTTTCCTATCCTTTATCCTCTTGGAGAAGTGCCTGTGCATTTTTTCTCTCAACTATTTCATTTATCTGCTAGCCAAATGAATTGTGTTAAGTAATAAATTATACTCCTGAATGTCAAACAATAGCTGACATGTAATTTAAATCTTTAAATGTAAGTCTAATTTTCGTTATTTGTTGTTAATTCTGTTGATATACACTACCAGTCAAAAGTTTGGACACACCTTCCCATTCAGTGTTTTATTCTTTATTATCATGACTATTTACATTGGAGATTCTCACTGAAGGCACTATGAATGAACACACATGGAATTATGTAGTAAACAAAAAGTGTGAAATAACCCAAAACATGTTTTATATCTTAGATTCTTGAAAATAGCCACCCTTTGCTTTGATCACACACTCTTGGCATTCTCTCGATGAGCTTCATGAGGTAGTCACCTGAAATGGTTTTCCAACAGTCTTGAAGGAGTTCCCAGAGATGCTGAGCACTTGCTGTCCCTTTTGCCTTCACTCTGCGGTCCATCTCATCCCAAACCATCTCGATTGGGTTTAGGTCAGGTGACTGTGGAGGCCAGGCCATCTGGCGCAGAACTTCATCACCCTCCTTCTTGGTCAAATATCCCTTACACAGTTCATTCATAGTTTTGATGCCTTTAGTGAGAATCTACAATGTAAATAGTAATGAAAATAAAGAAAAAACATTGAATGGGAAGGTGTGTCCAAACTTTTGACTGGTAGTGTATGTTTGTATAATGATTTACCTCTGGATGAATTTCAGGGTGCAGGCAGCCTCCCTTTGGTATTCATAGTTAAAAATGTAATAAGATGCAAAGACAGCTGCCAGACCTGCCACAAAGTTTTGGTGTGGAGGTATGACCACCTGGCCCTCCATGCCTAACATCCACTTTCCCAATGACAACATCTCACCTAAAATTAATGAACATATATACAGTATACACACACACACACACACTTACAAACACTTAACACTTGCAAACACTTGCATCAACTTGTAAAATTAGGGCATCCACCTTCTCTTTGAAGTGTGCCATTAAAAGCAGAACAGGTTTTGTTACATCCCTTGAATGGACAACCAATTTCTCTGCCCTCTTCTAAATAGCCCTTCAAGTGAGAAATAAAATCTTTCAAAACATCAAACTGACAACCCTCAATGTGGCAAATTAATATGAAGATGTTTGATTTAGCCCTTCTGCTAGATAGCTGAACACCACAGATTTGGTGCATTTTGGTGTAGTTTCATATGTTGAGTAAAGGCTAATATGGTACTACACTCATAGTTACACATGTTGCAGATGTACAAGATATTAGCTGCTCTACAAAGCTTGGTGTATACGTAAATAGTGCTGACTCAATAAACACTTAGCAGTAACAGCTATACCTAACACACGGCGAGTTTTTTTTTTTTTTTTTTAATGGATTTACTAGGCAGCAATCTAATCCAGTGACGGTTTAATTGTAAAGCATGCTATAGGTTCAAGCCAACACAGCCTGTAATAAAACAATTGAAAAAGACGAGCATCTTACTTAACGTACTGACGTGCCACCACCAAAGAACTGATAAAATTTCAGGAAATGCAACTTTTTGGACAAATTTTGACATTTGCACAATATCACAAATTTCACAAATATGCACAATTTTACCTCATTTTACCTCATGCTAAATTTGCTCATGCTTATTTTGTACATTTTTGCACATGTTTTTGTCTTGTCCTGTTCTGTTTTGTCTTTACAACATCCTGGAAACTATAATGCGTAGTCACTTTTGAAGCGTCTTGATATGTCTTCCTGCTGTCCTTGTTTAGTGTACAGAGATTTTTATAGTTTATAAGTATTTAAGTGTGTACAGATATTTTTATAGTCCTCATAGGTATTTAAGTTTTGAGTCTTTTATTCTATGCACGGGGGGGGTGTTAAAAACAACACCAACATAACTATACACATAAACAATTGCTTGCCTGTTCTATGTTAGTGATAAATAACAGAAAAAAATACTGATTCTCACATTACCGTTAATTCATCCTCTATATCAGCAGCGCTAGCTATGACTCATTCCCGTCTCTTGAAGCAAATCGTCGGTTTCCACTTAATCCAGGGAAAAAATCTGCCGCCTGTTTTTCGTACTATAATTAACTGTAAAATGAGCAGTAAACTGTCTAATATCCCAAGATGCATTGCGTAATACTGTAAAATCGGAAAACAACACATTACTGTATACATTTACAGCAATTTTACTGTAGAAATAACAGCAATTCTTTTACAGTGTAATATTTTACTATTGTAAAATTGAAGACAACCCAATATGCCAGTGTTGTGCACAAACAAGATATGCAGTGAAATGCAGCATTTGTAGGTAAAATCTTGACAAGTGAACGTTGGTGAATGAACATTGGTTTTTTAAGAACAAATTTCACACAAAAACACTAGGAAAATAAAAAAGTAAAGACACTTACCACTTACACTTACCAAAAATGTAATGTAATCTAAATGTAGTTCATAGGAGATTGCTTTCAAAATGTTTCACTATGTTTTTTAATTGTTCTCATGTGAAGATCATATATATATATATGGCATATTTTGGAACACAGCTGTGAATGTTTCAATATTTGTTTTTATTCCAATTGAACATCACAACCAATCATTCTACGATTATAAGTGCTTTCCAAATGTCACTTATACACTATTAATGATCATCACTTTTGCATAGTTTATGTCCTTCAGTACAGTTAATCCAGAGGGGCGAGATATTCATTATGCATTATAAACTCTCTAAGTAATCTAATCTCCGGAACATAAGGAGTGTGTTTATTCAGAGACCCCCATATGCTATGTGAAACACTTGTGAGTCTCGGGCCCAGGCTGCAGATCAGGTTTAACTAATCTCCTCCCTGCTCAGACCGACTCCGTAACGAAAACTTTGATGCATGGCTGATAGAGAGGATTCTGTGTCACTGCAGTTGTTCTCTGCCTGGCCCAGTCCGTCAACACATGCAGTGCTGGCATTAAGACAGATTAATAACAGAAAACTCGCCAGCAAATGCTTAATTAATCACAGGGACTCTGTTGTTCAGAGTTTGAGAGTCAGTCATTAGTCATGGCCGAATGGAAAAATGGTGCTATCATCAAGATTCAGTTAACACCGACATGTGTGTTCAATAAGGTCAAAGCTCAGGAAGGAGATATATTGGGAATCGGATGCCCACTTAAATAGACATATGGAGAACATAATAGAAAAGAAGTTTGTCACATGCTTGGGGAAAAAGGTTCCCTTTTTCGCTCTCCCTTTAGAGAAAATAATGATAAAATTACACAATAGAAAATGGCATTTGTTTACGGCATTTAGCAGACACTCTTATTCCAGAGCAATGGCCATATATATAATTTCAGGGACAGTCTTGGGGTTGTGGATCTTGCTCAGGCATCCAATGATGCTAGTGGCACAGCTTGGATTTGAACTCACAAGCTCATATTTCAGAGGCGAGTGTCCTAACCACTAGACCACCAAATTAAATTTGTCTTTAAGAAACGTATACAACTTACATTATTACTACATCTCCTACACCTAGACTTTAATCTCATCAATGCTAGCAAACTAAATTACTGACTCTATAGATTTGTTTCAGTAGTAGTTTATCAGTAGTGACGCTACTTTTATTGCTACACAAAGTGGAATTATTACTGCACAAAGTGGAATTGTGTTTCATGATTGAAACTGTAAAATTGGACTGCTGCTAAAATATTTGCATATATTATGGGAACACTTACTATTGCACATGCTAATAATTGTAATTATGTGAAATATTATTTGCACATACTTGTGATTGTTTTTCTCTCTCCCCACCTGACTGTCATGATAGTCTATTGGACATTATTGTACACTGCCTGTTTACAATTCTCATATTTAATTGCCGCAGATCATATGCACATCCAGTGCAAAAAGAAATCCCAGAACGAAAATTGTAGTTGAATTCCGCATGTAACTACTGCAGACACTTCTTCCTACATCAAGTTTAAAGTTGTTTATATTTTATAGCCTATGCATATATATTTTACTATTCTTGTTATATATTTTGACTTATTGTATGTATATATTTTATATACCTTTTACTTATGTGCCGTATCTGTTCAAACTGTAGAACCTGGAGCCTTGCTGTCTCATCTATCTATATAGTTGAGATGACAGTAACTTTTTTGTTTTTGCAAAATTGCTTTGTAAGGTGGTAAGAAATACTTTTGTGTTACCACAAATATTATTATTTTTTTCTTTCACTCTTTACAAAGACGGGTATTTTCAATTTGTGGCCACAACAGCCAAAGTGACTGCTACTGTGCCCACAAACTCATTGCGTCACAGGGCGCCCATGGCAGCTGCAAGATAAAGTCAGACGATGGAGTCCACCTTAGCGAAGATGGAAGCAGGACTCATGGAACATTTTTTTTTCATTCCTCAAACAAGCCAATAAAAGCATTCTTTTCCATTTGAGGCCCTATCTTTACATTCAAAAATATCCTCACAAAGTTAGAAAAGTCTGACAAATGTACGATTTTTCTATTTTTGGCATATAATCGGGTACTCTCTGCTACATTAAAACTTGCACCCACACACACACACACACACAGAGAACTGAAGTGAACCTAACCTGAAATCTTTCCTCAAACCAGCCATTAGCTAAGAGCTCGTACTGTGTGGTTTAGAGGGCAATAAGTGTTTCAGTTTGACAACCGGGGCGGCACCAAATTAAACTAATTGCTGTCTTTCCTAATTATGCTAATTACAGAAGTCAGGTGTGGTGTGCATGGCTTGAATAAACAAATAGAAGAGGGAAGCCTAGAGCTGAATTACTCACTAAACTCTAGTCACGATGTTCATTCGAAGCATTCTCAAAATCCACCTTTTCCTCACTCACAGAGTAGTTTTTCCTGATGATTTTTTTCAGTTTTACATGGAGCACAAATCTTGTTTAGAACTGGAAAGTAATGTTTAGTAAAAGAGACAGATTTTTATGCTGCTCTTTTTTTAACATCCTCCCCTAATCTTTCATTTCTTGTTTCTTCCTCTAGGGGGCCATTTTTCTGCCTGGCAACAGAGTTGCCGAGCACCCCAGCAACGGCGAGGAAGCTGGCAAGTTTCTGTTCGAGGTCATTCCAGGTAAGATCAACACGGCCGCTTTCCCCAGGACTCTTTCTGCAAAGTGTGGAGAACACATGCCGTGTCCGAACACACGACAAAGTGAAAAATGTCCGTAATAATGTAACGATGCTGGAATATATCTCTCCTGGCAAGGCTGCTTTGATGCATCCCCTGTGGCCAGAAGATGGATTTGGTGACAGGATGGAGAGAACATATCACTTTTATTTTATTAAAAAGGCCCAGTTATGTCTTTACACAGTGAGTTGCTTCTAAAGCACAACACATCACGGTTCTATCTTCCTGTCTAATCTAATATGACAGAGAACAGCAAAAGTAGGCAAACAGGATCTTTCAACCTGACATATCGAGCCAGTTAGTAGTGTAACGGTTAAGGAGCTGACCCTGTGGTCGGAAGGTCGCCGGTTCAAGTCCCAGACCAGTAAAAGTACCACTGAGGTACTCATGAGCAAGGTACTGTCCCCAAGCACTGCTCCCTGGGCACTGTCCATATCAGCTGCCCACTGTCCCTTCGCGGATGGGTCAAATACAGAGGTCACATTTCGGTGTACTGTGCTGTGTTAACAATGGCAAATAATCACTCCCTGTTAGGTTTCACTCAGTATTCGCCATTTTTGAGGGAGATTTTTATTAATTATGAATCACTTCTTCTTCGATCCTCTCCCTGAAGAAGCAGAGAATCTTCCAGAACCAGGGACTGGAGTCAAAGCATCTCTGAAAACATTCAAATAGTGGTGTTTACACAATGATTTAAGGAATAAGTCATGTTAACATATGCCTTTACTTCAGCTTAAAGCAAAAATTTATGAAGTTTCAACAAACTTTTCATAAGATTATTTAGGAGTTGTTGTTTAGAAGTGTATGTATTAATACACTTTACACAGGAACTAGCAACATATTGTGGTGTTTCCAGTAATGTACAAAATCTTAACAGATAAATCAGAACATCAATGTAGAATGTGAAATGAAACACCAAACATGGACTTCTTCTCTCCAAAGCTCAAACTGGACTTAAAATAATGAGTTGAAATAAATATTATATAGAGGTTTATTTTACTTGAAATATGAAGGCAGCAATTGAACTTTGAAATGGAATTGAAAGTTTTAAAACTGAACCAGATGGAAAAAAATTTACAGTGTGTGTGAAGCATTAACACTCTTAAACCATAGTTACAAATAAGTTATACAGTATATTAATATATTAATTACAAAAATTAAAAAGATTTTAAAGGTTGTAGCACCGAAAACTCAAAAGTTAGAATAAGTGAAAAAATGTTTCCAGGACTAATTGATCTAAAAAAAATTACAGTGTACCTTCTGCTTGGTTTTACCTCCTCGGCTGACCTTGAGGATGGGTTTGTCAGTTTCTCTCTCTCTCTCTCTCTCTCTCTCTCTCTCGCTCTCGCTCTCTCTCTCTCTGTCACGTCTCGATCTTTGTATCCCTTGTGTCCTTTCAACACAGGAAGTGACTGTACTTCGCTTGCTAAATAGCAGATGTCCCATTCTCGCCCCAAAATATCCCTAACTACTGGATCAGTATAAAGAGAGTCACTGTTCTGGGATTGAACAAACCACATATTAAGAATTCTAATGACATATGATAAGTCTAATTCCGAATGTCGTCCTGGGGATCTATAAAGCTTATTAACTACAAAATTTAAAATCTCGGCAAACAGCATGTCCATGGCGTTATAATTATAATACCAGGCATGCAGAAGTGAGGTTGTAATTGTGTAGCCTTATGCAGTCTGACACCTTTCTGATTCCAAGGCCGTGATATAAACACGAGAGGCTCTGGACTTCTTGTGCATGTTTGTGCTGGTTTATCTTAGAGAACTGCGGGGGGAAAATACCCTTCCAGACAAGTTGTTTTTTTCCCAGGCCTGCCAGCAGCGAGTGGGGGGAGTGAAAGGAGAGCAGAGGAGGGTTTCTAAATGGAGTCTCACAGCTGTGGGTCTGCCGTGTAATGTCGCATTCATGTATAGAGTGCACTGGGAAGGGGAACACCAGTATCAAACAAGCCATACACATTTACTGCATAACAATGCTATCCAATGCTGTTTTGTCCCAGTAACACTCTGCCTCTCTGTGTATCTCTGTCTTTGGTTCTCTTTCTGATTATCTTCTCCAAAGTATCTCATATCATCTCTTTTCTTTCATCTGTGTTGGTCGATAGGCTGGCGGGATGTTTTGGGCTCTCGGGGCATTTCATCTGTCCTTCGCTGCACTGCACAGTCAGTCAATACAGTGGCTCTGTGTATTAGAGAGGGAGAGAGAGAGAGATGAGTGTGTGTGTTGGCCTTGAAGGTCATATTACCTTATGAACTGGAACAAACTGTCAGCCTTGTCCTATGAAAGTCAAACCACACACACATTTCCTTTATCTACTTAAATTCGGGCTACGTTAACTTTGCCACGTCCGAGGTAATGCAGGAGCCTTGAGTGTAATTCTGCAGCAGAGTAAGAATTACACCTCCTCAATCGTGGGATCTGACTTTCCAAGGGCAAGTCTTTCAAAGTCATTACCAGCTGCTGTACTTACGCATATGGCTCCCATGTCACACAACAGCTTAACACGTAACGCTCTAGATTAATAAGAAAATAAGAATGAAAACATGGGGAGTTCATCAGAAAATGATAATGATCGATTTTACCTCAGCAGAATGTCAGCTGATTTAACTGGAGAACCCTCTAGAGAAGCAGCCTCTAAAAGCCAATGATGAATGATTCAACTTACAGACATTAGCTTGCCTCCGTAGACAAAACACTTAAGACAACATCATGAAGGTTGTGAAATAACATTTTCAACAAGCTAGACTTCTGCTGGCTACTTACATTTAGCAACCCACATCAAACAGTGCCATGACAGACAACACAGATGAATAAATGAACAGGTTGACTGTTTCTAGCAATGCTGAAGAGTTGAAGAAATGGTACAGTTCACATTGGGGGTGTCTGAAATCATATTGCATTACAATGACACATGGTGGGAATGGAAGGGAACTTGTATCATCATAATTTTTTACAGTAACAGAAGAATATACTGGATGTTTAACCCGCCAAAAGCTGTTGTTTTTGTCCCTTTGGGTTTCTAGGTCTTGATAGGGGATGTCAGACCCCCTCAATACCTCAGTAATTCGAACCATGCCCTGCAGGGTTTAATTAGGCCTCTGGATAGTCTTTTGCTATTCATATGTTGTTTGAAAATACCTCAATAAATCTATTATGGATCATGTTATTCCATCATTATCATCATCATCACCATCATCAATTGTACATTTAAATAGTATAATAATATACAACTGTAGAATTGACGAAAACCTGATTAACTAATGTCTTGCACAAAGAGACATGCATTAAAATGTGTGTAAGACTACTCTTCACCACATGTAAATTCTGTTCTTACCTAGTTACAAATCTAAAAAATACAAGTAAAAAATATTTATGAGAAAACACTGCTGCGTAAGTGACCTTTAAGAACTTTTTTCTCAAGAACGATTGGTGAATGAGGCTCATTTGCTTTTGGACAGCCTTAAATACCCTGTTGGGGAAGCTACTTTTAAATGGCAGCTTTTCATCATTTTAAACCTATTTAACATGTATGATTAAAAGTAGCTAAGCTAAAGCCAAGCTACTTTTTAAAATATGGTAGTTTGCTACACTGCTATACTTTGAAAGCTATTTCATTCTGTAACACGTAAAATGTACGTGTGTTGTAGGATACTCTTATAGCAAGTTAATTAAAAATGAGAAACGTGGTTTTAAAAGGAATATGAAAACCTGTATTTTGGCTTGAATAAGTTACACTGAAATGTAACTTAAGCTGTAACTTAAGAACTTAAGCTCTGTCGTTTCACCAATCAGAGTCATATATATTATAATAAATATGGCCATGGATTCTTGCTTCAATCTGTCCAAGTTGGACTCTGTCCTCCAACTCCATCTCACAGCTGCTGTGATGCAATATGCATTTACCGTTCCCCAAATGTCACTCCTGCAAATTCAACACCAATCAGAAAAATTATTAAAATAATTGTCTTTGTAAAGAAAGAGAAATAATACTATTTTGTATCTATTTAGCATTTTGGCATACTTGTATATACCTGAGATGACTAAAAATATAGATTCAAGGTACAGTATTCAAAATCCACTTTATAGACAATAAGGAGAGTCTCCTCCAACATTATCACCCTAAAACTAGCATAACTGTACTTCTGCCAGATCTATTTCTTTTCTAACTGAGACCCAACATCCATCCTACAGCTCCCTGTAACCTGTCAAACAAAGTAAAGGCAGTCATTCACACTTTTGGATCACACCCTGAATTGCTCTTCCCTCTCCCTCCTTCTTCATCAGACACCACCTGATGTGACTGTGGAAACAGTGCCAGAAATAGGAGGGAGCGTTGATTTAAAATGTTTTTTGGTCCTTTAGAAAGACTGTCAGCCTCCCTCTGGCCTGTCATTGGGCAATGAAGAATCATGGGTATTGTTCTCCAGTTTGGTCCAGCAGAACTCAGTAGGAGAGCCGATCCATGGATCAAATTCATGTCTCCATATGCTCCTATTCCCATTGTTCTCCAGTTAGGGAGTAGAAGGAACACATGAGCTGGATTTGTGAAGCAAAATTGAAGTAGTGTCTGAATTTTTTGATGTCAGTGTGAATATAGCAGTTCTTTTTGAATACATTTTCATGAGGCGTTTCATACAGTTTAGTTAATTTAACAGTTCAGATGGGGTTGAACCATGATTTGTCCCACTATGGGTTTTATGGAAAGATGATTCAGTTAATTCATTTGTTTTTGACAAACTAAAGGTGTGAGATTATACTGTCAAAGCAAACATCAAACAACAAAACAATGTGGACAAGCAACCTTTTTTTAGCTGCTCAGCAATACAACCTGGGCCATTAAGACCCATTTTAACTTCTGATCATCTTTTTAGTTGGTCTGGGAGCAAAACCGTTGATAAAGGAACAGAAACTATCATTTAAAACCTTCACAAGATGGAGCAACCTCAAGTCAGCTAAACATACATGATCTTATTTTTAGGGCGAAACAGTTTTGGAGTATCAGAAAAAGACCAACAAATCCAAAATCTTTGCTCTTTGGATATTGTGGAAAGAATAACAGACAAAGAGCATGTTTGGTTGGAATGGTGAAGAACAATGCAGTGTTGATTAAAGCCTACTAGAATAACACAAGGCTTGCGTCTGATTTGGCCATAAACTCACAATCACAGTAGTTGCATTAACAGTAAATGAAAATGAATGGGGACTGACTTTGATAATAACTGATGATAATAATGTCTTTTAGCTCTCATAATTGCCTGCAGAATCTGAGGTCAAAAGACATAAGTGTTGTGCTCTTAACTTTTGCTAAGCATTAGCTTTTGAGAGAAAGCTGGTGAAAAATACTTGTCTGATTGTACTTTATTACTGAGTATTGTTTTGAGTATTTTGTGCTTGGATTAAGAATTATCAGTAAAAACATCTAACACCTTCTAACACATATAATGAAAGTAATAAGCATTTTACTCCACTACACTTCTGTTGACAACAGTTGTTAGTCAGTTGTTGCTGTTATATTTTAACAAGTAATGAACCACTGTCTAGTTCTGTCTGCAGTGGCAGATTTGTTTCACACCAACTTTGTTTTCATATTGTTTCCATATTTTATAATATATTCGAACTATTACTTTTTGGCATATTTATACTAAAAGATTCAAGATTCTTTATTTGTCACATGCATAGTTATACAAGCACAACACACAGTGAAATGTATCCTCAGCCGCTATTTCTTTGATTGTGCAATCACAGGAAAGTGTTTTTAAAAAAAAGGAAAACAAGGATTGAAAGTTAAAAGACAAAAAATAAATACTGTATATAAATGTTAATCTTTGATGTATAAGCTCTGAAGTACAATACAGATCTGAACAGATTTACAGGTGTACAATTGCAAGTTATAAAGTTCGTTCATTCATTCGTTATCTAAACCGTTTAATACCTATTGGGGTCGCGGGGACCGGAGTCTATCCTGGGAACTATGGGGGCAAGACGCAGACCCACCCTGGGCAAGCGGCAACACACCACAGGGCACACACACGCTCATGCAATCACACGCTCATTCACACCTTACGGGCCAATTTAGAGATGACAATTAGCCTATATTGCATGCTTTTGGACTATGGGAGGAAACCTGAGAACCCCGAAGAAACCCATGCGAACACAGGGAGAGTATGCAAACTCCAAACAGAAAGGCCCTACGCTCAACCCCTGGGATCGAATACAGGACATCGCTGCGAGGCGACAGCACTAACCACTGCGCCACTGTGCCACCCAGTTATCAAGTTATAAAGTTAAATTTAAAGTGCCTTGTTTATTGTCAGCACAACAGTGTAAACAGTGCAGAACCATATAAAATGTGACAGACAATAAGAAATACTATACACTAAGATTGGGTTGATGTTAGGGCTGCTTGATTATGGAAAAAATCATAATCACGATTATTTTGGTCATGATTGAAATCACGTTTATTTTACACGATTACTCACTGACTTTGGAAATATGTTGCATTTATTGAACAGAACAGTGAATTCTCCTTAAAACAGATTAAGACAGATAAAACAGATAAAGGCAAACAAGATCAACAATGTAGTGCACTTCCACAATCTTTTGAAAACAAGTAATAAATAAAATATAAATATTAAATAAAATAATAAATAAATTAGTCCAAAATAAATTTGCTCACGTATGTGCCTTAACAAACTGAAAAATTCAAAACAACATTTTACAACATTCTACATTTTAAACATAATTAACAATAAAATTCTGGTCAGTAACTCAGTCCAAGAATATTTTAAGGCTGGCACACTATCGCTCAGAACTAACAGCAAATATGTTTAACTTCAACTTTAGCCTATGTAAACATGTTTCAACATGGCCAAAATGCTGATAGGGTTACAGATCTAAACCTTAAAGGTTTTTAGCCAGAAACACCAGCCTATTCACATGATCTGGTTTCAGTGATGAACGCAAGCAGGAGACAATATTTCCGCTAGTGCTAAAGACTCGCTCTGATGAAGAACTTGTGGCTGGCATACAAAGATATTTCCTTGCCAGGTTGGAAAGACGTGGGTAGATTCTCTGAGATTCCTTCCACCACTTCAGTGGGTCTTCCTCAGCATCCAGTGTCTCTGTCTGCAGGTACGACTGTAGCTCAAAAGTTATGGCCTGGTCCTGTTGCAGAGGAGGTCCAGCAGCTTTGTTTGTGGTGACCTTGAAGAAGCTGCCCAGGCCCTTCTTCTTCTTTGGAGCAGCAGCAGCAACATCCTCTGTAACATCAGCAGACATTGCTGCTGTCACAAGAGGGGCATTCTCCTTGGAGGGAACATATTAGAAGAAAAATAAGAATTAATGTCATGGTATTAAACTTTCAAATTATTTTGTCAACACATTAATCCAGTTAACTTTTCATTATCACCATCATTATCATTATTATTATTAATATTATTATTACTACCAAGGCAGTCATCACACTCTTCATCTCTGCTGTCAGTCTGTCTTCAATAGACCCCCGGTTGTCTTTATTAACATATTTAAGCTTGAACCTTGGGTCCAGGGCAGAGGCCATGTCGAGTAACTCTTGTGTCTCTGGGTCACTGTATTTGTCATTGAGGTAGTCTACTATCTTCTGTTTGATGCTTTTGACAAGGTCTGTGTCATCCTCCTGCACTTCCAATATTGAATTTCTGAAGAGATGGAGGGTTGGTTTCAGAAAAGACACACTTATGTATTTCTCTCCAGAAAGTGCGTCAGTGAATTCAACAAGGGGGCTAAGAGACTTATTGATGGTCTCCAGTACGTCAATATCCTGCCAAGAGAGGGTGAGATGTCTGAGTTTTCGGTCGCTAAAAAGGACCTGGGCAATGGCCTTATGCTGCTCAAGAACTCTGTCTATCATGGCCTGCCTAGATCCCCATCTGGTTGGGCATTCTGTTTTAAGGGAGTGTTCAGGTAGCTTCAGTTGCTTCTGTGCCTCTGCAAGATCCCTCTTTTTTTTCCAACTATAGGAAAAGCTGCTGACAAGCTTCTTGCAGACCCCCATTGCACGATCGATCCTAGGATCCTTCACTGCATTCTCTAAAATTACAAAAAAATACTATTTAGTATCAACTATATGACAGTTGCAACCCTCATCAAAGCAACATATATTAAGACAGATTAAGAAAGCATCAAAGAGTAGCTCAAGTGGTAATAATAATAATTATAATAATAATGGTAAAATGTTAGTGAGAGACAGTGACACAGAAATTTTTTTTTTTGCCATATTATTTCTAGTATTGTTGTTACTGTTGTTAAAATCACTTAATTACATACAATTAAATCACCACATTGCATATAATCTGTATGAAGGATTCCTACTCACCTATGGCCAAGTGGAGTCTGTGCCCGAAACACTGAAGCCTCATCCATCCATTTAGCTCAGCTGCCAGCTTTATGTTTGCAGCGTTGTCTGTTGTGATGCAGGTGAGCTTTTCCTCGTTTAAACCCCATGCAGCCATAGCTTCCCTGAGTCCATGGGCTATGTTTTGCCCGGTATGGTCTTCAGGAATGAACACAGTTTGGAGACATTTCGTATTCAAATTGAAATCGGCATCGATGAAGTGTATTGTTAAGCTTATATATGGCTCCATTGTGCGGCTAGACCAAAGGTCTGTTGTGGTGGCGAAGTACTCTGCTTTTAATACTTCATTAGCCACTTCTGAACGGCATTTTTCAAATAAAGCAGGCAGAGCAACTCTCGTGAAATGGTGTCGAGATGGCAAAGCATAACGCTTGTCCAGAGTATTTATCATTTTCCTGAATCCTTCGTTCTCAACCGTGCTAATAGGGCACATGTCTTTAGCTAAAAAGTATGCAACGGCATCTGTTATTTTTTTGTGCCTTTCTGAGCTGGATGGATACGGAGTTGCACTGAAGAGCGTGTCTTTAATGGATGACTGTGTTGCGGAGGATGTTGTGGGGGTTGTTCGTCGTTCTTTCTGTTTCTTTATTAGTTGGTCATATGTCGGTCTGTGTTTAAATTTTAAATGGTTAAAAAGATTTGTGGTGTTACCAACCGGTGCCGACACAACCGCGTAGCAAATCTTGCACCTAATATGTTTTTGATCCACGTCCGCTTCTTCGAATCCAAACTGTTCCCAAACAACAGAATTGCTTCTACCTCTTTTGTTGACCAAAGACTTCTGTGGCTGCTCTTTTTCTGCCATCTTCACTCACGCTGATTTTTAAATGCGATCAGATACCACATACGCAACTTCTTCGCTGACAGTATAGAGTGAGAGAGTTCGGGCTTCTGGAAGGGCGAAAGTGCGGATGCGCGCGCGTCAGAACGCAGGTCAAAATAACTTTTAAAAAAGTGAATAATTGTTTTTTTTCGATTACACCATTTTTGTGATCGTTGAGACCCGAAGTTGAAATTGAAATCGAAATTCGATTAATTGCACAGCCCTAGTTGATGTAGTGATGTATAGTAAAATCGCACTATTGTGACAATGCAAATTATGTTCAATAAGCATGTGTGTGGTGTCATTTGAAAAGAAAATACAAAAATAAATAAACATGGCAGAACACCAAACAACAGGATTTGATAGGGGCAGTTTAAGACACAGGTAACACACAATTGCAACACTTGAATAAAACAGCACACAGGGGACAGGAATAATGTAATTAAGGGTGAAAGGGGAGTCCCAGCTCAGCAGTTCGGGGGATTGGGAGCGATGTAAATGTTGGCCGGTTAGACACATGATGTGTGCACTATATTTACCAACTTTCGTACCAATTACATCACAACAACACAAAGTGACTTCTCTGTATGTTTTTCTGATTCCATGTCCCTATCCCCTTGCAATTATATTTAAACGTTACTCAACCGTCCCCCGCTTACCACAGTATCATTTAGGTTTTAAAAAAATATATACATGCACATATTGATTTAGTGTTCTGTTGTGTCTCTGGGGTGCTTCTGTGATACTGGTGTATTTCATAATTCATCAGAATACTGCAGGAAAAAATAGGTCTGGTACATCTGAAACTTGAACTTTTCTCTCCGCTCCTAAACTTCCTGCACTCACCCGCTTCGAGCTCATCCATCTGTTCTCCGAATTTGACAGTTTGAGATGCACCCGACTCCCATCTTACACCAATCTGCCGTCTCGGTGCGACTGATTGCCTGTGCGCTCTGCCGAATGTCTGAATTAAATATGAAGGCTGTTTGTGAACTGTGTGTGAGGGTATGCTTTCAAAACAGACTTCGTTTGATAGAGATCAGAACCTCCACAGTGTTTGCAGTGTGTATTACATAACTATACTGTTTGCTGTTGTTTTATTTAACATTGACCTGAAATTGTCATATAACTGTCACTGTTTTGCTGAGTTTATAACATTCCCAGCGGCGGATGCTTCAACAGAAGGTGATTAAATGGACATTTAAATTCGGCCATGCTTGTTGGTCAACCGGTGAGAAACATCAGCCACAACAAACTTATCAACACAAAAATCTTCTCAATTTCAGAAGAAATGACTTTTTCATGCTGTATCTCATTTTTCAATACAGTTCCACATTTATATGGGTCTCAAACATTTACTCACATCCACAGTTTTGATTAAGGGGTGTAATGATACATTGATCTACTTCTTATATACACTTTGTATTGTGTTTGAGGCACAAACCTTTAGAGAAGATTAATATACCACATAATACAGAAAAAGATGAGTTTCTTCATGCGGCCGCGTGGCTCAATAATGACAGTGGTCCTTTCAGCATGGCATCTACTGAACAATAACTAAAAAGAGCTGCTGTCGCTGGCAGTCATGGATGGATGAGCTCATGTTATTTATCCCCTGGAGACGGTCGGAAGGCTTCATGTGGGGAATGAAGGCTGTGTGGCTTTACCAGAAGAGAGCACCCGCGGATGAGTGATGAGTGGAGTCTTAATACTCGCTCCAGCTGTGTTTCATTGCCACGCTTCCATAGAATCTGTGCAGGTTATTAGTGGAGGTTAATGATCTCATTCAGAGTTCTTCGTTCTCAACCACAGCAGGTTTACTGTTCCATTTTTGGGTTTTCTTAAGGGATATAGAACTCTCTCTTTCTTATTCTCTCTCTTTCTTGCTTTCTCACAGTTCCACATGACTCCAGGCAATTATTTTGCAGTGAAAATGCATTAGGCCACGAGTGCCTGGTTATTGTTTTTTTTTTTGCAAGGCCAACATCATTTTACTTAGCTGGTTAATAGTCAACAAAGTCTGGACGGAAGAAAGAAAGTATAAAAGGCAGAAAGAAACAAAGAAAGGAAAAAAATTAACCAGGGAGAGAAAGTGGAGCGTGAGAGGCAGGAGGAGTTGCCAAGGTCAAGGATGAGGTCAAAGAATAGAAATACAAAACTAGTCCATTATCACAGGCCCTTACTTCCTACTGGATTAAAGGTAAACTGATACTGTATCAGAAAGTACACAGCTTGAGATTTATGCTAACAAGCACATAAATGCAGCATGCCCTAGTTTTTAATGGCTACAATGCAGAGAAGGTGTATGTCTTTCCATATTTTTTTAAAACCATGTGTTTGCTGATGGCTTAGTGGCTTTAAAGAAACTTAAAACCTAAAAATGTGTGTGTTGTCAGTAATGATGTGGGTTAAGAGGGTCAGGACACATTACACTGTTGAGGTCACGCTAACTGCTACCCTGCTGGTCTTGTTAGCATTTTTGGCTATTATTTCTTTTGAAAGCAAGGCAGTTTGACAATGCTGCGAGTTTCCTGTTTCAGTCTCATTACTCCGTTATTCTGTAACTTCCCTTGGTCTTGGGAACTAGCCAGAGTTAGCTAGTTTAATAAGCATGAGTATGCAGTGTTGGGAGTAGATCTACAAGTAGTGATGCTACTAACTTCTTTTTCTCAATAGCTATATCATTAGCGAAGCTTTTTTTAAATGCTATAACTGAGTATTAACGGTAAACGGTACATTGTTACAAAATGCTTTCTATTTATAAAGTTGGGTATTTTAAAGTACCCAGGTGAATCAGAGAGGTGCTGAATTGGCAGAAACGGTATCTGATAATGCTACCATGAGTATCATTGAGTCACAGCATGCTCTTGGCACCTGCAAAATGGAGTTGGAGGATGGAGTCCAACATGATGAAGATGGAAGCAAAAATGAGCTTCGATATTGTAAGCTACTTTTTCTCTGTAACTTGTAGTGTAATATAATCTTAAAACAGTAGCTTAGCTGTGGCTTAGCTACCTTTAATCTTTTAAACCTTTACAGTAGTTTGGAACTCAAAAAGCTACCATTTAAATTTTGTCTCATCATACAGTAAGTAAACAGAAAACCATATTTCTTGTATTTTTTTACTGACAGCGCAGCTGCTGTTGCTCTGAGGGGGGTCAGTGGTGAATGGTTAATCATTGCTGTACTTAAAGTCTGTTTGTGAAGCTTCCTGGAGTGGAAAACTGTCAAGTCAAAGGGCTTTTGTCTCAAAGCCAGCATCACGCTGCTGGGGAGTTTGTCCTGTGCATCTCTTACTCACCATCTCCGATTCTGGCCCGGTTCTGTGTCACCTACAGCTTTGTCTTCATTGAGTTTCTACCAGACCAGTAATTTATTACACATTTAGACTTGATGGCCCAATGAGGAGGCCATAAATGTCATGAAAACAAAGCAAGCTGAGTCAAATGCATTTTCAGTGCAGGCCTCTGCCTGAGGCCAGGACCAGTGTTGCTTGTCAGTCATGTGTCTTTTCTTTGAGAATGGAAAAGATAGAAAGAAAGAAAGAATAATTGGGATATATAGGGAAAACATATGGGGGTTGGGGTTTGTATTCTGCAGTGTCCTTTCAGCCACACCTTGCATACTTGCCGTTCCTTTGAGACATTTGATACACATAAGCCTACAGCCTTAGCTGCATGGAAATGAATAGAAGCTGAAATTTCCCTCATCACACACACAAAGCTAAACATAGTTGGCGTGTAATTTTTTTTACCAAGCCTTGTGTTACAAGAATGACCACCAAGCCTGATGCTGTTTGGTGATCAAACAGTAGGAACTTTGACATTGTCAGGGACATGGTTTGCTGCTGGGTAATTTTAGGGTGCTGGGTAATTTTGAGAAGTGTTTAGTGTTATACAGAGCTTCTCTTTTGTCTCCTGTCCTGTTAGAAGTGTTTTACATTGTTCATCCAGGTTACCGGAAAGCATTTTTACCTTTAGTATATCAGCTTGCAAGAAAAATACTTTCCGAATAATGCTACTAAGTGCAAATCTGCACACTTACCGCATAATTGTATGGCTGAATCTTTGCACTTAATTTTGGAATAGCCTTGTTTAGTTACATATTTCACAGATGAGGTAGTAATAGTTCAATAATATTACTCTCAAAACATTTTGTAAGAAAACAGCCTACGCATGAGGTAACAGTAAGCTAGCCAGCATGTGTGAATGACCAAATTGTGTTGAATGACCAAGCTAACAGGTAAATGAAGTCAGCTCAACCTTACATCTACAGCAGTTGCACTCACTGTTTTTCAGGCGTATTATGTACATAGGCTGTGGATCACTGATGGTCAGCTCATTTGATGAGGCAAAACAACAAATGAGTTAAAACTTAGATTATGCATAATATATGAACAAACAATTATCTATACTGAGTCACAGACATACTCTTTCTGCAATTAACTGTCTATATATAGGGATTGTGCAAGCAGGCTGATCTGGAGTTCTGCATTTGTTGTTTTGTTTTTCTAGCATACTTTAAGAACACTTTAACACAGAAAGCTGCTAGATCTACCCAAAGGTGAATATGTACATATTGGAAATGAAGCTGTTGGGTCTTTTGCTAGGTAATTTTGGTGGAACTTGGTGGAATTTTTTGTATTATAGCAAGTTTCCACATTTTGCCACCTCGGCTATAAAATGCATTTCACGTTGTCCATCCCAATGACTGGAATATACACTGATCGGTCATAATATTAGACATTAGCAAATCCTCCTCAGATTAACATAGGTGTACATATGGGAACTCACAAACAAACACATCTAGAGATTTGTTGGGTTTGTTTTTCCAGAGTACTTTCATACAGAACACTGGTACAAGTCTTCACAGTGACAGATACATGTATACATACATACTGGAGCTGAAGCTATTCCAGTCACCAGTATAAATCAGATGTTTTGTGGAAATGACATTTAAGAATTTCTTTTGGGTGTGACTATAACAAAAGAGTGAAAATGGTTGATCCCTTGGCAACTGCAGAGAATGTCTCTAGTCATTCCGCAGTGCCAGGGCTCAGGACTGGCCCTCCCTGGCATGTACTTCCTTTCCAAATGGCTGGAAAACAAGAGATCACAAAAGGCCAAAAGATATAAAAGAGCTCAAAGTGGAGCTGGGTGGAGCGGGAGAGGAAGAAGCCAGCAAACACGATGCATGCTGCTAAATCCGGGCTCCCAAAACCTCAGACACACTGGAGATGAGCAGCGAGACCATCTGCGTGTTTTTGGCCTCTGGAGGGGAGCGAAAGAGATAGAGAGAGAGAGAGAGAAAGAACAACACTCCATTGTTGGTGTCCCAGCCCCTATCTGGAGACTGGACAGAATCCAGGTGTGTGTGTCTGTGTGTATGTGTATGTATGCACAAGTTCACCTTGGGTGTGAAGCAGGCAGGGCTGTAATGTTTCCAACCAGCCACATATTTCATAATTCAACAAATTCTTGGAACGAAACAAGGAAACCTGATCTGAGAACAGCTTTGCTCTATTTCAGAGTTCTTTACTTTCAGTGCATCTCTAAGCCGCAGACACCAGGTTGTATGGTCAACAAAAATTAACATCACTACTAGTGTAACTACTTTTTTCAGTAGCTTATCATTGTAAAGCTATTTTTAAAGTGCTGTAACTCTAATAGTAACAACTTTTATTTACAAATTGCAATAAAGCATGACAAAAACTTTACATCGTTACCAAAGAAGTGCAGATATTTTCTCGTTTAACAAAGATGAATATTTTCAACTAGTAGGTGTGTCTTACTGGCAGAAGTGGCATCTGATAGGCTGTAGTACCCATGCTCATTGCATCACAGTGGCAACTGCAAGATGGAGTCCACCTTGTGGAAGATGAAAGCAAGACTTCGGTAAAAGGGACAGAGCTTACACATTTGAGTCTAACTTTGAAAATCAAAACACTACCTCCAAAACTTCATTAAAACCTTATTGTTTGGTTTGACATTACACTGTTAAAAATACAGATTTTCATATTACTTTTAAAATCATGTTTCATTTTTTTTTAATCAGTTGCTTTAATAGTATCTTACAATACAAATATTAAGTATTGGATGAAATAGCTTGGATGTTATTAACTGCTTATTCTCTGTAGCTTGTAGTGTAGCTAACTACTAGATTAAAACAGTAGCTTGGCTGTAGCTTAGTTACTTTTAATCTAAAAGTATCTTTCAGCTTGAAAAACTACCATTTAAAGGCAGCTTTCCCAACACTGTTCAATAGTGTGTCCCACTGGTCTGCAAACTGCTGCCCCTTGGCACCCTGGGTAAAGCCAATCTAAAGAGCTCACGCTACAGGGTGTTTTACCTCCACACGACCTGTACAGAATGAATTTGGAAACTCGACCATATGGTACCAACATGGAAACGGACAGTGTGGCTCAGTGACACTGCTGCATTGAGTTTAGTCCACTCATCGCTTCTTAAACAGTGTGAGTGGCAAGTTTAGGATCAGAAGTACATTCCTGAGGTCACCTCCCTGTAGGGTCTAATTGAGCTGACATTTGTGTGTGTTGTCTTGCCGCTACACTGCCAAGATGTCGACAGATACTAGTCTTTCAGAACCGATATTGTTAAGAGGGCTGATAACTGATATTTGGAACCGATATACTACAAAATAGAAAATCTTTTTCAACATTTTTTTATTTAATGAAAAAATGTTATTTAAATAACTTATTGCTTATTTATAAATACTTAAATCTTCTACATTATTTGAAGTTAATTTTAACAGTGAAACTTAAATTTTAAATGTAAAGTTTTCGCATTCCAAATTAAGCAGCATTAGGTTGTGGTGAAGAAAGCAAAGCTGCTCAGTGTGCTCTCCACTTAACCTAGATCTCGTCTGACATATAGCCAATCAGAGATTTTAAATGAACATTACATGAAGCATTGAGTGGGACATTAAATGAAGCAGTGAGTCGAGAGCAAATGGCACAGAGAGAAAAGATGGTAGCGGTGCCACAGTAGCGCACCTTGTAATTGCTTGATATAGGTGATGGTCAAAATTAAACACAGATAGAGATAACTGGCAAAATGTCTAATATCGGCCCCTCAAAAATTGGCCTGGCCGAGAGAGAGAGAGAGAGAGAGAGATGCACACATGAAAATAAGTCAGAATACAATTAACTTTTGGACATGCAAAATAATGCATCATTGAAGAAGGCAGAAATGGTCTTTATTCTCCCATAATAGACTTCTCAGTATTGGTTTTATCAAAGCACAAATCAATCTGCCTGCTCCATCAGTAGATTCTAGGACCAGACGTGAAAATATTTTTCAACTCAAGAGCCAAAAACTTTTTTTCTAAACAGATTTGTGATGCTATATGATTTTTCACCAATTTATGTCCATGGGAACATACAATGTTAGTGTAGCATCACTTTGCTTGATAGCAATTGGTGTGGTTCTCATGGAGTCCAGTGTTTGAAATTTTGAAGTCTGTAAGAAAAATCTGCACATTAAAGAGATAATCAGATTTGTGAACTGCATGGAAAATGCTAGAATCAGATGTTTTGCATGTTGGGTTTGCCATATGAGGGCTGGTGTTTAGACTGTGGTCTACGAGGCAGTGCAGAGCCTAAATCGTCTGATTTAGGGTGTATGCAGAACAAAATGAGTTTAATGAAGTGCATCTAATAAACAGATGTCAGACAGGTTATTAGAACAAAATGACCAAATAAAAAGTTGCTAATGAAATTGCTGTGAAATCAGATTCTTCTCTGCAGGAAGCAAAAACGGTAATGGAATAAAAATATTGCACATTAATACAACAATAATAGGAAAAATGCTGAGGCGAATACATTAGCCTAGTTTTACTTCCTTCAGCGATTATCTATGTTTTAATCTAGAGTGATTATCTACATTTATTTATTTTTAGCAGAGTAATAGTATTTACACTTTCATGTCTTTATCGGCTTTAACTGGCTGTCTGAAGCCAGTATAGTTGTGACTTACACTGTTTAAACTATGCCTTAGTTATAATCCATTTTCTCTAAAAGCAAAACTGCTCTGCAAACACATCTTATGGCTTGGTGAGAGTGGCAGGATTGAATTTGCACGTCTCTGATAAGCCATAGAGGAAACATCCTGCTCATTTCATACATATATCCATTCATGACCTTGCTGCAAATATCTGTCTGAGCTGGAAAAACAAAATATCATACAGTTGAAAACTCTGACAGATTTTCAAGCTAAATGTTTCCCTACAGATTTCACACTATGTCCACACTATGAAAAATATAATGTTATACTATTGAAAGATGAATTTTGCACTCTCAGAAAAAAATGCACAATCTTGACAAACTCCAAGGTACGCCAAGTTAGAAAGACAAAGTTACATGTTAAATCTCTGAAGTCAGTCCTGGAAAGCACAATATATATGCTTCTAAGCAACCTTTTCGCGCTCTAAGCAAGTTATTATAAAGTTTGAAATTTGCTCGTTAGGTACCAAAGGTACCTTGTCTTGATCCTGCGGGGTTTAAGTAAAAGGACAGGCAAAAAAGACAGAGAGAGACTTTAATCCCAGCAGGCCTGTGGTGCTCCAGGCCCTGAATTTGAGACTAAATTAGAGAAGAAGAAGAAGAAGAAGAAGAAGGAGAAGAAGAAGAAGAGCACTTATGCAGGGTGTGGAGCTGTCGAACCATAAAATGGTTTTTCCTGCTGATTTTTCCCATGCAAGTGTAATGATAGAAAGTGTGGGGCTGCAGCAGATGTGCTTCTGCATCCATCTCCGTCTAGGAGATACTGCAGACATTCATGCTGGTGGTGATGAGATGTTATGAGGGCTTCATGCTGGGACATGTTCTGCTCCAACAAAATATGGGCTTTGCAAGAGAGGACAAAGGCAACAAAAGTCCAAAATCCATACCTCAAGCATTTAGTCAGATCAGTGGGGGACCACCGTTCACCAAAATATAAGAATTAAAAATTATCCTAATACTTATTTCTTCAAACTGTTTCTGTTTCATTTTTATCAAAAAATACTGAGGGTGTTCATGAAATGAAAGTTTCGACATGTTGTTAAAGAAAATAAAAATGTGTAAAAATATTTAAAATGATATGTTAAAGGATAGTGACTAGGGGTGTTGAAATGATCATAAAATCAATGCAAAATGTAAAATTAAAACATTCAAAAACATGTGGACATGCAAAATAATACATTGTTCTGATGTGGCATTATGATAAATTGCATAATTATAGAATGGAGAAAGGTCTCTCTTTCTTTCTTTTCCTTATAGAGTTAATGTTGCTCAGTATTGGTCTTATCAACACTCAAATCAATCTACCTGCTCCATCACACCCACTGAGAGTGGTAGATTTTAAGAGCTGAGCTGAAAACATTTTTCATTTCAAGAGCTCGATCAGCCAGACGGCTTTCTTCAGGCTTCTTTAATCAGCACCGCAGCAGGGCATCTCAATCCCTTTAAACCCATTTAATAAAGTTTCTCTTTTCACCACAGAGAGTGTTAGAGAGAGTCTGTGTAATTTTGTAACTGAGAGATGACTTATGGCCTGCTGATAAAATCCTTTAGCAATCTTTAATTCTAGAATCTCACCCTTAAGCTCAGTTTGACGTTTTAGCTGGACAAACTAAAAGCAAAGTTTTAAAAACTTTTGAAGATTGCAAGTTTTGTCTGACTTTTTTTGTTAAATATATAAAATTCATATAAAACATATTTCCCAAAGGTACTATGGGCTGAGAAGAGATACTAATATAAAACTGCAGTGCCCCCTTGTGGTGAAATTAACATCTACAAGAGCATTATTGCAAACAGCAGACACAGAATCTCAGATATTGCAGCCCGTTTGCTGCCATATACCTTTATCAGTTATGACTTTCACACAAACAACAAGAAGATTGGGGTATTTATATTGCATAGTTAACTTGATTAATCCTAATTTATTAATATTCACAGTTTAAAAGATTCAACATTCTTTATTTGTCACATACATAAATGTACAACACGTAGTGAAATACTCCTTGATCATTCTGAAAACTGTGCAATTAAATAAAAATACAAATGCAATTAAAATATATAAATATAAATTAGAAATTAACCAAACACTAAATTAAAGAAACCTAATGAAAAACTACTGTAAATGACAAGAGTAAAATGTATAGAAAAGCATAATTTCTAAAGAGAGATAAATACTGTAAACAGTAACTGTACCTGCCCATGTTGTGGTAAAAGTATATATGTAAAGTGCAGTGTGCTTTTTTGTTGTGACATGGACACCTAATTTGTAGATGGATGACAAAAAATGACTACAATAATCAGCTTAGTTGTCATTTTTAGTCTAATTTTTGGCATTTCATTTCATTTTGGGCAGTCTAATTGGAATAACTTGGGGTTAATGGCCTTTATCGGGGGCCCAGTACTAGTTCCAGGGATTTGAACCCTGAGCTTTAGGATCACAGACAGTGGCTTTCAGTGGGGCAATTGGTAGCACAATGTTTAGGGAGCTGGCCCTGTGATCAGAAGGTTGTCGGTTCAAGTGCCGGACTGGTAAAGGTGCCACTGAGGTACTCATGAGCAAAGTACCATCTCCAAGCACTGCTCACTGACCGTAACCAAAAACAAGCTGCCCACAGCTCCTTCATGAATGGGTCAAATACAGAGGTCTCATTTCGTTGTGGTGCACTGTGAACTGTACTATAATGTGTTAATCACTCACTCACTCAGATTATTGCATCAGCACCAGCACCTATGAACAAAATAAGTGTCTAGATAGAAGACACTTAGCGGTTTAGAGTAACTCAGCTCAATTTTTGTGAGCAACTCAGTCTCTTGTCATGAAATAAGATTTGTTTTTTAGCACAAAGATTACATTCTTAGAAAGGCAATGCTCTCTCTCTCTCTCGCTCTCTCTGCCCCTGAGCAAATGTTGTGTCTCTGCAGTAACTCTGAATGTATTTAGGTTTCCACACAGTTACAAACAGACTTAATGGAAAAGTCTGTGGCCTGGCACGACACTGCATTACTGCGTCACGCTGACGAGCGTAACTGCTGGCAGACAAGTGTGTTGTGTTGTTGATTTAGCTGAGAGCGGGGTTAATAACTAGTCAGATGTAATCAGTGAGATCTGAGTGCAAGAGGAACACAGCTGCTTCCACAATGAGCTTTTTCCCACAAATGCATGACATCATTCCTCCACTGTTGTGTTTTATATAGCGCTGGATTGAACAATTATTTCCTGCTTCTGACAACAGTAAAGATTGGTAACAATTTTTTAATGGATTTGTAAGGGTTCCGAAATTTAGGCATAAGCATAAGATTAAGTAGGGCTTTATGTAGCAGGTTTCCGGATTTCTACCAGAACAACTGACTTAAATTTTTTCCCTTTTTTTTTTTTTTTTTTTTTTATTTATAGGAAGATGTAGCAATTCAGCTTTTCAAGTGTTCTTAAATAATTGCCCACTTATGTGAGATTATAAGTGAGTGAGCGATTACTAGAGTTGGGGACGAGACCAAGACTGAGAGTAGACCAAGACCAGAGTGTGTTCAGACCAAGACAAGACCAAGACTATGAAGGGACGAGACCAAGAGAAGGGCGGTGCAACATCCAAAGCCTAAGCAACATTAAACATCTTTATTCAATATTTCTCTCTTACATATCTATAATGAGGAAATAGTTTCACTGGAAGCCGTTATCCACACTGATCACATCATATGTTAAACTCAACAAACCACAGTGGCAGAAGACTCCTCAATGTCATGACCCCCCTGGGCTTTGGCCATAACACGCCTCCTGTGACGTTGCTAAGCGGCCAGCAGATGCCGCCATGGTTTGTTTTTTGATGTGTTGAGTTGTGTCATGTGTGCTCCCTGTCTGTTAAGTCCTTGTCCCACCTTCCCAGTGTGTCCTATTGGTAGATCAATGTTCATTAGTTATCCCACCTGGTTCTTGTCTGTTTTGGGCCAGCCCCCTGTTTCTATTGGTTCTCCCTTCATTGGTTAATCATGCTTGTTTTCTGATTGGTTTTCCCTTGTCTGATTAATCCTGCTCATTGTTTCTTTTCCCCTTTATAAGCTCAGTTTTCCCTCCTGTTGGTCCACTCTCACACTACCCTCCCCATGTTGGCGGGCCTCGTGTATTTTTGAGGATCCACAGAAGAGTTTTGTTTTGTTTGTGGCCCTCGTGCCAGTTTATGTTTGAAGTTCTGCAAAATAAATGGCTTGCAATCATACCTCGCCTCATGTCATGCCGACACACCCTGTGACACCCAAGACCAAGCTCACTGTTTTATTGACTTGCAGAGGTTTTACTTTATTATGCAGACATTCTATGGCTTAATACTCTGAAATAAAATAAGGGTTAGTGCCAGGCGGAAACACTTCTTTATCCATTTGGTATCTATCTGAATATGGAATATAAATATTTGATAATAAGTAATATCTTTTTTCCTGTATATTTTTTCTATATATTACTTCTAACATTATAAAATGGGAAAAAAATCTGATCAATTGAAAATAAAGAAATACTGAAGTGTTGGGTAATTCTGAGTCGATTTGGACTCATTTTGGCCTATAAAATGAGCTGCTTTTGGCTTTCCTGGAAGAGAACTAAATTTTTGCATTATGGCGTTCCATATTAGAGTCATGAGCGCTAACGTGTGTTTACATCGCGAATAATGTAATTAATTCATTGCAGAAATGATCTTAGTTAAAAGCTAAGGTCAGCCTTCTGCGCCATTAGCATCAGGTGTAATGCTCATCGCTCCAAGCACTGTGGGTCTTATGCTAAACTCGTCTCCCCAGTTAGAACAGAGGACCTGACTTCTCCATAAATTATGAAAGCCCGTCTTTAAGTGCAGACTCTTTCTCTTTCCCTCAAATGATTTTCCTTTAAGCTCTCTGGGATGGTACTCTAAAATAGATGTTTCCCCTTCCTTTTGATGTGAGAACAGTCTGAAATGTTGTTGGGGCTGTTAAAACAGGCAGCTTCTGCCGGTTCAGCACTTGCTAAGACGAGTGCTGTCCTGATTTCAACCCTGCTTTGGTTTTCTGCTGCAGATGATGTAAGCATCTGAAATGCCGTCACCAAATTTCACCTTCACAAGATTTGGATGTGTTTACAATTAAGATGCAAAGAGAATTGCCCAGGCAAGGCATGGATCTAGAAATAACTTCATCAACACGGCTTGGTTATGAAAAGGGTTTTGCATCTCAACACATCTAAATGAATTGTTTGTATGGTAAAGTATGCAAATGGATGCAGGGAAAAACTTGGACGGCTTGTTGTGCCTTGCTGGATACTCAAAGGATTTATTTAATGGGAGAATTTTCACTCACTTTGAAAAGGCGGTTAACTCAGTTGAATTCAAAGGGAAGTTAATTGGACTACTTAAATGCCTCATGGTTTTCCATGGCTAAACAAATCATGCTAAAAAAGACAAAAGCAGGATTTATTTTAGGCCAAACGTGAATTACAGTTTTTAGAGTTAACACGTTAGTCTGACCACATTTGTCTAAATGGAGAAAATAGAATAAGTGAATGAGCATTAGCATAGTCAAAATCATGGCCACTAAATAAGCCACTCCAACACTTAATTATTGATGTGGCGTAGACTCCATCGCAATTTGCACTCTAATTTGATCAGGTCTCAGTGGCGTTTTAAACACCTCACACACGCCTCCGGCTCGGAAAACTAATAATAGTGGGTATAAAGAACACTCTGAGAATGATGGAGAATGCAGTTGTTGTTCACTTAGTTTCTCATTACAAACCTAAAAAGTCGAGAAACAGTAGTGCTGTTGGTTAGGGTATTGTAATAGTATTACAACAGGCATTTTTCCTCTTAAATAATGCAGTGGTCCCAAGATTAAAGCTTTCTTTTTTTTCTCCCTTACTCTACAATGGTTCTATAGTGTAGCCATGGCGATTTGGAAATATATTTATCTTGGAAAATCAAGAACAAATCATTGATAAATCAATTGACAGTATATAGTTAAATCGTTATGTAGTATTTATTATACTATGGGCTTTTCATTTGTGGCTGGCCCTTAACAGATGATTCAATGCTCTACAAGTCCATATTCTATGGATGACATTTGTCAACCCTTGCTATATTTCATCTTGTTCAGTTTGTTCATCTTAATAATAAAAAGGTTATTAATAATTAAAAGGTTACAAGGTGCGCTGCCATTAAGGTTGTCTTTGCCTGATTTGATCACATGGGTATAGCTGTTTATTGTTAAAATTATATATTGTTGATTTAGCATTGGATTATAATTGCTTCTTTGTTCAAGCATGCCATTTTGAACAATTATGCATGTACACAATTCTAGCTAGGCCTGGTTCAGCTGCAACTTCTCCACCAGGGCACTAGTATATGGTTGGTTACCACTCTTATGTTTCACACGTGTAGCTCCCTTTAAATTGACTTTCCCCACTGTCTAAGGTCTGTAATATGAGTGTAATATCAGTGTAATATCAGTTACACTTGCTGCCTGCTTCTGCCTACTTCTTAGTCTTTACGAACAGTAGAAACTGCCCTAGAATCTCCAGAGGTCAACAAAGTTAATTACTTCATTACCTTTTTACTTAAGTGAAAGTACAGATACCACTAGTCAAATATTACTCCAAAACGAGTGAAAGTCGTACAGTCAAATGTTAACTTAAGTTAAAGTACTGAAGTACTCATTTTATTTCAGTATTAAAAGTACATCTTCTTTCACCACATTGTTGCATTATTGCCACAACACTTACAATAACTAATGCCTCTGACTAGCTTGTAGAACCTGTAGAATAAGGAATTGGTAAAATGTTACAGAATGAAACACAACGCAAACTGACGAAGAAAACCAGTCGTTAGTTTAGTTTTGGAATTAAGTGTAAGACTACACACCCCCACAAAACAGCATGGTAGTGTTCTGACACAGCTCTGGCAGTGTGTGCACACATACTGTATAATATGTGTAAGTTAATAAGGAGAATAGTGCAATAGCTGTAAATGCAGCCTGCTCAGAACAGAACATTAACATTCCAACCTGCTTAAAACCCAGCTCTACACCTCTAGCTTCATGACTTTCCAACAGCAACAATGTTTTAAGCAAGACAAGAAATGGCTGAACTGTCTGAACTTGGTTTATAGTTGCAGTCAACAGGTGTGACGTAACGCTACTGATTTGTGATAGGCTGTCACCTGCCAAACAACCGATCACGTTTTAGAAAGTTTTTAGAAAGCACAGATTTGAAAGTGACAAGTAACGAGAACCTTGATAGAATTTAGTGAAGTAAAAAGTATGGTATTTGTCTTTGTCTTGTCTCCTGAATTCGAACCTGCGACTTTCTGATCACAGGGCGAACACCCTACTGTTACACCACCAACTGCCCCTCAAATAAATGTACTTCATTACTGTCATACTGTCTTTTAATATGATTATTTTATGTATTTTTACTGACAAAACAACACTGATCAAAACACTAGATCTAGGAACTAAATTATGATTAAAATTTCAGTAGAAGTCTAAAGTAATCCAGATGCAAAACCACCTGCAAATTTATGCCCCAGACATTTTAGAGTGTAATTAGAGTAATTTCAGCTGTAAAGCTAAAACATAGCACTTCTCCGCTCCCCCTCACCTGTGAGAAGCAGGTCTCCGCTGGAGTTCAGCACGCTGACGTCAAACCCTCCCTTCCTTCCCCTTTTAATTACTCTGCCCGATTATCTATGAACTCCCCCACATAATGAGATTCTAACGATTCCGTTAAACAGACGGTGTACAACGACTCCCTGAATCACACCGCTTTAATTGAGCGTTTCAGCTGAGAATATATGCAATGGAACACCCTGCTGCTACTTAACAATGAGCTTGTTTGTACCTGTTATCATTGTATGGTTTGTCAGTTGAAATCGTAATTTGAATGCAACGTTGACATGATTTTTAGGCTACATGGCAGTTTGACAGAGCATTCATTGCCAAACAAGTCTTCAGTTTTCCTTGTGGACATGCAAAGGTTGGAAAATGCATATGGGCATAAATGGTTTCTCACAATGCATAAAACCTGTATGTTGAAATTGCAGCAACAACTGACCCTCTCTAAATGATTCTTAGTACATAGGTTAAGCTGAACTTGGGCAATGTATCAAGTGCAATAATATGAACGATATTTTTTAATGCACCACTTGAAAATGACGTGACATATTGTTAATAGATTTTGTAGTGTGTGATTCCTGAAGATTTGGGAGAATCCTAAACGCAGTCCTCATTGTGACTAAAGCCGACCTCCTGCAGAACATTTTAAAAAGTAGAAATAGTTTAAACAATAGTTAAAGCACCTACTGCTACACTACAGTCAAATCAATGGCTTACGTGCATTACTGTTTATATGCCTTTCTTGTGTTAATGAGTATATATTGTTCATGCCTATATATGATAGAGGTGTGAACCTTCACTGGTCTCTTGATTCGATTCGATTCGATCGATTCAACACGATATCTTGATGCATCAAGATGCATGCCATCAATTGTTCTACATTACATCACATAGTTACTACCAGGATGTTCTTTTTAACTTGAATTTTTATGAAAATCAAGTAATGTCACGATATAATTCAGGGGTTTTCAACTGCTTCTGTTCCAGGTACTACCTGAGTGTGGGAGGGATTTTTTTGTATTACTATTTAGATATTAGCATGAAATTCATTATTCACAAAGATGCCCAAATAATGGAAATGTTTCAAAATATTAAACATACAGTTTTTTAAAAATGATTTCAGTAGTGAAAGTGGATTGCCTATTACGGACCACCTGCGCGGACCACTAGGGGGCAGTGAACATCTGGTTAAAAAACCCCAATATAATCAATTATGATCTGCCATTTTTGAGTGAAATTGGAAAATATGCATATCCAAAACATTAAAACGCAAAAATAGCAAATATATAGTGTAGCGAGATTTGGTAAAAAACTATCATGCTTATAATTTTGAGTCATATTGCCCAGCCCTAGAAAAAAGTTAGTCAGACAATTTGAAGTTAATGGTAAATTGTAACAGCACAGACTAAAACACAGTTTGGTGCAACATTCACGTCACAACATCAAGACATCAATATTAAACATGCTGGTGCAAATAATTACAGTAAAAGCTAGCATGGCTGCTCAGTGTTACGAGGGCGCGATGATTCAAATCTGTTACCCGCTCACATTTCTATCCGGTTTTAGGTGAAATGTTTCTCCCTCACGAAGCATGTCGTTAACATGTATAAAAGCCTTCCATATTCCAAGCTGTTTTTTCACAGTTCCACCATGAAAATCAAACTGGGGCTTACTTCATCTCTAAAAGCCCCCCGTATCCTTTAATCTCGCTAAAGCCCCCTTTACGTTCCTTGAGCAATGAATCACGGTACGACCCACGGCTCAATTCACCCGACTCAACTGTCGAGCGGTGGTGAACCGGTGGCCAGCATGCTCAATCCAGCCGTAATAAATCACACATCGAAGGAATACAAATGAGAATCTTTGAGCACCGGTGGTGGTTCAGAAATCATCACCGTCCACGGCAGGTTGTCTGCAGTAAAGAGCCTTCACTTCTCTACAGGATGTCCCCTCTACTTGCTCTTATTTGTTGCCTCATGCTGTCAAGCATTTGATTTTCAGGCCAGAGGGGCATTTGTCTTAGAAAAATGAACAACAGTGTTGCTCTGTGGTACTACAGAACGATATACAAACTGCATAAGGATATGATTCTAGATAGATGATTTTAGGGTTAGTTATTACACATTTTTCTGCATGAAAAAATTAAACGCAAATCTGATTGATTTTCATGCTGTCCCTTGATCTGCCTGATGACTGTGACGGGGAAATACAGGCAAATGGCCGATTTGAATCTAAAGGAATTTTCCCTGATGCAAAAGACCTTCAAATGAAGGTGCATTTGGGAGCCCAGAGGAGATCTTCCCTTCTCTTTTCACTTGCTCTTGTCAATACTTTCTTTCCCTGTAGGCAGGTTTATCGCCCTTTTAACCCTCACCAAATGTGACGAGCCGAATATGAGATTATTTTGAAAGTCTTTTACAGGTTTCAGTTGAGTGGCAGCCTGATTGAGCAACTGGCCTTTCATCCGTTATTTGACAGACAGTAATGACAATGATTTTTCTCTTTTTCCTCTGTCTGCTCTCTCTTCTTTACCTTCTATCATCAGCAGTTTGGGTCATTGACAGTGACATTTTCAGGAAGGAGGAGATCCATATTTGAGTGTGGAAGGATAAAATGCTCTATTTGGTGGCGGTGTGTCCTCTGTGTGTGAATTTGCGTGTGTGTGTGTGTGTGTGTGTGCGTGTGCTTAAATTAACTGCTATCTGAGGCGGTTCTGCGTAAGAGCTGTCAATGTGACAAAGTGTGTGTGTGACATTTTTCATAAAGTGTTTCAGATTAATCTGGAGCTTTTGTTCCTCTAATATATGTTGCTGTCTTGACCCATATCTCCCTCAGATCAGGCTAGGAGACATTTTTAGGGGTTGATTTGTGGAAAGCTGACAGCTGCTTTGTTTATACCTTTATCCCCCCCCTATATTTTAGGTCTACTTTAATAACAAAAATGAAGGTCACCATACATAATCTCCACTCCTTTTAATAACTTATTGCTGTAAATTTGTCTGTGCTGTAGAAAAGAAATTGCTATTGTTATTGGTGGTCATTTTTTGCATTTATAACAGTTATGATGAAAAGTGAAGGATTGTCCCAACTTGTGGCGTGATCGTATATGAGAATCAGAATACAGTTTATTGCCACATATGTTGTCACTTACAAGGAATTTGCTAAGACACTAAAAGTAAAAAGATGTTAGATGGTGCTTATATTAATATACTGAGAATTACGTATCTTACAGTGTACTAATTTACATTTACGGCATTTAGCAGACGCTCTTATCCAGAAGGACTTCCATTTCCTAATTTCAGGGACAGTCTCCCTGGAGCAACATGGGGTTAAGGGTCTTGCTCAGGGACCCAGTTATGGTTATTGCCCAGGACCACTCGGTCCAGAGGCGAGTATCCTAACCTCTAGACCACCAACATGCCACCAATTGAAAAATAGACCTAATTCTAGAGAGTGCAAGCATACAGTGAGTCAGTTTTCCCGAATAGAACGTCACAGTATGAGAAACATGATGTGACTATAGAGATGTGCAAAACACACAGTACACTTTAAGAGTTAAGAGTTAAGGCATGTTAAGGCGTAAATCCTTTTTACTAAGAAAATTATAGCAAGCACTATACAGGTCTTCAGGGGGGTCAAAAGTACACACATTTTTCACTCAAGTAGAAGTAAAGATACATGTGTTTAACTCTAGTAAAAGTTGAAGTATTTGCTCGACTTCTTTACTCAAATAAAAGTGAAAAGCACAGGCTCTAAAACATACTAAAGTATAAAAGTATAAAGTACCCTTGCGAAGGACAAACACATCATACAACAAATGTTATAGTGCTATAAAGAGCACCATATCATTTCCCACCAAGTTGCCACCTGGTTTTAGTTTTTTTCTCCCTCTTGCTTTCTCGTGTCTTGTGCGTCATGTGCGTCATGCTGAAAATGTATGTAGTAAAAGGTAAAAGTTGGCACAAAAATCAATAGTCAAGTAAAGTACAGATACCTGAAAATTCTTCTTTAAGTATAGTAACAAAGTATTTGTACTTTGTTACTTCCCATCTCTGGAGGTCTTGCATACGGACATAGAGAGTGCGCAAATGTGAAAGATAACAGCAGAAAGAACCGCATATTCTGCTGCTTGTGACATTGACTCTCTCTCTCTCTCTCTCTCTCTCTGCTTCTGTCCCTGTCTGTCTATCTCTTTCTCCCACTCATCCTTATAATGGATCTGCTCATGTGTAAGGTGTCATTATTGTAACACTCATGTCTCCTGAGTGTGCTACAGGGAAGCTTGTAGTAGTGCTCTGTAAGAAGCCCGTTCTCATCCTAATGGCCATTAGACTGGCCCTGGGCTCAGGGTAGAAGAAGATTACACATCAGTCTTAAAGAGATAGGTCAGTACTTGTGCTTTGTCCTTTTCCTTGATATTTGTAAAATGAGATTAATTATATTTATATATTTAACAGATATGGTTAGTAGCCTTGGAAGCCAGTTTTATGTTTTGATGTTTACAGAACAGTGGATTTCCCTTTTGAGTTTTGTCCCTTGAAGCCTAGAAGCCTGCTTTGTGACTGTGTCTGTGGTTAAAAAAAAATCTCTATATAAATACAATATGGCCAAATTGAGTTATTCTGTAGGGTAGGGCAGGAAGTCCACGCACCCTCCCACACATACACACACAATAAACATAATTCTGATTTATGTTAGAGCTCGTGGGAATTATCTTGGCAAAGAATCTAGCAAAATTCTGTATATATTTGTTTTCTTCAGTGAATGATTCATGCATTCCAGATGTTGGACTGGCCCTGAGAACAACTTAGGAGTTTAAAGGAGTTTAAAGGAGTGATTATTTGTCATTGTGAACACACCACAACACAGTACACAGTGCACCACAACAAAATGTGACCTTTACATTTGACCCAACTGTGAAGGAGTAGTGGGCAGCTAATATGGGCAATGCCCGGATAGAAATGCTCATGATTACCTCAGTGGTACCTTTACCGGTCTGGGATTCGAACCAGTGACCTTCCGATCACAGGGCAAACATCCTAACCTTTACGCTACCAACTGCCAGATTGTGTAAAATATTTTTTATAATGGAATAACTAGTGGGCTGTAAATGTAGTAAGGTGCCTTGGACAACAGCAATATATCTAGCAAGAAACACTGGCTTTTAATGGATGAAACATTGACAAAGAATGTAATTGTCCTTTGCATTTATGTGACAGCAAAAAACACTCTACCGTGATTGCAGCTTTTGGAACATAAGCTTTTAACTAGTTTTGAAAAACGGCTGTGACCTAAAGTTATACCCACCTGTCAAGACTTTCTCAGAATTCCACAATAGTACCCACTGATGTAGTTATGAGAAACTGTACTTGAATCATAATATAGGACGATGGATTTCCCTTTTGAGTTTTGGCTCTTCTTTTATAATTGCTTTCTCCTTGCCACTGAGGCTCAGAATCCTGTAGACCTGCTTTGTGACAATGTGTGTTAAAAATTATCTATATAAATACAGTGAACTCTTTACGTGGACCTAAATGGAACAGCTGGTTTACTTGATGTAACCACTCCACCTCCGTTCAGCTCCCTGATTTCTTACTTTTTTAAGAAAAAACAAGGCATCAGTATTTGTGCTGTGATGCATTTTCATGAGCCACACCATGTGGAGGGGCACATGTGAAAATATTGACTAGAAATTAACAGCAGGCCTAGTACGACAGCGTATTAGTACCATTGTATATTCAAAAAAAATAAAACAGGATTGGGGGGACAAAACAGGATTCCGCCCAACAAATGGGATCTACCGTAATACACGACATGAAACATAACTTGCCGACTCTACACATCTCATTTCAACACAGGTAAACTTACCTGATTCAGCCATGTTCCACCTCTTCACAAGCGTGTGCCTCTGTGTGAAGCGTCCAGTGGCGAAGTTTCACACAGGCGTTGTGGTTCCTTTTTTGTGAATTTAAAATCTCAGAGAATATCTGACATTTTCTCGCAAATTTAAGACTTTCTGATCTCAAAGAATATCTGACTTTTTCTTGCAAATTTGTGAGTTTTTTCTCATATATTTACCACTTTAAACTCAGAGAATATCTGACTTTTTCTTCTCATAAATTTACTACTTACATCTCAGAGAATTTCGAAGTTTTCTTTCTCGCAAATTTATGACTTTACAATATCAGAGAATATCCGAGTTTTTTCATGCAAATATATGACATTAATATCACAATTTCTGACTTTTTTCTCGTAATTTTACCCCCCTCCCCAGTTTTAATTATTTATAAATAAAATGGCCCTAATACACCGTCGTAGGCCCAGCCATTATGGTATTGTGATATTTTATCAAAACTTATTTTAGGAGCTTATATTTGATGAGCATTTTAAGAAATCATGATGAACTTTCGTGCATGGTTTAATTAGTTCACCTTTATATGATTAAACCACAAAGGACAAAATTGTCTCCTAATGAATATTTAATCCACCAACCTTTGGGAACTATGTTACCATGGAAAAATAGCTCTAATCAAATCAGTAAAGTTGCTTTGGAAATCTTCCAGAGATGAACAGAAATGAATAAATAAATATGTCCAAGTTTTTGCCTTAAAAAGCTTCTGGCCCAGTTTCCTAAAAGCAAAGTAGTTTATCAGCGTAGCTACTTGAGAGAACACTCAAAATAGAACTAATGCAGAGCCATCTTGCAATAATCTTAGAAATACATGGCTGGATTTGTCCACCATTAGGGCAGTTGTAAGTCTGTTGGCACAGGGTTGCATCATTTTCATAGACTGGGTGAAAAAAAGTCTTGCATTGTTGATGCTGGAATTTGTTTTTGATTGGCCACATTGTAATTCCATTAAAACTTGGTTTTAAAATGAACCCTGGGCGATGCAATTGACATTGTAACATAACATTGTAGCGAACATGCTAAGAGGAAATTACTTAGGGTGTACCATGCGGTTACAAGTCTCTAATGACTGAAATGAACTCTCATCGGATGCATGGCATCTTGTGTGGATAAGATTCAAGATTCTTTATTTGTCACATGCAAATTATACAGGTACAACATGCAGTGAAATGTATCCTGATCCGCTCCTTACTGTGCAATTTAGGCAAAATTAAAATAAAGTTAGAATAAAATAGAGTTACAGTACAAACTTGAAAGGGAGCTAAGGGAATAAAGATAAAAAATAAATAACTTTTCTTATATGCAATATACAGTAAAGCTACCTATGTGCAGAAGGCAAGGTGTATAATTAAATTAAAGAGCCAAGTGCCGGGTACAGGTGTATCTACATGTATATATGAATAAAAAGAATATGTACTAAAGTTTTATACCTGAGTATACATATTTAACTCTGAAGACAGATAACGGGTGAAAAGACTGTTTAAAGTGCCGAGTGCAACTGCACAGCAATGAACAATGTAGCATGTAGCAAACAGAGTAGGAGCATGTAATATTTGGACAGTGAAATATGGCAGACAGTATAAATGATCATAAACAATATGATTGAGAGACAGTATGGAATGGCAAATAAGGCTTTAGAGAAAAGGCATGTCCTGGTTGAGAAAACGGATGGCCTGAGGATAGAAACTGTTGCGGAACCTTCTGCCTGATTGCAGAAGATGAAACAGTCCATTGCTGGGATGAGACGAGTCTTTTACAATCCTAATTGCCCTGCTCCTACACCTCTTGGCGTAAATGTCCTGCAGGGAAGGGAGAGCTGACGTGCAGCAGCGCTCCGCTGCTCGGATCACTCTCTGGAGGGCTTTCTGGTCCTGAACACAGCTGTTCCCGTACCAGGACACGATGTTCTGCGTGATGATGCTCTCCACAGCGCCAGAATAAAAAGCTTTCAGGACGGAAGGGGAAACCCCAAACCTCCTCAGCTTTCTAAGGTGGTACAGACGCTGCTTTGCCCCCTTTTGACTTGAACATTGATGTGTTCAGCCCAGGTCAGGTCCTCAGAGATGTAGACGCCAAGGTATTTAAATAAACACACCTTCTCCACTGGAGCACCGTTGATGGTGAGGGGTCTGTACTCACATTGTCTCCTGCTGAAGTCCACCACCAGCTCCTTCGTCTTGCTGACGTTCAGCTGGAGGCAGTTTTCATGACATCAGAGTGCCAGGTTCTCCACCTTGTCCATGTAGGCCATGATGACACAGCATTGCTGTATGTTGTGAACTGAAAGCATCAAATGAGGTTACACCAAGGCAACACTGGGCACATTCCATAAAAGAGCAGTGCTTATTTCTGTATTTTTGGAGTGTTTGTACGTGGCACCTACACGCTGCTGTAGCATCAGGGGTAACAGTTCCTTTGATTATAGTGGTTGCAGCAACCCAATGCTAACACAATGCTTCAGTACACAGTATATTGATTTCCCTAATGTCTGTACATTGGAAAAACTCAAATGAATGAAAAAAAAATTAAAATAGACAATAATAACTACATGAAATAATGATTGTTTGCGAGTCCTAAATCTCGAGCCAAAGTTTAGTCTCAAGTTATTGTTTGTGTGGCTTAAGTGTGACTCGAGTTCCAGTCTTAGACTCGAGTCCCCATCTCTGCCATAGAGCTCAGGTCCAAAAGGGACCTTCTACCTCTTGTTAATGATACTGATCAATGACAAGCAAACTAGAAAATTGTGAGGTTCAGCTCACTTTGTCCTTTACATAGCATTCTTGTTTAGATGCCTGTTTTTTTCCCAGCTTTGTTGAACCTGTGATTTTGACCATTTGCCTGAATTATGGATTTGTCGATGTTGACTCTTCCTCTCATTGTGAAACAGAATTCACTATACTTTGGAGTGTTCACCCACATACAGGGAATGTGAGCTAGGTTTAGACCATTATGAGACAGGTTAGTTCAATCCTACTCATGTGTTATTGCAATAGATATCTGTGTCTCCACTGTGATCCTTTCATATTTTAACACTAAGAAACAGGACCTACAACAAGCAGTTTGCTTGTGCCAAAGCCCTACTCAAATGAAATAAAACAGCTTGGTTTAGCAAACTGGGTTTATCTGGCCATCATCCATCAAAGACCAATTCAATTTGTTAGACTCATTCAAACTGTTTGGTGCCAAATTTAGTTTGTAATAAACTACAGCTGATCTTTTGAACTCTCAAGCAGCTCAACCTTAATCAAACAAACACGGATAATGTCTGCAATGGTTGCAGGAATCTATGCACAAACACACTAAATATACAAACCAGAGAGTTAGACAGTCAAGACATTTCTGCTCAGCTTGATAGCTGTAAAACAAAAGACAAAGGGGAGAGCCAAGACTTTAATACATTCAAACACATTAGGGAAATCAAGAAGGAAAAAAAGCACAAGGAAGATGTCAGATATCAGCATATTGTGGCCAACTGGGGGATTGCAGGTCTGAAATCACCTGAAGAAAAACCCACGCAAACATGGGGAGAACACACAGACTCCACACAGAAAGGCCCCACGGCCAACCCGGGGATCGAACTATGGACCTTCTTGCAGTGAGACGGCAGCGCTATCCACTGTGCCGCCCAGTATGAGGTACTTAGAGAAAAAATCGTATTACATTTGCTCAGATGCATTTTTTTCTGCTTCTGTATTGAAAATCCAAATAACATTTGTACTTCACACCCAGTCTAAAGCCTCTTTAAGTCTGAATCAGGACCGGAATTTACTCGTTCTGGCGTTTTTTTACTCGTTCTGAATTTTTTGCTTTCCAATGGGACGCCACTTCTGTCTTCACATTATGTTTCTGATGTTCATTCATGCAAAGGTACCATCCCCAAGCCCTGCTCTCTGGGCGCTGCCCTTATTAGCTGCCCACTGCTCCTTCACGGATGATTCAAATGCAGAGGTCACATTTGACAGTCACTCACTTTTTTTCTCACTTTCACTATTAAAGTACATCATATTAATTTCCCTGGCATTATCTCTGTATTTAGCATAAAGCAAATCAGATTTCCTGACATGGCAATCTCCTTTTCTCCCGATCAAACCTCTTACTTTAATGTGAGGCCAGAAAAAAGGTGGGGGAGACCAGAATGAAGTGTAAATAGAGCCATTCTGCATGACTTTAGAGTGCCCATTTTGGTGAAATATCTGCTTGGGAATTTACACGGCGACTGAAATGTCCTGTAAGCAAGAGCTCTATTATGATGCAGCAGTGCCCTTTTGGTCAGTCCTAACAATAGCTGGCTGGTGCATTGTGGTACATTGAGAATTCCTGATGCACACACTTTGAAAAACGTCGCTATAAGGTTTAATTAAAATGTGTCGATGCCCCACCTCTCTTTCTTGTGGACTAAGCTGGAGATGAAGGGGCGGCTAAATGCATTTTCCTTCCACATTCTGTGTTTTTTTTCTCTCTCTCTCTCTCCATTTCTTTGCAGAGGCTTTGAACAAGGGAATGAGACTGGCCTAGAGGGAATGTTTGATTAAAACTTTCTGAAATTGATTCTCGCCTCCAGATTTACTTGTACACCGCTTGAAAACAAAAGTCTTGCCCTCACCTAACCTCTTTCTCTCTCTCTCGTTTCTCTCATTATAGACAACCACAACACTAAAGCAGTAGGTGCCCTGTAAACCAAAAGCTTTTTTGTGCACTGGTCATTCATTCTACGCATTGCATCAAGTCCTAAATAATAGCCTGGAAAATGTGGATGTGTCTTCACTTAACACTTTGCTACAACAAAAATGCAAACATTTTGCTAATGCCAACTAAAGATAGTGCTGTCCTATACCTGTCACTAGCAGGTGTGTAAAATTGGGAGAAACCAGCCACTTATTTATGATCAAATGGCAGGTCATATTGAAGGTTTACCCTGCTGATAAAATGCAAGATAACTTGCTTTATGGTGATCCAAAAATGCAGCTTTAACTACTTAGTCAAGCTGCTTTGTCTTTAAAATCCAAAAGCGCAAGTTGGTCCAAATGAGAAGAGCTCTTTATGGACTAGATTCAGATGGTAACCAGATAAAACCCTGCCTACTGTGAGGAATGGCTTTTTATTCCGTGGGGTGTATGGAATGCTTTTAATAGCTCTTTTTCCATTATGCCAGGGTTTGACAAAGCAAACTTAAAGCTAAAGACCCCCAAGCAACATTACGATGTGATATGAATACATAATGAGAGATTTACTGCGGAAACGGGAAGGGTGTGTGAAGAAGAGAGCTCACAAGTAGCACTTTGCCTGGGCCACTTGTGGTAGAAAGATAATTGAATAGATTTTCTTGTGCAACCATTTTTACAATCATTTTCACACCGCCTAGGCCGAGACCAAGACCAGACCGAGACCAGACCAGACCAATGCACGTTTTACACCACATGACAAATAAGTGAACATGCAACGCCTAAGCAACATTAAATATGTTTATTCAATAGTTCTCTCGTACATATCTATAATGAGGAAGCAGTTATCCAAACTGATCACATGTTAAACTCAACAAACCACAGTGGCAGAACGCTCCTCAAGATAAGGGGGAAGTTGCTAAACACCACACAGCATGGCCTGAAACACCATATTTTCCTGACATCTTTTCAAGACAACCACCACTTCACCTGTGTTTGTGTGCACAGATGTGTGCATGAAGGCCGGCCGGGTAAGCGCGATCAGCAGTAACACCTTTTGTTGCACTTGAATTTAAAAGTTATTAATCCGACAGTAAACAACTAAACCATTAATGGTAATATTTTCAAAGTTGTGGAGGACTCTAAAAGTCCTCTAAGTCCATGACAAGACCGAGTACAAATACGACTTGAGACTGGTCTTGTCTCAACACTAAACACTTCAAACCATGAGCTTTACAAACATACACCTGAACACAGTGGTTAACTTTCTGTGCAAAATGCAGTAAAACCACAAGAACACTTCATATTTCCAAAGTGACTTGTTCTACCATAACTACAGCACACATTCTATCGGAATTATGTTATGTATCTTAAGTCTCACACAGTTTTGTTATTAGAAAAGAAAAACAGTATGACACTTCCTAGAGTAAATATTGTAATGAAAAAGTAATACAGTAAATCTCATATTCAGCTGTACATCCAATCTACTGCAAAAAATCTTTACAATTAATTACAGACAATATACTGCATTCAATACCAAACCACAAAATAGTAATGACACAGTCCTTTTACATGAACAGTCAAAATGGAGCCTATTTCTTTCTGAAGTGATTTTTCAATTTTGTCAGATTTGAAGTGAATGTTAATGAGTTGCTAGTGAATGCATTTTGTATGAAAGCAGTGCAAAAGCGTTCTTCTCAGATGGTCTATGGATGTGATGTTTTGAGTGTTTTGAAAAGGTGAACATGGTGTTGAGATGTGTGTGAAAATAATTGTAAAAAACGGTTATTTGCAGCTTTTCGGGTAAAATCTGGTTCACAGGGTATGCAAAGTCTGAAATTTGTCTCAAGAAAAGTCCATGCTTTCAATTTCCGTAGTCTGTATGTGCTTGTTTGTATAAGTGTGTGTGTGTGTGTGTGTGTGTGTAGGTACGTGTGTCTGTGTATGTTTTAGTGTGCTTGTGCTTCCATATGTGTATGTATGTGTCTGTCTGTGTGTTAGAATAGATGTGCTCGTGTGTTTTTGCGTGAGTGAGCCTGTGTGTGTGTGTGTGTGTGTGTGTGCAATGAAAGTATAGAGTACAGAGCCTGAGAAATGGACAGAAAACTCAGTTACATTACATTTTGGATATACAGGAGAAGTCTGGCTGACACAGCACACTGTAACACTCTCTCCCTATCACCCACACAGACACACACACACACATACGCACACACACACAGTCTCTATAGGACTATCTTTGTGAGGTCTTTCCGTAGGCTCCCATACTGACTAGATGCATATAATTTTACACCTACACCTAATCCTAACCCTAACCTTAACCTCAGTAACCAAAAGCACATCTTTTACCTCTTTTTGTTTCTCAAATAAAACAAGCACATTTTCTATAAAGTCATTTTTCCTCATGGGGACCTCTCAAATGCCCCCACAAAGCCCAAAAAAACAGATACAAGTGATTTTAGGGGACAAAAGGTCCCCACAATGCAATAAATACATGGACACACACACACCTCCCTCAGCAGGGATCACATTAGCACATTGTCTCCCCGAAGCAGATTTAGACTAGAGATTTAGAGGCTGCAGTACATCTCCAAGACAATCTCGTGTTTACACTTCAGATGACATTCACCAGTTGCTTTGGCGTTCCATGTACATCGAACATTCCTGAAATGCAAGCACCAGTTTTATTGTTCCTCTTATTTCAGATATAAAAGTATTAAAGCAGAAATGCATTTACCTGCATTCAAGATTCGAGACATTTATTACAGTTTTTGACGAAACGATTCCTTAAGCGCTGTGCCATTTATTCTTCTTAGGTTGTGAAATTCAGACAATGGGCAGGAAAATTTGGATGGGTTTCCACTTACATTTACACTTGACTTGGCCACTGTTTTGAATGAAAGTGTGTTTGCTGTCTGTCTCCTGTACCTATCAGTCACTGGTGCAATAAAAAGCAGAAAACTGTTTTGTGATCAAATTTCAGGTCCTACCTGGGGTTTACCCTGCTTATGAAAAAGTATACATGTACTTTTATTTGAACAATATCAGAAAGTTGCTTTATGATGGTCGTTTGTACATTTTGCTGATTCTGCCTGAACTGCTCTGCCAAGCTGCTTTGTCTTCATAATCCACTTGCAGTGTTGCAAAGCACAAATTATCAAAATATTATAAACAGAGCTCTTTATGGCCCAGATTAAGATGATAACAAGATTACAACCTATTGCGCCAAATAGCTCATAAAACATACATATGTCGTAATGGGCCAAGTGCATTCGGCATTCGTTTTTTCTCAGTAGCTGACGGCAGCGAGGGCCGTCTGTATTTATAGAGCTCTGTGATGAAGGACGGGGGGTTGGGGGAGTCATCTGGCAGGATGCCCGGCCATCGATCGTCTGATTTCCAGGCCGGGACGAGACCTAGCGAGAGGCTTCCTAAATTTACGAGCTTCTTGCTTCTCTCTGCATTGCCTCCTTCAACACCAAACAGTCAGTCTGCGAATTGCTCCGGCCCCAGACACGGTGCTCTGCTCGGGCACGAGAAGGCAGAGAATGAAAGGGTCAGGACGAGAGAGCAGCGTAGCGATGGGAAGAGGGTGAAAGGACTGACACTAGAAGAGTGAAACAGAGAAGAGATATTGGAAGGGATTTTGTTTTTAGGAAAGGCAGCTGTTGCTGTTGAAAGAAACAGTAAGTGCTAGAAAAGAGAGAAGAGGAGAAATACTACAAAAGCTTGTTGCTGATAAAAAAAGAAGGAAACTCTCCTGGAAAGAGCTGAAATAGGGAGAGAAGAGAAGAAAGACTGGAAGAGCCTTTCACTGATAAGAAAGGAAGTAGTTCTGGAAAGTTCTGCTATAGAAACAAGAGGAGAGAAGAGAAGAAGAGATATTGAAAGTGATTTTGTTGTTGGAAAAGGCAACTGACTTTTAAAGAGACAAAGTGCTGTAAAAGAGAGAAGAGTAGAGACACAGGAAGCTGTCCTGGAAAGTGTTGGAATAAACAGAAGGGAAGAGAAGAGAGGGAGGTCCGAGCAGATGACAGGAGCGCTGTGTATGCAGTGGATCTTGTGTCTTTTACCCAACTTCACCCAACACCCGGTTTCTTCGCTCCATGGATGTGAACTGCAACCCAGGTGGGTGGCATGGCAACCGCTTCACTCCTGTCCTGTAAACGCTTAGCGAGGCTGAGGGAGGAGAACAAAACGCCCCATTTGCATTTGAAATGCCTCATAGGTCTTCACTGCTTTCCCACAGCTTTGCCTTGCTCGCCTCGTCATTTGACGGCTTGTTTATGACGTGTGGCTGTGATTTATTGCATTCATATTTGTCTCGTTGCATTGTAGTCGACAAGAAAAGCACAGCAAAAAGCACGGGGGATAATTAGCCAGGCATGGAGGATTTTGTGTTCCTTCTCTTTGTTGCTGGCTCAGTAGTCAAGATCCGCTTTCTTGGAGGGATTTCAAACCAATTCGGCGAGAGATGCTTTTAACGACTTTCCTCTTGGCATACGCATGCCTTATCTTTGCAAATTCCGATCTTTGAGCCTGTCTCTAGATTTGACGTGGCAAATCGAAGCGCTACTTATTTGAAGTTTTATGTGTATTATATTGAATATAGATTTATTAATCGATTTTTGGTATAACGATTTTGCACTGTAATTATAGATTATTTTTGAAAATATTGTACTTGAACTGATTATTACAAATATATTCCACACTCTCTCTCTCTACTTGACTACAATTGAAACGAAGGTCGCTGAACCCAAAAACTGGTACTGGAGTTATTCATTAACTGATGGCACAAAATGCTGTAAGGCAATTTCCCATACCATAAAGCATAAATTACATTTTATTAAGTAAAACAGAGTAGTTTTAAGTATATCTTCCAAGTATAATTTATGTAGTGATATACTGATATCTACTGAACCTGGGGATCGAACCCAGGATCTTCTTGCTGTGAGGCAGCAGCGTTAACCACTGCGCCACTGTGCCTCCGCGTGCAAATACTCACTTGAAACGTTTTGCATATCTCTTTTAAGTACACAAAAAGTTAACTAAGAGTATACTTGCTTTTAGCTCGACATACTTTTACTTGAATACACTTCTTTTTAGCAAGAGTTTACTGAATTATGGCTTGACACTGTCATACTTTCATACTGACACTTGTCAGTGTCATGCTTTCTTTCTCCAAATGGTATGGACAATGCTTCTGTGAACACCTGCTCTTGCATTTTAAGAAACTTCATACCGTATCAGCAGGAAAGGGGTCCATAAGGGAGAAAGAGCTTATAACTTCACCAGAATGAACATCTGGATATCTGCACATTCCCGGCCCACGTAATGGAAGCCCTCCAGTGCTCGGAAGGTGGCCGAATACAATCCGGAGAGGGAAGCAAGCGTACTTTTCCAGATTGATTTCAACAGAGCAGAAGCGAACTGGCTCCTGCTGGTTTCTCGCTGAGAGTAACAGTTTCTCCAGGGTAGGAGAACATGAAGCAACTAAAGGGTTGAAAGGCATTCCTGTCTGTTGCCTACAGTGCTGTTTAGAAGTGAGAACAGGTTACAAGGTAAAGTGTCTGAGTTTCACATGGCTTTATAGGGCTGTTATAGGGTCATATAGGGAGAGAAGGAGGAAACTGGCTATATTAGTGTTGCACTAGAGACTCTGTAGTCTACATCAGATAAGCAGATGAAGCTGATCTGGGCCAGTAGACACACACACATACACACACACACACACAAATTGTCTGAGAAAGAGATATACACAGCTGTAATGAGTTAAAATTTTCCATTTAACTGTACAATGCCAAGGTTCTTAAGCTGATACACGTATCTGCAATGACATTCCAGTTCATCACTATGGCTTTTTGTGAAGCACAAGATCCAAGATTCATTTATTTGTCGCATGGGGGTACAATTAAGTGAGTGATTTGTCATTGTGAACACAGCACAGCAAAGCACAGCACATGGTACCTTGCTCAAGAGTACCTCAGTGATACCCTTCCAATCACAGGCCGAACGCCCTAACCGTTACTCTACCAACTGCCTAACAGCAAGAAGTTCCTGGGTTTGATCCCTGGGTGGGCCGCTGAGTCTTTCTGTGTGGAGTTTGTGTGTTCCCCCCGTGTTCACGTGGGATTTTTCCGGGTGCGCTGGTTTCCTCCCACCACTCAAAAGCATATAGTTTAGGTTGATTGGTGTTGTCGTCCAGCCATGATTGGGCCGCTCTTTGCGTAATTGTTGCATAATGAATATAGATGCATACAAGTCATAAATGGTAGGATTTGACAAACAGAAAGAGTTCACATGAGTCAATCAGTGTTGTTAAGAACAGTTTAAAAATTGAGGTGGCATGTTCTGGTCAAGAAGTGTCTACAGAATAAATAGGACATAAGCTTAAACAGGAAAGGTTCCAGTGAGAATCCTTGTTCAACAGCATCATCAAGTGCCAGTTCTCTATGGAGCTGGAAAGTTGTAAATGACATGAAAATGTTCCTTCTGTTATCTGTAAGGTGATATAAAATATATGGAAATAATCTAAAAATATAACGAATAAAATGCTAGATATAAGGACTTTATATTTTAATGATTTTAAAGTAAACTAATATTCAAAGGTTCTCTAAATTTTGTTTTGTATGTTTTCCTGAAAAGATTTTCTTATTGAAAGTACATTTTAAAAATGTAACAATGCAGCAAGAGAATCACCAAATTTGGATAATCTAAATACAAGTTTATGTACATGTAAATTATAATCTAATTATACATTTACAAAATCTAAAAATGATATACTCTATTTTTTTGCCATGATGATAGCAAATTTCACATGCATTTCCAGTTTATGGCCACGTAAGTGGAAGCATATGGCATTTGGGCATGAGTGTGTCCTTGTAATAAACAGGCGGGTGTGAACGCTTGTGTGGTGGTTGGTTGGGTGGATGTTTATGTTCTGACAGTCTTGCTGAAATAGAATGATGTAATGCCATCAGTGCCCTGTTCCCTGAAGCCTGTTCTTTACAGTCAGCACTTTCCATCATTCCTTTCAACCCTAACAATCCTCCTGTACTCTCTGTAGCATCAGGCCAGCTTTGCTAGAGAAAACAATCACTATGAAGGCTGGCAGGTTGGTCGGGTCCTTGTCACAAACACCCTAATCTGAGTTGTCGGAACATCACATAGCAGGCACGGCTCTGGGACTGACTTATTTTTAGGTGGATTTGAAGTAAGGGTTGACAGATTATCGGCCGGGTTGATTATCGGGGGCCGATATTAGGCATTTTGCCGATTATCGGTGTCTGTGTTTCTGTAACAGCCCTTGGATCCCAAAGAGAGAGTCTCGACAGATGCTTAAGGTTCCTTTTATTTGAAGTTCATAGCAGCATCAACTTTAATCCATTTCGTCTTGTACCTAATAGCATCGTGAAAACTGTAACAAGACGTACAAACAATGAACATTCAACAGTCTAGTTCCCATGGACGCAACTAAAATACAACATTCACATACACCATACACGGTGTCACCCACAGGACAAAACTCAATACCACAGGCACACACAATATTCCTTCACAAATACACACACAACCCACATTAAAGCACATACAAAATAAAAATATTTGTGAATAAGTTAGACAATAAATTAGACAATTGTATATTGTTCTACCAAGACAAAATAACAAAACATACAAGGACAATTGTGGTCCTTTACAGTTTCATTTTGACCATCACATTAAGTAATTACAAGGTGTGCTACTATGGCTCCCATTTGCTCTCGATTCACTGCTTCATTTAATGTCCCGCCCACAACAGTCTGTGATTAGCTATGTGTCACATGAGTAGTAGCTTATCAATGCTGAAGCCTTGTTGTCACTCACACGATCACAGCGTAAAGCTCGAGAAGGAGAAGATGAGAGAGGAGAGCTTCAGCTGAAGCTTCAGCTGGTAAAATAAAAAAAATTTACAAGAGATTTTTTTTTGCATATCGGTTCCAAATATCAGTTATTGGCCCCTTTAACTAGCAATAATCTGTATTGATATCGGCCCTGAAAAACCAGTATCTGTCAACCTCTACCCTGAAGAACTGATGGTGCTGTAAAGAATAAGAAATGTTGAGATTTGTCTGATCAGTGTAACTTGGTGAGGACATTTTTGTATGTGATGTTTCGGACCTCATAAGCGGAAAAGAAGGCTTTTATAGTAGCGTTTCGACTTGTATTGGAAAAATAAAAGATTTGCTTATAGCTGCTGAGGTTATGGTTAGGGTTTGGTGTAGTATGATTTAGTGGATCTAGTAATTATAGTAGTCGATGGAAGATAGCTCGTCTGTGTGTGTTCCTCGATGCTGGCAGACAATGAAAGAAAGCTCTTGAAAGTTTCATTTTTCAAAGATTTTTCAGCATTCAGTTTGTGATTAGCCCATTGACTAATGTTTCTATTTAGTCCCTCCTTCACTGTCATCCACATTAGAAGTTACTAATTTATAAAGTATATTTCTTAATGTAAATGAGTAATCTACCCAAAACTACTAATATAACTGATAACAGTAAATTAAGGACTGGATCTAAAATATACTTCCTTTATTATTGGTTTTATTATTATTATTATTATTATTATTATTATTATTATTATTATTACACCCACTTTTTGGCACCGCTACTCCTCCTACAGTTTTTGGGCTAGAAACGCTAGAAACTCTAAAACGTTGCTCTGTCATTCACGTTGTCGATACGTGTACTCATTGGAGAGTTCTGTTCATTTTTCCACCCATAAAAATGCATTATTTGCGCCATTATTTTATTATCCATCCATGTTTAACTCTTCCTACAGCTTTTGTGCTAGAAATGCTGTTCCAACTTTAAAACGTGCAGGTTATAGCGGTGTAGTGTGATTTCATACACGTTTTTGCTATGTTCACTCATTCGCAAGTTATGTCCATTTTTCCTTTTTCTGTAATTTGTTCGTTATTTGTGAGAAACCCCTTTGTGTTTAATGACTAAATGTTGGTGAGTGGTCCCGTTTGCATCATAAAGGGGATTCATTATGCAATTGCGTCATTATGTGATAACTCTAGCCCTAATCCTCTTGCTGCAACAAAGCAATGACTTGCATTTTCTTGCAAAAATGTCTCTAGTTTTATGAGGATTCTACTCAGTTAAATAAAAGAAACACTTTAGAAAACGCTAAGAAGAAGAAGAAGACTTTATAAAACCTCAGTCCTGTGTACTGATCGAGGTCTCGGTATTGTGAGCAGTAAAATAATCATCAGTCATATGTTTGAAGTATCTATTTCAAACCACTTCTGTTGTGTAACTCATCAAACAAAGCCAACAAAAATAGACGTTGACTGTTCTGGTCTGGCGGCGTTGTGATGGGAAGGTTCGTGTTGACATATTAAAGTTTGCTTTAATGGATGTCTCTGACAAGCACCACACAACGGAAGGTGATTTCTGAGGATTAAAAAATTGCCACTAACATATTAGACTAAATACACAACTACAGCTATAATACCTATCATTTAAGCATCGGTTTCTTGCACTATGATGATGGCCACGCTGCTGAAAAAAAAGCATATGTGGTGCACAGTTCTTTCTGGAAAATTTGTTTCTGAACTGTCCCAGTGCCGACGCCTGCACTGTTTGTTTTCCACGTTGATATGGCCTGGCAATCGGAAGCAGGGCTGGCTGAATTTATGAGAATCCTGACAGCAAGCAGATGGGCCCGGAGACGGCAATGTTCAAATACGCTGGCGTGAAAATGTCGCTGCACATCTCTCTCTCTCTTTCTCTCTTGCTCTCCCTCTTTCTATGTCTCGCTCAATGTGTATGCAGCTATTTTTAGGAAGAGGAAACGTTATACGCCGGACGTGCTTGAGTCGGCGGCGAGCGGCTTGTTTTGCTGTGGTCTCTCACGATGAAATGTTTTCTTAACCGCTGCTCTTCTAAGAGCTTCATTTATTATTTACCAGCGCATGGAGGTTAGATAAATGCAGTTGCAATCCCCCTCACAGCCTGATCATCACTTCCCAACACCCTACTAATGTTGATGGTGGTTGAACTTTTAGCAGAAATGTTCAAATTCTAGCTCTCATCTCATGTTCAGACATTGACAGAACGGAGCCTCTGTCCCTGTATAAATGTCACTAATTGTTTTTTGGGTTTATTTTGCACATTTAATCTTGCCTAGCCTTTTAGCCAGCTACAGTGGGTGACTTTCTTGGCAATTCTGCTTTGATTGGCAGAGCATGTGCTGTAACAGGTGTCAGGCCCGAGTTAGCTCTGAGTTTCCCTTAGAAAGTCCCAGTGTTGTTCTGGGATTACAAGAGATGAATTCCCAGCTTGTCAACTTGATCCTGAGGGTGTAGGGGAAGCCTCCATTAGGGCTGGACGATATGACCTCAAATCATTATCACAATTAATTAAACATCTTACCCCAGTTACTGACTTTTTTCAATCAGTAACTGATAAATTTCAAAAATGACAAAAAATACTTCATTCACAAATGTTATTTTCAACTAGCAGACTTTTCTGATTAATGTTATTTTGGCAGAAGTGGCATCTGATAGGCTACTGCGCCCATGCGGCTGATGCTCATTCCATCACAGCGTGCTCTTGGCAGCTGTGAGATGGAGTTGGACAATGGAGTCTACCTTGGCCAAGATGGAAGCAAGAATCTGAGGCCATATTTGGATCTTCTTCCTCTTTCGGCTTTTCCCTTCAGGGGTCACCACAGCGAATCATCTGTCTCCATTTAGTCCTATCCTCTGCGTCCTCTACTCTCACACCAACTAACTTCATGTCCTCTTTCACCACATCCATAAATCTCCTTTTGGGTCTTCCTCTCAGCCTCCTGCCTGGTGGCTCCAACCTCGGCATCCTTCTACCTATGTACTCATTGTCTCTCCTCTGGACATGTCCAAACCATCTCAGTCTGGCCTCTCTGACTTTATCTCCAAAACATCTAACATGAGCTGTCCCTCTGATGAACTCATTCCTGATCCTATCCATCCTCGTCACTCCCAAAGAGAACCTCAACATCTTGAGCTCTGCAACCTCCAGTTCTGCCTCCTGTCTTTTCCTCATTGGCACTGTCTCCAAACCATACAACATGGCTGGTCTCACTACTGTCTTGTACACCTTTCCTTTCATTCTTGCTGAAACCCTTTTATCACACATCACACCTGACACTTTTCTCCACCCATTCCAACCTGCTTGCACACGCTTCTTCACCTCTTTTCCACTCTCTCCGTTGCTTTGGACCGTAGACCCTAAGTACTTGAAGTCCTCTACCTTCTTTACTTCTACTCCCTGTAACTTCACTGTTCCACTTGTGCCCCTCTCATTTACACACATGTATTCTGTCTTGCTGCGACTAATCTTCATTCCTCTCTTCTCCAGCACATATCTCCACCTCTCTAGCCTTTCCTCTACCTGCGCCCTGCTCTCACTGCAGATCACAATGTCATCTGCAAACATCATAGTCCATGGAGACTCCTGTCTAACATCATCTGTCAGCCTGTCCATCACCAAAGCAAACAAGAAGGGGCTTAGAGCCGATCCTTGATGCAGTCCCACCTCCACCTTGAACTCCTCTGTCACTCCTACAGCACATCTCACTGCTGTCTCACAGCTCTCATACATGTCCTGCACCACTCTAACATACTTCTCTGCCACTCCAGACCTCCTCATGCAATACCACAGCTCCTCTCTCGGCACCCTGTCATATGCTTTCTCTAAATCTACAAAGACACAATGCAGCTCCCTCTGACCTTCTCTGTACTTCTCCATCAGCATCCTTAAAGCAAAAATAGCATCTGTAGTACTCTTTCTTGGCATGAAACCGTACTGCTGCTCACAGATGCTCACTTCTGACCTAAGCCTAGCTTCCACCACTCTTTCCCAAAGCTTCATTGTATGACTCATTAGCTTTATTCCTCTGTAGTTGCCACAATCCTGTACGTCTCCCTTGTTCTTAAAAATCGGCACCAGAACACTTTTCCTCCATTCCTCAGGCATCTTCTCACTCGTCAAGATCTTGTTGAACAACCTAGTCAAAAACTCTACTGCCACCTCTCCTAGACACTTCCATACCTCCACAGGTATGTCATCAGGGCCAACTGCCTTTCCCCTCTTCATCCTCTTCAAAGCTTTCCTCACTTCATCCTTACTAATCTCAGCTACTTCCTGATCCACAACAGTCACCTCTTCTACTCTACATTCTCTCTCATTTTCCTCATTCATCAGCTCTTCAAAGTACTCTTTCCATCTTACCATCACACAATTGGCACCTGTCAGTACATTTCCATCCCTATCCTTAATCACCCTAACCTGCTGCTCATCCTTTCCATCTCTATCTCGCTGCCTTGCCAACCTGTACAAATCATTCTCTCCCTCCTTACTGTCCAACCTAGCATACAGGTCATCATACGCCCTTTGTTTGGCCTTTGCCACCGCAACCTTCACCATACGCTGCATCTCCCTGTACTCCTGTCTACTCTCCTCAGTCCTTTCAGTGTCCCACTTCTACTTAGCTAACTTCTTTCTCTGTACATGCTCCTGGACCTTTTCGTTCCACCACCAAGTATCCTTATCTACTTTACTCCTTCCAGATGACACACCAAGTACCCTCCTATCTGTCTCCCTAATCATATCAGCTGTATCTGTCCAATCATCTGGGAGCACCTCCTGGCCACCAAGAGCCTGTCTCAACTCCTCCCCGAAAACCTTGCAACACTCTTCTTTTTTCAGTTTCCACCACCTGGTCCTCTGCTCCACCTCTGTTCTCTTCATCTTCCTCACCATCAGCTTCATCCTACAGACCACCATCGTATGCTGTCTCGCTACACTCTCACCTACCACTACCTTGCAGTCACTAATCTCCTTCAAATTACAATGTCTACATAAGATGTAGTCCACCTGTGTGCTCCTCCCTCCACTCTTATAAGTCACCCTATGTTCCTGCCTCTTCTGGAAGAAAGTATTTACAATAGCCATTTCCATCCTTTTTGCAAAGTCTACCACCATCTGTTCCTCTTCATTCCTATCCTGGATGCCAAACCTGCCCATCACTTCCTCATCACCTCTGTTCCCTTCACCAACATGTCCGTTAAAGTTTGCACCAATTACCACTCTCTCAACTCTGGGGATACACTGCATCAAATCATCTAGCTCACTCCAGAAATTCTGCTTCTCTTCTAGCTCACATCCTACATGTGGGGCATAACCACTAACACTTTTACGTCGGATGCCCTTCCTGACACAACCCTCTGCATTTATTCGGACTTGGGACTGGCACAAGGAATCACTGGCTTGTGACCTCTTATGGTTGCATTGAGGCCATATTTAGATACTGTATGTATATGACTCCGAAAGGCGAAACACAAAGAACTTACATATTTGAGTGTTATGCAGTCATGTAAGCTGATAATGTTTTGATTTTGACACTATGTATTTTCTAGGTGTGGTCTGCAACAAAAATTTACTTTTACTGGACGCAATAGCTTGGATAGTTAGTTACTTTTTCTCTGTAGCCTGTAGTATAGCTAACTAGAACCAAGGCAGAGAGACGATCACAACATATTGGCACATAGATTTATACAACAAATATAATTTTTCATTGTTCACCAAAAACAAATGGTCTCCAATGCTTCTACACTGCGTTATCTGATTTCTCATTAACATCCTGCAGAAATCTCGATCTTCCTTATCACCCAGGTGCCACAGAGCTGAAACAATATCCATTACGTGTCTTGGCCGAGAGCCGAGGGTGTCACGGTTGGCGATGTGCCGCTTGAGATAAGGACAGCTGAAATTACCTCGGCACCAGTGGCAAGGGCTGACTTCTAATTTGATATGTCACAGGAAGACAAGCCAAATGTTTTCAGAAACACTGTCTTATAATGGCATGAAGTCAGCCATCTTTGAAAAGTATCGTTTGTTAGACGTGACAGGCCCAAACGAGTCAGAGGCAGTGAGGTGGAAATATCCGGTACACATTAATAAGTCAGTAATAAGTTATCAAATTATTAAAAGGGATCTAGGCTGGTTTATCTGAGGTGAAAATGACTTTTGATGAAATATGGGTGTCTTTTAGGTTCACGTTTTGGTTTCTGTAAGGAGTTGAAGCTTTGTTGAGCTCGCTTTACCAAAGTCATGAATGCAACAGAATGTTAAATTGCTATATACCTGAGTGTACTTGACATAGACCAAAAACAATGCACAAAATATATTGATTTTACCTCGATCCCCCTGGTCATCACTCTGAGAGATTTATGACCAACACCTAGATTTCAAAGCACATTATGCACCAACTTTACAACCCGTTAAAACCATGTTTAGATGCTCCCAACACTACTGCAGAAGCACACAAATTACGATATGAGATATGAGGTTACCTATAATTTCCTCCAGGAATTGTAAAGTAACTAGCTTTCAATTCCGTTAATTAGCAGCTCACATTTTCAGTTTCATGTTGCTAAACATTGAAAGATAACTTCATTCCTAGCTGTTACGAACCATAATGCAGTGGAAGCTGTGTAATTTATTTCCGCTTTCATTCAGCTTTCACCTCCTAAGTGTACGGGGACTGCTATTTCTGCCAGCTTGGAGTGGCATTTATGAGCAATGGACCCTTGTAATAATTAATCTTCTGCCCACCTCGGCCCACTCTTTATGAGTTTAATGAAGTGCCATTACGAATGAACCCATGCAATACACAATTGGTCCAGCTCTGAAAGTGGAATAAATCCAGCTCTCAGTATAACCAAATGGATTTTACTGACGTCATGCTTCACTGTTTGGCTCAGGCTACCAAGAAACAAACGACAGCCATGCCAACTTAGAGGCAAGCTATTTTAGTCTTTAAAGAACAGACTCCAAAAGATAGGGCTCTTAGTCAAGGTGTCCTCTTATAAACTGGGTGTGAGAAAGTTTGTTTATTACTGCACTTGCATTAGGGCACTTTACTGAACAAGAATTTAGTAAATCAGTGTATTCTCAGTACACATTAATAAGTCACCTGCTTGAAAATCCTTGTATTACTTAAAGGGTCTAGATTGGTTTATCTGAGGTGAAATGGTCTTTTTGGTGGAATTTGGGTCTTTCCCACACAGCAAGTTATCAAAGTTGACATTTCAAAAACGTTGTAACAATTTGGTTGAAGAATGAAAGGTGAAAAGCCATCTTTTTCTGTCATTGAAAAGACGTCTATAAAAAGACGACCCTCCACCTCTAAGATAGGTTCAAAAGACGTCTTTTCATGTTCCACCATGACTAACTTAGGAAAACTAATAACTCACTTTTGCTCAGTACAGAATGGTGATCAAAAGTGTGAGCCGAACTTTTAGTCGGCAACTAGACTAGGCGCACCCACGCCAGGCGTGATTATTTTACAATTGAAATACAATTGAAATAAAGTCTGGGAGATTATCTGGACATTTTGTACATCAAATGTGGAGGAGTGTGTAAGCTATTAAGTGTAGAATTAGAAAAAAAAATCCAAAGATAATAATTCTACAGGAAAAGACCATAAAATACATGGCCATTAGTTCAGAAGTTGCGGAAATAAATAGATTATATTTAACAATGTACAGTGTTTGGGTGAAGTTCACACAACACAAGCAGTTTCAGATGTGGATCTAATCAGACAGACTATACTAAGCCCAATTTTCAACGACTAATTTTGGTCTAAATAAAGGCCATGATGGGCCGACCAGATATAGCCCTAAAAACAACATTTATGGACGTCCAGTTCTCAGTGAGTTACTAGATTCACGTTTTGTTGTTTTGTAATGAGTTACCTTTTGTGCAGTTTGCAGTGTCAGTGCAGAAATGTCAAATTGCTCATGAGTGCATTAGCAGATATTGAATCATGGTATATTTGGGTCATTCATAATGTGTGTCACAATGGTGACATGAATGGACAAGCGTGAAAGAATAAACACAGGAAGAATGAATGAACAAACTGTGAGCAAAATGTTCAAATGAATATCTATTGGTCGGTTGCTGAAAGACAGCCGAACATTTTCCATTGACCCTAAAAGAGGCATTACGTCAGAATGGAGTCAGCAGAAGCTTTACTAAATCAACTGCAGACCAGAAACAGCCTAAATGGTGTAATCAGCTTATAACAGTAAGTTCACGTGCCATTTACATTCCTATTATTTCATCTTAAGTGGTTTTAGAGTGTAAAGCCTGAGACACTATATTCCATGTAGCCTCAGGACTGGCAAAATTGAGTGGTGTCATGTTCTTTGAAGTTCTACACCCAGCTGTATAAATCTGCTGTATTGTTTCATATGAGCCTAAATGACTTCAGTCTCTGTGCATCAGCCAGGTCAAGACGGACAGCAGGGGCTAAACCGACTGAAACAGCCTATAACCCCTGACCTGACCCGACCTGACCTTCAGGTTTCGTTCTGTCTCAGTGGGTATCAGGCTTCACAGGCATCTTCCTTCACTCTGCTTGAGAATGCATGATGGGAACTGTTATGTATGATGGGAACTAGTCTATTAACTAGAGAGTGGTGACGGCCTAGTGGTTAGGACGCTCGCATCTGGACCAAGAGGTTGTGGATTTGAATCCTACCTCTGGCATTACCATCACTGGGCCCCTGTGCAAGACCCTCAACCCCAAGTTGTTCTCAGGGAGACTGTCCCTGAAATTAGAAAAATGAAAGTCACTCTGGATAGGAGCATCTGCCAAATGCCGTAAATATAAATAAATGTGAATAAATGATGTCTTCGCAGTCCATAAACAGCATCTACTATATATCCACTTACTTTTTTTCACCTGTGGAACAATGCCAGTGCTGTCATTTAAGGATGATGACTTTTATTACCACTAGACCTGATGATTCTAATGATTTTAATGTCCTTTTTGTCAGATCTGTCAATGAAAAGTTTTCATCACGTGCAGATGGTTCCGAAAAAGACAGTTCCGATTATGCCTGAATGTCTAAAGTTTGATCATATTGCTCCTGCTAGGCTCTTTTTATTGGCTTCCATTCCTATTAAGGTAGACTTCAAGGTGCTGCTCACTTCTAAAACTCTGATTGGCAAGTTCGCATTTGAATGCTCTGGTTGCACTCCAAGAGCAATGGGACAGTCAAAAAGAAGAAAATAAGTGAGCAGGCATTTCCTTCTGTGTGTTGACACTGTGCAACAGTACTTCTAGAAAGATTAGGCAGATTAGTAGATTATCAGAGGTGAGAATAGTACAATTTTGTAAAGAAAAGATGGACTCTGGTCTCTACAAGGTAAGTAGTCCTTATTAAGAATTTTCTGTTATCTCTGAGACATTCTTACCTATAAACCCCCACCTCTACACGCACACACACACCAACAGGGGGTTGTGTAAGCAAATATTCCAGACTTTTGCTGTTGTGTTTTGAAAAAAAGTGAGTGAGAGTCGTCTTGGTCCAGAATCCAACTCAGATATCCGCCTTTGTTTTCGTGAGGTCAGCACTCCACTGTTAAGATTAGGCTGCTTGTCTGTTGATTAGTTTTATCTCTTAAACAAACAGCGAGGACAGAAGAGAGAGATCTGCGCAGATGGTGAGGTTATCACAACACAGTGAGTGTTGGCATATTCGTTTGCTTGCTGATTGAGTGGAATTATTGAAATACTCCACCTGGGCCTTGAGGTCGTGAGGGTGGCTTTGAAAAAGCTTGAAGGACTTGACCTTTTTGAGGCAACACTGAGCTTATTTTTACTGCAGGATTTCAGAAACGAAAACATAATAAGATCCCAAAAGTGTTGCTTAGGTGAACAAGTTGGAATGGTACTACAGTGCAGTGGTTATCTACACATTAAGGGTTTGTCTTCACTATGTCGGAAATTGTTGTATCCCAGCAGAATGTTAGGCCCATAGTAGCAGAAGATGCTCGATGGTGAATGAAAATAGCCATGTTCTGACCACGTCTCTCTTAGCATACTGATTATTTTATCTCTGACTAATGTTTCTTTCTTATTTTTCCTTTCTTGCATCCCTCATCACTTACGCCATGTAATTACTTCATCAATTTTGACCCCCTTCTGTTTCCTCTCATACATTTTTGTTTATATCTATTATTTTTAAGATTTACCTGTATATTCTAGAAGGAAAGCAGCACATTTAGTACAGCTTTAAAAAGCAAGCATTGCAACATCCCATTAGTGCAGATGTTGAGTTGCTCTCTCTTGTTATCACAATTTTACTATGTTTCTCCCAAGTCATGGTTACTGGTTAATGAGGAGGGGCTGTTTTTTTTTTTTTTTACCAACTATCTGCCTGTCAGTCAGCAGGGGGGCCGCCTTTCTGTGATCCAGCCTCCGTTCTATAGCAGGCTTAGGAACTGCTGAGATTCTCCATTGTTTGCTCTGTAGGCCTATTGAGAGTGGTGGGTGTAGCCCTCCTTCTCCCTCTCTCTTTCTCTATCTCTCTCTGTCTCTCACTCTTGTCAGCTTTTTCACACTTTCTCTCTCTCTCTCTCTCTCTCTCTCTCTCTCTCTCTCTCTCTCTCTCTCTCTCTCTCTACTCTAAATTCAGTCTTGGCCATGTGAGCATAAGCTAGAGCTCCAGGCCTGTATTTCCATCACCTCTGGTCTGAAATCAGTATTTCTGGACAACATGGCCATGGTGCAGCCTGTTGCACCTCAGTTGTCTCAGTTTGGACTGTCTGGGTTTCCATCTTCGTCTGCAGGTAATGCGTTTTACTTTTTTGGGGGGATAGTAGTTGTTTGGTGGATCAGCTCTGTGCTAAATAGATTTAATTGATAATGCATTCCTTGCGTAAAGATTTGGCTCAGTAATATGCAGATTCGTTTTTAGTATTTTAGGCAGTAAACACTAGAAGTGAGATCCATTATTCAACACTTTAAGTCTGTATGTGGTAATCAGTCTTTTTTGGCCTTTACCGTGCGTTGACTTACAGGCTAAATAAGGGAACGTGTAGGTATTTATGAGGGGTTCTTTGCTGATAGCCTTCACCTTCTGCTTAAACATGTTTATACATGTGCTTCTCCCTCTTTTTTCTCTCAGTCTTTCTTTTTCTCTCACTTTAAATCAAGAGAGCTAAGCGCGCCTAGGCTCAAACTCCAATCTGTGCTTTTTCCTCTATCAGTTGTCATACTATTGAATCCATAGCTATTGATTGTGTGCATGTGGCGATGTGAGTGTGTTGTCAGTGTGTTTCACCAGTGCTGTCTGTGTACATGTCAGAGCCTTTGGCCGTTTACAGCAGACCTGGTTTAGACTACACAACTAACAGTGCTTTCCGACTCCTGCCAGGAAGCAGGACATGTGTTTCTGCTATTCCAGGCCAACAATGCTTTCTGTCTGCGTAACTGGTCATTTTTCCCAGCCAGTGTCTTTTCCTTCCTCCACACATGGCCCACTTTTTGGATCAGAGATCTGTTTAATCTTTACCAGCTCTGTTTTCAAAGAGGTCTCATAGCAAGACGGTCCTGGGTTCAATCCCCAGGTCGGCTATGGAGTCTTACTGTGTGAAGTTTGTGCGCTCTTCCCGTGTTCATGTGGGTTATCACCAGGTACTCTGCTTTCCTCCGAAAGTCCAAAAGCATGTGCTGTAGGTTTATTGGTGACTCTAAATTGGCACTTAGATGTGAGTGTGTTTGTGTGAGTGTGCACTGCGGTGTGTTTGCGCCCATCCAGGCCTGGTCCCCGCCTCGGACCCGAAGTCTCGGGATGAGCTCCAGTCCCCCAGACCCCCTCTAAGATTAAGAGGTTCAGATAATGAAGTAATGTTTTCAAAAAAGGAAAAGTAGCGAAACTGAGAATCTGGCTAACAGATCTGGTGTATACAATTTGCAGAGGTGAGGAGACTTGCCACATTCAGATGTAGCCTTTGTAGAATGAAGAACAGCTGAGTTTTATATGGGACTGAAACCACAATGGATATTCTACTGTAATATGACATCATGATGTCAGACTGACAGATTGAAGAAGCCATGTTTTCATGCAGTGGTTTACACTATAACCAATTTCCATGCCACCATAAACCCTACTTTTTGTCTGTAAATCAACATCAGATTTTCTTGTCAGGTTGTTTCTTTGCAAGCGCAGTAACATACCAATCAATAACAAATACTTTTACAGTTATACACTCCCTTTTGAAATTGCAGTGTTGGACTGTAAATAGCAAATACAGTAGGCTTGCTGTAAGAATGCAGAAAATGACTGGCAACTGACTATACTGTACATTTACAATGAAATTAGGAATTTTTCATGCAGCGATGGCTTTCTAACAGAGGCCTAGCACACATCTCCCGCCAGCATTGTCCATGTAGGCTGAAGTTACACATCTTTGAGCACTGGAGAGGGTAGACGAGAGCCAGGAGGAGACTCCAGTCTGGGAATGTCTCTCTATACATCCAGCAACACACTAAAGGTCTTTGTTTGGTTCCACCTGGATGGGGCGATAATGTAGTCCTGGTCACTTATTAAAGAGCAGGCAGAGACACAGTTCAGGAGCCACCTGATCTCTCTATCTCACACACACACACACACATACACACACACACACAGTCACGTATTACTATCTTTGTGAGGTCCTTCCATAGACTCCCATAATGACTAGATGTATATACTTTTACACCTACACCTAACCCTAAATTTAACCTCGGTAACCAAAAGCACATATTTTACCTCATTTAGTTTTTTACCATATTTACCTCATAAAACAAGCACATTTTCTATAGTCATTTTTCTTCATGGGGACCTCTCAAATGTCCCCACAAAGCCCAAAAACGAATAAAAGTGATTTTAGAGGACAAAAAGGTCCCCACAATGCCGTAAATACCCGCCCACACACACATACAAATTGGCCTGCAGCTAATGGACCCCAATGTATAAATGGATGATGAGGTCACTACAAAATCAATGGAATGTTGTTTTAGCACCAGAAGTCCATGTTCTGTTCAACTTTCAGTGCATTCTCTCTGACCCGATGCCATGCTCTCTTTCCTTCCACTCTTCTCTTCACAAATCCCCAGTGCCCAGTCTCTTCCTCCTCCCTCCTCTAAGCTTGCTGTTGTGTGACAGGCTGTCAGAGAAAGATAGTGGACTTTGGTCTGAGATATATATGTGTGCACTTTATTGTATCCCAATTTCTCCCCCTTGTAAGGGCTTGTTTACACGTATCTAGATATTTTTATAAACACATATTTTTTACATTTGGGCCTTTCTGTTACACGTAAACAGAGTTTTTTTAAACTACGTGTTTAGTTCTATTGTGCATGTGCTTTAAATATCTTATAAGTTTTCAAACCTCACAGTATGAGACAGAAAATGTATTAGCATCAGCTGTGCAACATTTGTATACAGTTGGTTTGGCTGATCGTTATCAGAAAGTCGTATCATACGTTGTTTTTTTCAGGATTCTGATTGGCTAACATGACTTTATATTTCTCGTAACTCTGCCGCCTATATGTTTAGCATACTCATACTCATAATGGCTCTTGATGTCGTATTTATGTGGATTTGTGTAAATTAATACTTCTTGGAAAACTATCTAGTGTAAACAAGGATATATTTGAAAATGGAGAGGGAGAAATAGCCATTTCTGTAAATACTAAATAGTAGTATTGAACAAGGACCCATAGGATACCTTATTGCTGATACACCAGTTTTTACTTTATCAGAGAAAGGAGAGAGAAGACTGATGAATAAGGTGGAAAGAGAAAGAGAAGGAAAGAGCAAGAGTCTGAGAGAAAGAGAGATGTGCTGGGAGACACTGCAGTTTGTTTACTAGAGTTCCAGTCAGACTGGGGAAGCCGTAAATTAGAGGGTTGTGATTGCTAAACTCAAAGCTACAATTTCCTCATCCATTACCTGCAATGTTCAGGCCCTTGAGCTATAGTTAGAGACGCTGGTTCCCATTGAACTAGTTTGGGTTGAAATGTGGAAGTGTTGAAACCTTGCATTTTTTTATTTGGATATCATAATTTGAATTTGGATTTAGGCTTTTTTAGAAGGTCATACAGATAACTTTCCTTGACACATCCATCCAAACACCCATGACCAGTATGACAAATACACAATTTAAACAGAAGTGAGACAGTATGAGCAGGAAAGAAGTGTGAGCATCGGTGTGAACATTAGTGTAAACATTTGATGAATATGAATAAATTACTGTGGTGAGATCAAACATATATGGATATAAATATAAGTAATATAAATAAATGCAAAGTACTAAAGTTCACTAATTCAGTAACTAAAAGCAGTTCTGGGGTTGAAAAGTGCCACTGCCTGTGGTGATCAACTGTCCTTGTGTTTGGTTGTTGTAGAAAAAGTGGGCCTCATTCTTAAAACCCACTCACACACCAATATTTGCTTATTTGATATTTGTTCTTAGGTAGGAATGGAATCTATGAACACTGAAGAGCACTCCTTATTTTTTCATTATGCATTTATTTGTATTTTTATTGACATTTTACTGAAATGCAGGTTTGGTCAAAATGTTAGCTTGTTGATTTTTCTACAAGTCCTTTATAATATTAAACAATTTTAGTATAACCTTTCATCCTTATAAGGACGAAAAATTTAAGATTTTCCTGAATGAGTGAATAATTACGACATGCTTGTTACTGCTGATCGTTGCGATCCTCATCTTTCAAAAAATGTGCTATCACTGACTTGATGCTACTTCTGTAGATGAAGTAGTGCCTTTGTGAACATAGTCGGTAGGTGGCCAGAATTTCCCTCCTTCGTCTTCAGAGGGCTCGTAAGAAAAGCGTGCTAAATCTGTTGAGTCACGGCTGTCGCCTCGGCGTCGGTCATCCGTGGTGATGCCGCTCGGGCCTGGTGCCAGTAGCAGGGGTGGACAGCGGGTGACGATGTGGCACAGAGACCTCCACCGTGGGTTTGGCCACTCTATATTAAAAAAAACGATGCCGGGCTTATTCATAAAGGAATTACTGAGCAGAGGAGAGTCACTTCAGCTGAGAAATAATCCTGTGGTTTTAGAGGTCTGAAATGGTGACAGCCTTTCGAGAAATTTCTTTTTTCCTACATTCCTTTCTTTCCCAAGCCCTTTTCATCTATCCCTCATTCTCATTGCTCTTTTGCTCCACTTCTATTTGCAAAATCCTTATTTAGACACCTGTATCCTGACAGAGATATGGTCATTCATTACCACTTTATTACAGACAGCCAGGTCTGATGGACAAGCAGTTGATTGGATTTAGGTATGGAGACAGTGGCCTGTGCATCTAAATGCTGGAGGATGGATGGAAGGAGGGAGAAAGAAGCCCACGGTGGGAGGTGAATGGTGCAGTTATTTGCTGGCAGTGAGCGCCCAGATCTTAGCCATGCTCTTCTTCAAACAACCACATTCACCTCTGCCACCTGGGGATTCAGCAGAGTGTGCTGGCTAAACCACCATGGTTTTTCATGAATGATGACTTGCTCTGTGTGGGCAAAGTGTAATATCACTTGAACCTGCTTTGGCAAAATTAAATGCTAATGGTATTCTGAGATGAGACAAGATCGCCTTGATTCAAATGCTGCTGCTCACAGCAGTAAAAAATTTTTTACAGTAACAGAATTTTTTTTTTTAATTTCATATTATAAGAGGCAAAAAAGGGGTATATTTATGTTGTGTTATTATACAAGTTATTATATATTGATAACCAAGATAAAATGCTTCCAAGACCTTTACAAAAATCTAGTGACACTTAAGTGCATTTAAGTGTTTTGCCTTGTAATTATTTAATTATTATAAATTAACTGTCCACTGATTATCAGCTGGCCGGTATCAGGCATTTTGCGGATTATTGGTATTTGTGTTTAATTTTGACCATCATCGATATTTTCAAGGTGCACTATTGTGGCTCCACTGCCGTCTCTTCTCTGTGTGCTGTTTGCTCTTGACTCACTGCTTCATTTAATGTCCCACCCACAACAGTTTCGGATTGCCTATATGCCATATGAGTACTAGTTAATCCACGCTGAAGCCTTGCTATCACTCACACCACACTCACACACAAGTGCAGCGTGAAGCTCTGAGAAGGAGAAGAGGAGAGTTTCACCTTTATTTTTTCATTTAGGTGTAATATTGTATTTAGACTCAAACCATAATATGAATTCTACTGTGAGCAAAATGTATGCACATTAGTGGCATAGGTGAACTGTAAAATCAATTTCTGATTTGGTGCAGCTGACATTTAATGCCAAAATAACTGGACTGCATTAGAACAAGACATAACAGGTAGTGTAAATATAAATATAAACCTTTTCATATAGGAAAAATTTTAAAGATTGCTCTTTAAAATCTTTTTTCATCTCGGAAGTGATCCTAACATGCTAGTTATACATGTTTTAAGCATCTCTTCTTGGACAGCTGCAGGCAGTAAATCCATCACCCTCTGGGGCGATTTTATTACTTGATGCATATTTATCATAATACTCTGGCCATGATTCATCAGGCTGCATCGCCTCTGTGGCAGTCTAGAAGGGAGTGATCCGTTATCGTCCACTATAGGCCGAGGAAGACTCTCCTGTTTGGCATATTAATGCAGTTAAGAGAGTGTGCTATCGTGCTTATGTGATTGGTCTGCCCGCTGTGATGTTGGCAAGCTGGGCAGCGAATCGATCAGCTGCCGGAGATGTTCCTCCTTCCCTGCTGGGAGAGCAACTATGCAAATCTCCCCTGTGGGCTTTTACAATCCATATCAGAGATACATCCTAACACGATTAGAACAGGGACTGTACTGGAGACGATAAGCTTACCATATCCTCTTTGATTTATGGATTTGACCAAGACCGAGCTGGTTTGCTCTGCTAGACTACTGGCTTTGACAGGAGTCATATGTCTACATCAAGATTCCCTGTTTGTTGTTCTTCCTGGGAGTCTTTATTGCTAATGAAAGTAATCCAGCTGGACACAGCACTATTATATTCCTGGGATGTCTCTTAGAAAGAATCTTTATCACTTTGAAAAGTGGTCAGCCCCCTGAATGCATTACGAATGTACTAGTGATGACAAGAAGTGTTTGATGGGTGTTTCAATGTCTAGCACATTAACCTCCACCATAATTCATCTGTCTAACCCATGTTAGATCTTTATTATCTCAAGAGCAACAGAATATAGACATTAAGAATGTTAATGGTCAAGATCATGTACACTGGATTGAATTGGACCTGGAGTCACATTTCACAAAGCAGATATACAAACAGTAGTTACTTAAGTAATTTAAGACAAACAAAAAGTAATATTTTGGAACTGATGTCTATTTTGGCCGTGATAACTATACTTCCCAACCTCTATTAATCTCTAATCGGTAGCAGTGGAATGGCTCGATATTAATATTAACAATAGAAGTGAAACTTACTGTCAAACTCGATGCCTCTATGATAACACTATTAAGATTGCTGTGAATAGTGCTTCCTCTCTCCTACAATGCTACAGCATTCAATGCAAATTAGATCCCTCATCAGCAAAAGCAGTTAGATCGACTCCACTTTTAGACTCCAATTTTACACACGTTAATAAAGCAGAACTGCTGTCAACATCATGCATTGTGTATGAGTTTCAGTGATTCAGCAATCAACCAGCTTTGAGGACAATGTTTCAGACAGAATTATCAGTGGACATGGCGTCATGGGGATTCTCTCTCTCTCTCTTTGTTTCTCCTTTGAATTTTTAAAGGGGTGGAGGGTGGAGGGGGGATAGGAGGAAAGAAAATAAGACATTTCTCATCAGCAATGCCAGGACGCTGTGTGAAATAAACAGGAAAATGCAGAGGAAATTTGGCCACTGTGTTTTCGTCATGGTGGCCCCAGTTCTGCTGCAGACTCATTTGAGAGTGAGAGAGAGCCTGAGAGAGAGAGATGTGCCACAAGACATTTTTGATTGACACAAAGACAATGTACTAAGAGGACAACTGGAGTCAGCGATCGTTTGCATAACAATCTATCCAGACAATGATGCATGAGAAGTCTAAGAGGCCTCAAACGATCCATGTTACAAATGCAGATAGAATGACTCGCAGCAGAATATCAGTCTAGTCAGCATGAGTTGAGTGTGTGTTTTGCCATGAAACTTATTGAGGAACCCATTTAAGATAAGAAGTGTTGTGTGTGTTACTGAGTCAGTGACTTCTGGCAGTCTTGTGGGTCAGACAAAAGCCATCAAGGCACACACACATGCACACACAAACCTGATGAGTTACTCAAATATGGCAGCTGGCGGTAATGAATCCACAGAGAAGAGTGTGAGTCATTGTGCATCTAGAGCCAATTGTGATGAATAAAAGGGACTTCTGGGGAGAAACAGTAAGTCGCTTGTTAAGGATATCCCCAGGAAGAGGGGTGTGGACGGCTGTGTGTCCACAACAGGACACGCCGGGAATGTTGGACGCATGAGTGGACAGCATGCCGCCCAGCCAGACCCCCTCATTGTGTGTGTGTGTATCTGGGTGTGTGTGTGTCTGTGCAAATTTTAGGTAAACTGTACGGACTTAATATATTTTAAACAGACATTTTATTTGTTAAAAAAGTTGTGTATTTGGGGAAATTCAGATCCTAGTTCTAAATCATTTAAAAATTAATTCTGTTGAGGAATTAAACCATGATTTTTGAAAACTTCCGGTGAAGATCAATTATTAAAGCACACCAGGGTGGAGCTTGAGGGGAGGCCGGGGTAGCACTGAACCCTCCTGAAATCTGAATGGACACCCATGGTGCCACCTCTGTGTGTATGTGTGTGGGTGTGTGTATGTTTTTTACATTTACATATTGTACATTGTTAACAAACTGTGCAAATTATATACACAAATCATATCTCCTGTGTGCTTTATGACAATAATTCAACTCTGACTCTGAATACATACTCTGATTGCAATTGATTGTTCGAGAAACACTTTCATTGTCATAGTCTGTGGACCCGCTGAAATAGCCTTGGCCACCACAAGTATAAAAGTGTAGTTCTGCCACTAAAGCTCACCTGATGGCAAGTAATCTGGCATTGATCAGGGAGCTTGAGTGACCTGATGCTTTTGAAGAAAATTACTTCATGTTAGATTAGGCATCAACAGTTTTAGTTGTGCATTCTGTTTGCACAAACTGTTACATTATGTTGGTGGCCTAGTGGTAGGACACTTGCCTTTGGACTAAGAGGTTGCGGGGTCAAAGCTGACCTCTGGCGTTACCGACACTGGGTCCCTGAGCAAGACACTTAACCCAAAGTTGCTTTCAAGCGAACTGTCCCTGAAATTAGGAAATGTAAATCGCTCTGATTAAGAGCGTCTGCTAAATGCTGTAAATGTAAGACACAAGAGAAACTTTTGGCTTTTTGGAAGTAAAATATGAAGAAATGAGGGGTTTGCCCAAATCTTTTGCACAGTCCCCTAAAACTGACGTGTTCAATTGCTGTTGTTTAATGAGAGCATTTTGGCTTGTGAGGACCGCTCCTCATAAAGAAATAAATATATTCCTAGAAAATGTTTATTTGAATAAAAGATTTTTTAATGCTTCTTGGTTACTAAGGTTAAGTTAGGGTTATGTGTCGTTTGATTTATTTATCTAGTATTTATGGAAGTCACAAAAATAGTAAGACTAAATTTGCTTTTGTGGGCTCGTGTGTGTATTTATGCGTTGTGAGGGCATTGCATGGTCTTTGTCTCCTAAAATCACTTTTATAGTTTTTATGGCTTTGTGGGGACATTGGAGTGGTCCCCATGGAGAGAAATGACTTGTTTTATTTAAGAAACTAAAGTAGGTAAATGGTGTGCTTTTGGTTACTGAGGTTAAGGCTAAGGTTAGGTTTAGCCGTAGAATCATATACATGTAGTCATTATAGGAGTCTATGGAAGGTCCCCACAAAGATAGTAGTGCAAGACTGAGTGTGTGAGCGTTCGCATTCAGTCTTTAAAAATGTTTTTCAACACTTGGCGCCATATTTCGCCCAACTGTTCCGAAATGAACACGAGTAAACAAATCCGGTAAATGATCCATAATCCAGTCTTTATTACATAGATTTCAGCTGCTCATTAACTTTCTAACGTCTTACATACTGGGGTTTAGCCACTTCCCCAAATACGGTAACACCAGCCGTTGGAAAAACTAAAGCGCGAGGAACATAAAAACCGTTAAAACATCCGGTGGTCTCCGACTCTCGAGACGCGCTCCGGCGCAAAGACCATCGTGACGTCATCCAGCGCCGTCGCCGCTCCTTTCCCAGCTCGCGGTCTTCGGCGGCACAGTGCGAGACGTTCGACGAGGGGCGGGACGGTAAAAGCCTGTTGTCTCATAGCCGGTGTGCGAGGCTTGCGGAGCGGAGTCGCGGTGATTCCTTTCACGCTTTAGATCAACGGTGGAAGTGTACCACGGTCGACCACGGTGACCACGGCGGATTGCGCGCGCTCTCCCGCGTCTCATGCGAGAACCTCAGTAATTACATACTAACGGGTCGGTATGTTCACCGAATTCTCTTTGTGACGTATTGACAGGTTTTTACTGTGTTTGTTACCGTTTGCACCGGTTTCGGTTTGTTTGCAACTTCGGGGTTTCCATCTACAGTATGACGCGCGGCGCGGGCGTGAGATGCCGCTTCAAATGGTGGCGTGTTAACACAGTTAACAGGTTTTTTTGTATGTAAGTGAAACATTATTTTGTACTCTACAGTTGTAAAGCTTGTAAACTGTAATCGTTAGTTTGATATGCTACCGTGAGCGTGCTGTAACGTTCGGGATGTAGGGAGTTCCATAGGGACAGCGTAAGTGCGTGAGCCGGTCTGGAATGAACCGAGCGCGTGAGGAATGTGTGTATATGGGTAGACCCGACTGCTGTTTACATAGCGCACTGTGCTAAGGAGATTTATACCCAGGCTATAAATGATTTAAAGTAAACATTCTTCCCGCAGAGGAACAGCACTGACAACCGGGATTAAACGGGTGATTTTTTACTTCCGACGATGAAGTGATGAATTACTGAAGCTCACCTGTTGGCAGGTAATAGGGCCGTAGTTTATGGAGCTTGAGTGACGCAGTACGCTTTAAGAGAATTAGGTCATGTTATTTAGCATCATTAGAAATCATTAGAGTGTGTGTACTTTGCTGTGTGTGTGTGTGTGTGTATACATACATACATACATACATACATACATACATACATACATACATATACATATACATATACATATATATACATAAATATATATATGTATGTATTTACGTGTATGCAAAGTACTATATGTATATGTTATTGAGCAAAAGGCTTGAACCATCCCTTGTTTTACACATTTTGTTAAGAGACATTGTGGGCACATATTGCAACATGTGCAAACATACATGTAAATGTCATGCAAAATATCAACATACATGTTAATCTTGTTCCTCAAGACATCAAAAACACAAGAAAGTCTGGCCCTTTGGAAACAAAATATGAAGAAATGATGTGTGGCCCGAGACTTTTGCAAAGTACTGTTTATGATAATATTACATTCAATTACATCAATGAATATAAATTAACCATAGTGTTATTGTCACGGCTGTCATTACCTCTAATCTGAGCAAAACATGACATAAATGCCTGACATAAATACAGGCGCTTGTTAGGTGACCACTTGTACTTTATTCTCTGCTGGCATCAGGATCGATGGCTCTGCGAACTGGTTGATATACAACACACCCTCAGGTGGCCGTCATTGGCCTGCTGGTGCAGTTGTGCTTCTATCAGAGGAGGTTAATGATCTGGATGAGATGGATAGAGCCAAGCCCATGCAGGGCCACCTGGGGGCATGGAGCAGAGACAGCACCATAAAGAGCATTGTATTGATGTTCATGTTCAGAAACATTTTTGGACAATCATTATTTGCTGCTGGTTTTAATTCTGTTTCATGAGAACATTTTGGTTGCCAATAGGGGATGCTTTTTGTGGGTTGTTATCTCCATATTTCTACAATGAATGACCTTAGAACAATTGCTATACTTGAATAGAGTCAAGGATTCTGTTTCAAAGTAAAATTGCTGCTTCTGTTCCTGAAAATAGTAGTCTTAAGCGTTTGTATTTAAAATCATTAAAAGTTCTAGCCATTAATTTTCTTTTTCAGCAAAAATCAGAGCTTTAACAAAGAATGCAAAAGCATTTCAGCTCCATGATCATAGATGCTCATTGTGTTTCCATGGTGAATGACACTATGGGTATGGATGGACGTGGCATCATGAGGCAGCTGATAGTGTAACAGTTAGGGAGTTGGCTCCATGATTGAAATGTTGCCCATTCAAGTGCCGGACTGATAATAGTACTGCTGAGGTACTAAGGAGCAAGATACCGTCCTCAAGCACTGCTCTCCAGGCACTACCCATGTCAGCTGCCCACTGCTCCTTCGTGAAGGGGTTAAATGCAGAGGTCACACTTCGTTTTGGTGCATTCTGTGCTGTGCTGTGGTGTGTTCACAATGACAAATAATCACTCCCTCACTCCCTCACTCATTCATGGATTACAGTATAAAAGTGCGGTTGGTTGCACAATGGTTAGGGCGTTTGCCCCGTGATTGGAAGGTTGTAGGTCCTGGACTGGTAAAGGTATCACTGACATATTGAAGAGCAAGGTACTGTCCCCAAGAATTGCTCCCCAGGCACTGCCAAAAGTTGCCTAGGGCTCTTTCATGGATGGATCAAATACAGAAGTCACAGTTCATTGTGGTGCACTGTGTGCTGTGCTGTATTCACAATAAGCAATGTGAAAATAACTATCATCAGAATTATCATCAGAAATTATCTAGATAAATGATCAGTATGGAAAATTATAATCATAAATTTTTTTTTTGAAGATTTTGAGTGAGTGAGAGTGAGAACCATCCTTTCTGAACTGTATCCAAGATTCCTAAAATTCTTTAAAAAGCAGACATCTCTTGTAGTCATGGAAAATTAAAACCAGATGGATTTTCCTTTTGTATCAAGCTGCAAAATAAGTTGTTGCAGGACGTTTGATTTGGCTTACTTGACACTGCATGTCCTGCAATGTGACTAATGCTGAAAGATATATTGCACAGTCCTAAGAGAGTAACAGACAGCTATTGTTGGATTGCACTTTAGGAGCTGTTGTTAGCCAGTGTGGAGCTCTGAATTATAGGGGGCAGCCACTGGTGTGTCAGCACTAATCAGGGCTTTAATGCTGCCGGGCCCTTGGATGGACAGAGGAGGAGAAGAGAAGAGCGAGTTAGGGGTCTGAAGGGTTCATTGGGGAATAAAAGGGTGAGTTTGTTAAAGCTTGTTTAGAAAGCAGATCAATCTAAGTGAGCCAGCAGGCAGGGCTGTGAGATTAGAGTCACTACGTTCTGTAGGGCAGTGTGTTGGAGTGGAGAATACTAAAGCAGGATTATGGTGATCGCTAAAGCAAAGACAAGAAGGCTTAGTGTGGAGAGAGGGGGACAGAGAGAGTCAGAATGCGGCACGATTAGAATTAGAGAAAGGTTCCTGATGAGCTTGGTTTAACTCCTTCCTGCTGTATAAAAGCTGATCATTAGCTGGTTTTTCCACCTTTTATCAAGTTGGAATATAATTCAGCTTGGTCCTTATGAACCCAGGTTCATCGAAGAGTCAGCAAGTGTGCGGGGGGTCTGGGATTTGTCATGTTTGTGGTTATTATGCTGCGAAACTGGTTGAACATTTACAGTACAGCATTAACTGTTACCCTGCTGGCCATTTGTTCTGAAGCTCAGGTTAAACTGCATAGTGGAAAAACCTCTCTCTCTCTCCCTCGCAATAGAATGATGCAATTGGAAAAAAGGGGGAAAAAAGCAAGAGTCAAATGTCAATATGGCATTTGAAATACCAAATGTGGCATTCAAATAGCGAATAGTCCGTTTAGCACAAACAAAACCACCTTGAAATATTCACTTCTGACCTTTTATAAATCTACTCAAGTAACAGTACCCCCTTTAGGAAATGCATAATATTGTCACAGTCTGCTGCCGTTTTAATTATCCAGTGGAAGTCACGCTGAAGTCACCTTTCAGCACATGTAAGTAACACACATCTGGCCAAATGCTACTCTACACCACAGCATGCAGTACATGGTTGCAACATTAAAGTGGAAATAGACATTATGTTTTTCTTCAAATAAAAAAGTTAACTTAAGTGTTAAAAACATTCAGTGATTTTGTTATTGTGATCCAAATGGTTGTTTATGATTTTTTTGGTGTTTTCATATACTGTAGGTGCAATGATGTTACTAAAATGTGTTCTGTCAATTGATATTTTTCCATCCTTATTCTAGAGAGTCACAGCAACTAGAAGTATAAAACGCATTATTTAAAGCTTTACCTTGACACTTAATCAGAACTGAATAGATTTGAATCCTTTTTAACTGAAACAAATTTGGAATTATGGAACACGACCCTGCCTTGAATGAGATATAGAGAGACAAGAAGGCTTCCCTCCCAGTGTTCAAGTGATTTGTTTATTAAGCATGAAGACTTTATCTTACCAAGTCAACCGACATATAATCAGTGGGTGAGCTATTGATGTGGTCTGAAGGTTGCAGTGCCGGATCAGGCTCTTTGCTGAGCAGGATTGCTATTCAGGATCAGATGTCTAGACAGTATTTTGACTGCAGCAGTGCCTGGAGGTTTCCACCCTCGTCCTGCCGCCTGAAAAAGCAGTGGTGACCCCCTCCAGGCAGACCAGACCTAGAGCTGTCTCTCTAGCAGAGCCCTGAAACAGATATGATCGAAAGAGAGACTTAAGCAACCTTTCTGCTCTTTGAGACAAGTCATGTCAGGTGTATGTTTTTCTTGAAAGACTGGATTAAAAACAAATGGAAAGCGTTCTTCAGTGCATGAACTGAAGATGGAATGGAATAGACCTGAAGAAGCCTTTCGGATGAGAGGTGAAACACCTTTAAGAATTTTGAAAAAAGAAGTCCAGTTGCCTTTCATTCAAGCATTAGTGCATCTATGTAAGTGATGACCATTACAGATGACCTGTAGATACACACCAGCTTACAGTGTACCTAGCTGTAAACCTCTTTTTGTCTCTTCTCCTCTCTGTGTAAAACCTGTCTTGAAAGCTTGACGTTTTACACCTTATCTGAGTGTGTGGAGCATTTTAAGTTTTGCTCATATCTGACAACAGAACACAGCAGAGTCATCAGTTTGGTTGACATATTCTCCAAAAAGCTTTTTTCCCCTGATTCTCTGCATCATTGCGACAGGCAATATCTGGGTCTACATCTCAAGCTGTTTTTCGATGTTCCGGGGCAGTCGGCTGGCACCTGAAACTCAAATATTGTGACGCTTTGGGTTCACAATGGACATACATCTTTTCTTCATACTCCAAAAATAGTACAGTGAAAAAGGAGGGAGTATATTAAGATCAGCACTGTCGTTCTGAAAGCTGAATTTGCATCCACCCCACAGAGGACACCTCCATGTCTGAAGGGATAAAATCTGTATGATTTGTGGCAAAACAACATATTGTGTGCTGTATTATTGTTACAGCCATATGCAAGAATCCTTAAATCCAACCAGCCATAAAAATATGATCGCCTACCCAATATTGAGCAGGACTGCACCTGCGCAGCCTCATACACAGCAAACTGCGTTCTGACACCTTTCTGTCAAAACCAGCATTAAGATTTACAGCAGTTTGAGCTATGTTAGTATTTCTGTTGGATCAGTCATCACAGCCCAGCCTTTATTCCCCACATGCACTTGCACATTTTTTACTGCTTCCAACACATCAGCTTCAAGAAAAAAGGTTGACTTGCTGCCTTATATACATCCCACTCACTGCCAGGTGCCATCATAACGAGATATCCATGTTTTTCACTTTACCCATTGCTGGTCATAATGTGTAAGGCTGATCAGTGTATTTTATGATGACTTTATTAGGTCTCAGATGAATTTATTTCATCCTACTGCCCTAATTGCATCTCAAAATTTATGTCAGGATAAATTTGGTTTCTTTCCCTCAATGATTTTTGGGTTCCACAATTACATAGGGCCCTTTACGAACAATGTATATCATGACAGTTCTACTGTTGTGCTCAAGAAAAGTGTCAATTGTATGTAATTTGTCACCTTTATTGCTGTTGCTTTTTCTGGACATACTGTGAAATGTGAGGAACTTGCATGTAACCTTTCTTCTAAATCAGCAAAAGGGCATGAATGACTCACATTTAGGTCTCACCTGCTATCTGACATAACACCTTATAATTAACTGTGTCTAACTTTCAGGATATTTCACATTTGATTTGTGTTGCCTCCATACTGGTTTCTTACAGTCATTTGAATAGGTGCAAAACCCTTTTTGTCATTCAAATCCATAGACATCACAGTGAATTCTAGAATCAAAAACAAAGCCCATTTGTAAAACATCTATAGCGATCAGGTTTCCAAACCAACTTAAGCTGCATTTTAAGCCCAACCTGCAGTTACAAGCAAACTACCTTGTGAACTAACCTAAAATCTATGTTTTCGTTCTCATCAGTGTTTGCCAAAAAGAATTGTGGCACTAAACTAAATGTTTTAGACTTTAGTTCTTTATTCAACAAAAGGACAGAAATTTGACCAAAATCACCCCTCTACCATTTGTGAAAGTGAAAGTGTGTGATTATTTATCATTGTGAACACACCACAGCACAGCACACAGTCCATCACAGCAAAATGTGACCTCTGCATTTGATCCATCCAGTGCTCCGGTTAGCAGTGCTGTTGCATTTCTGGCTCTAAACGATTCTTTCCTTTTTCTTGGCTTTTCAGACACGAGACAAAAGAGGAAAGAGGCAGGGCTTTAATACACTGAAATACAGGTGTAACACATTAGGTTAATCAAGACTGAACAAGAATGGGGAAGATATTTATCAGCATCTGGTGGCTGACCAGGGGATTGCCATGGCAGTTTTGACCATTTTGCCATATTCTACTTTCAAAGTTGGTCTCTGCCCTAAGTTGTTCACGTAGTTCTCGTGAACAATATGCCAATGTACCTATTAGCATTCACTCTTTGTTATAGTGCCCTTTTAATATAATACTCTGCAATTTGTCATATCGCTCGTGTTTCATTTCCATAGCTGTCACTTTCCGAGTCCACTCTATAATTCATACTGCAAATCAGGCTTCACAATGCCGTGCTCTCCCACTACCATGTTTTTTGTTTCAAAAATGTACACTTAGCGTTAAATGACCAAATGAAGTGATTCTGAACATTTTTCGCCTGAGTACTCAGTATAAGACATTTGCAAATTCATGCAGTGCAAAGCAGCATGTGCTTTCTGAAGCCTGTATACCCTTTCTTTTAAATATTGTTACATGCATTTTTACATTTTTAAAATATAAATACTTTTGGGTTTGCATTTACTCAGTTAAAGGTCATACTGAGAGGAACCTAAGCCAGACAGGCAGGTAAATAATGTTTGCCACCTCTGTCCCTGTTCCTGCCCTGGTCTCAGAACTATAAATACCACTTTAATAGCTGCCATTCTGGGACTGATGGCAGACAAGATCGATGAGAGTCGGCTCGTGCGACTGCCACAAGCAGCCTGGACTGAATGAACAGCATGAATAATTTAGTTTTCCTGTCCAATTTCTTCTTTATTCATCATTATATGGCTATCGCTGTACTTATGATCAGCTTTAGGATGGTAGTGCAAAAGTGGACAAGGATGGATTCTTTATTTATGCGATATAGTTGTGTGTGTCTGTTTCGTGCTGTACAGGAGGAGAATTCTCTTTTTACAGCCATAGATGTACTGAGATTTTTTAAAGCATTTTTGTAAACAAATGAATAGCTCTGTTTGGAAAGAATGAATCATTCTAGAATGATGTAGATTTGTCTTGGAAAATGAGTTTTCCTTTTGTATCAAGTAGGTACAAAAAGTTTTAGATTGACATGTTTGATTTAAATAGACATTGCACTTTAATTGATGTGGCTAACAACAAGGATAGTGTCCATTCGAAATCCACTGCAGCATTTCATTTTCATCACAAACCTGCCATTGTGTCTCACCTTTATTTTCCTTTATCATTTGAAGAATGCTGGTGGCTTTAGACCTTGGTGCCTTAGTGTTGGAGGAAGTCTGAACGCACATCCTGTCAGCGTACCTGCACCTCTAATAGTTTGAGAATGTAAATTACAACTGTGAGTGAAGGTGTAATGGCAGGTTGCACGCCCACTGCTGGGTTTTAAAAACCAAAAACCTTTATTACCATTCACCTGTAATTACCGGAGCCTAATTGGTTGTTGATAAGCAGTTTGGTGAAGTCTCTCTAATACTGAGCTGATTCCTGTGTTTGGTGTTGCTTGGGGTATATTCTGTAATGGGATTCTTGGTATTGCCCTGGTGGGATGGAAGGACCAGCTGTCCTTAAAGCATTAATGACTTCAGACACTAAAACAACCATCCTGGTTGGAGATTGTAGACACAGATGCCTTCGTGTATGGTCTTTCTTTGAAAAATACATGGAGTTTGTGATTTAAGAATTTACTCTTTTACTCAGATCAAATGTAATCATTTAGTGATAATTTTTGTGCATAAAATTCACTACAATCTCTATAGTGGCAGGAAAGCACAGGCAAACAGATCCTTCATGGGCATTAAGACAAGCAAGTAACAACACTAGAGGCAAGACAAAAAAATGCAAAGGCTATTAAGCAAGTAAGATCACGCATTGCAGCAAGACAACTTGGTACCCAACAACATTGGCATTACTGTACTTTGCATAGTGCTACCGCTACAAACAATCCCAGAAGGTCCTTCCAGGTCTTGAGATGCAGAGTGACTTCAGTGATGAAGCAGGGCTTTGCACCCAGAGACATCGTGCTATGAAATGGCTGCAAAGCCTGTCCTGGGAGATCAATCACCCTGCAAACTTTGTATTCCACCCTTATATTACACACATAACTTAATATTAAAGTGTTTGCTAAGAACTTGATCAGTAGTGCTGTGATATGGTTAGTGGTAATTTCTCCAGGGCAGTGGAGCTCAGTGAAAAGAGCTAGCCCATAAACATGAGAAATATCAACAGAGTACATGTAAAGGCTGTCGATCTCCTGCATGGACGTTAAGCCCATTTCTAACCTTTGTTCATATATTTCATGTTATTATTATTATTATTATTATTATTATTATTATTATTATTATTATTATTATTATTATTATTATTATTATTATTTCATAGTATTACTTGTCTGTATATAGGGGGTGTAACAATATATCGATTCAGTGATCAACAAGACCCTAGTATTAATCCAAAATGAAAATTTCAATCAGACATCCAGCATATTGCAACGTCACGTTAAAATGAGCAGGAAGTCTGTTTTTTAAAAGAGAAGATGCCTGGTTGAGTTGAGGAATAAAAATGTCAAATGATATTTTAGTTGCTTTTTGTGATTTAATATGAATGGAAGTGAATGTGTTAAATCAGCATATGATGTCATCTCATATCACTCGTTGGCTCCCAAATTAAATCATATCAAAATGGCATCGTTGCAGACTTTGTGATAGCGGCAGACATCAAATCAATGGTGACTGAATTGATATAATATTGTATCGCAATGAAACTTGGCATTTACACCCAAACCAACATGGTCAATTCAGGGTTTCCACATACAGTTTTGATTCTTCCCAAGTGTTATATCTCATGCACTCTTGAGGGGAGTTCAGTCCTGACACTGTTAAATAGGGTGTGTTCATAAGATTTGAAGCCAGAATTCAGTTTGAAGTATTAAAATGTACTATGTAAACCAAACAGAACTGTGTTACAAAAGTGTTCCAAGCTTATACCTGCATTTCTGTCCACCACCACAGGGGGCGACAGGGAGCGGATGACAGCCAACCATGAGACGTACCTGCTCATGGCCAGCACGCAGAATGACATGGAGGACTGGGTGAAGACCATCCGCAGGGTCATATGGGCACCGTTTGGGGGAGGTGAGATTTCGGATCGATTCTGTGCTGGACTTTTTGAAGAAACTCGGACAAACACACACACACTTTTGCCAAACACAATAACACGTGTGATTTGAATTGCTTTATTTATCATAACCCGGTCACGGTGACTCTGACTGGGATTAAGCGGATCAGATGATGAATGAATGAATAATAAGAAGTATATGTGTCAATCAAAACTTCAAACCAAGCCAAACCAGCCTCCATTTTCTTTGCAAACAAATCACAGATTCTCGTACAACACAGAGACAAATTCATTTTCAAGGTGGAAGTGTGCAAATGCTGTTAATATGCTCATGTAATTTCAGTCTCTGTAAAAGTGTGTGTGTTGTGTTGTGTTGATTGCTTTGTGGGTTGTACGTTGGATTTATTGATGGCTTATTTTCAGTTACTGTGTGGGTGGGAGAGTGTGTGTGTGTGTGTGTGTGTGTGTGCTTCTTGTTACTTTAGCAGAGTGCTGTATTTCTCTTAGAGGTCTTCAGATAAATTGGAAGAGGATTTTAAAGAGCAGTCAGATACAATAGATGTCAAAGCGCTGTACAGGGAGTTGAACACACTGCAGTGTGTATTCAGCATTCTTTCTCTCTCTCTCTTCTGATTTATTCCCCTGACTCAAGCAGGCCTGGGGTTCTTCCACTGTGCTGTGCACTGCGCTGTGTATGTGCGTGCTTGCATGCACACACCTGTAGTAATAATAAGCTTTGTGATTTCTGTCTATAATTGGCTCCATTCCAGGCGCTGCAGTTTGAGGTGAATATCATCTAGCCAAATTCAGCAATATAAATGTGACATTTGGACTCATATTGACTTTAAATGTCTCAGAGCAGCACACACATAATTACAGTTTATAATCACAGTCTTGGGTAGAATTGGGATTGTTTCAGGGGTTTTGTGCACAGCTTTCTTTCCTTCTTTTTAATTCCTCCTCCCTCTGTTCGGTACTTCTCTCTTGAGCACTGGAGAATGACATGCAAATGAAAGTGAATAATCCTAATCCTAATAATCCTAATATAATTTGTATTTTTAAAAAGTGTTTATTTATGGTACTGGATCTGTCGGTGGCATTGGTGGCATCATGCCAAACGACTCTCATGTGGAACACCATCATGTCAAAAATGTGGTTCTCTCCCATAAACGAGTACAAATTGAGTAATAGGTCAAAATGAGTCCGAATTGGCTGAATATTTGCCAAAACTAAAGTATTTCTTCATTTTTAATTAGTCAGAAAATATTTTTACATTCTATAATGTTAGACAGTAAAAATAAATATAGAAAAATGCATTATTTGTTATAAAATAATTTAATTCTATATCCAAATCAATTCCAAACGGATAAAGAAGTGTTTCCACCTGGCACTAACCTTATTTTCCTTTATTGTACTAAGCCATAGAATATCTCTACATAATAAAACGTCTGCAAGCCAATAAAACATACACTGTTTTTATTATTTGTAGTAGTTATGACTACAATTTAAGCACTTTTATACTACTAAAGAAAAAATTCTAGAGGTGCAAGTCAGTTTTCATCAGGAAATGGACTGATTTCAAGACTGTGTCAGCATTTACAGTGCAGAAGTGCAGTAGTGCAGAATGTCCTGAATACAACATCATTAAGTATATATGGCTAACTTCTACACAAACACTATAATAAGCCTAAAACAAAGGAAAAACACCAAAATTCTCTTAAAAACTGGTATCCAACCGGTACTAGGGATTGTCCGTTACACAAAGCCCAAGTATTGACATCAGTGTCGGAACTGAAAAAGTTGAATCGGTGCATCCCTAGGTTATATAGGGGAAAAAAACCTGTTTCCTAATATAAGGATGAAATAATTGTTGAAAATCTTGTTTCATCTCTGTGTAAACACCTTTTAGAATGGGTTACTTAACTGCGTCTGTGTTCAGACTTTAATGAGCTGTTATTCACTTCGCCACAATATCACTGTGATTATTGTCACATAAATCTGTGTACGTGCAGAGTCCAACACATTCCTTTCTCTGTGAGTTTGGATAGAGAGAGTAGTCAAGAAAAAAAAGGTATCCTTCTGTGGATATTTGAGGTCTTGAAAGTGAAGTTACCAACTCTTGGTCAACTGAGGAGGGGCAGGTCAAAGGTCAAAAAATCAACAATAAATAAGCCTTGGTATTGAGTTTCCATTGTGTCTGGGGCCCACCCTGTCTGTGTGCACCTGCAAGCTGTCCTGGACTCCTTCATTCCCTTTCTGTTGACCTCTGAACTGGTGGTCTTTGCTTTGGGGGATCTCATGACTCCAGCTGCTGCGTTCAGGTTGTTCCTCATATTCCTCATTCAAAGTTTGTGACCTCGCAAAAAAAACAAAAAAAACCTTTTAAAAAAAAAAGTCAGTTTAAAGCCAAGTTCAAATGAACACTGACTTTCTGTGGATGGGATGTATTTTTTAGAATCTGTGACCTTCACATTTTCGGTACTTGACATTTAAGGAACTCCCTTGATAAAAACCTGCACAGACCAGAACATTTTAAGTCTTAAGATGACCAGGTTTGTCAAAGGTTAAAAAAAAGTGTTGAAGATAGATTTGTTAAGATGGCCTTTAGGGATATTTATGGAACGCCAGCTTACTGACTCATCTGTTTGTGAGTTTGGAAATAAGAGCCACCAAACCATATTCTTCACAAATGGAATCTATAGTGTTACCAAGTTTTAGAACATTTTTGCGACCATAAGAACTTTCCTCCGGGTTTTCTTCTTTAGAGGAAATTGCTGTTCCAATCTATCCAAATAGATTTTTCATGCTCCTGCTAAAAGAATCATAATAAACCTCAGACAGATCTATAGAAGAATGCCAGTGGAATGCCAATGAAGTGCTGCTTTCCCACTCAGACTGCTCAAATGATCTATGGAGTAAACAGGTTCATACCCTGCTAGTTGTAGTTTGAAGAGTGTGAGGCAACACTCTCAGATAAAGGTAGAGAATTGTGTGACACGTGCAAACTTCAATCATTGAAGGTGCAATTTTGAACTTGGAAGGTACAATATTTTGCTTTTAAGGACCACTTTGTGCTTTTAAGGCAGCAATTGCAAGGTTTGAACATTGCAATGTGTTATTTGGCATTTTGAAATGTTGGTGGAGGTGAAGTTTGCCTGAAACTTTTTCTACACTTAAGAACCTCATTTTGTTAACTAGCTAACTTTGCTCAAAGTGCATTTTTTGTGTAATAATGGCCAAAATGAATCAGTCTGCTGCGATTAAGGTTATTATGTACTACAGTTTTTGTCTCTGTTGCATTTCAGTCAGGTTAGTGTGTATGTGTGTGCATGTGCCTTCAGGCCACATATTTGCACCTGCTGACCAAGCCAGTCTTGATTTGTCTATGGTAATGCTTTAGAAACTCCCCCACCAGGCAGGACAGGCTTCCCAAAAGCTTTTTATTACTGAAGCAAATGTTAAGTGTTTTGTTGTGCATTTGCAAATAAAGCTCTCCGCAGTTTAAGTGTGTTCACTCTTCAGAATGAAAGAATGCTTAAGTGCCCATTTCACTGCACATCTCTACACGTTTGCTGAAGACAACAGCCATTACCCTGACTCTGAAAAATGTGCCGTGCTGTAAAACCAGAGGATCTTATTTTTCACTGTTGGTTACGGAAGGCTGGTTCACAGATCTTCGAGTAGCGGGTTTGAGGACTCTTGAGGTTGAAAAGTCAAAAGATAAGAGGAGCTCTTGTGGCAGCGTGGTGGTGGAGCGCCCGCCGGGCGCAGCGCTCTGACACATCACGCTCGCGTGCACAGCAGGAATTAGCAGCGACATGAGAACAGACACATTAGACTCGATCGTGGCCCGGGGCTTAGCCTAAATCAGCACAGAGGAAGAGAGAGAGATAGTTAGGGTGGGTGCGTACAGTGTATACACATTGAGCAGTATAACAGTGTATATATAGAGTGTAGTAGTATATAAAGTAATAATTGAGTAGCTTGAGAAAGAGAGAGAACAAGAGAGAGTGAGATAGAGAGGAGTTGAGCCGTATATATGTAGACTGAGAGAGAGAGGAATTAGGGGAGCAGTATATATATATATAGAGAGAGAGAGAGGGAGATTGGGAAGACAAAGGGGGGAAAGTTAGTGCATGGGAGATGTGTACTAAGAGAGAGCAAGAGAAAGAGAGAGAGAGTGAGAGCCGTGTATATAGATTGAGATAATAGATGGACTTCCTCCCACAGGCCAAAAGCATGCACTCTAGGTTAATTGGCGACTCTAAATTGGCCCGTAAGGTGCAAATGAGAATGTGATTGTGTGAGTGTGTGTGCCCTGCGGTGTGTGTGTGCTGCCGCCTGCCCAGGGTTGTTCCCTGCCTGCATGGATGGATGGATGGATGGAGGGAGGGAAAAAGAGAGGTGAGTTAGGGGAGAGAGCAGTATAGATGGATGGATGGATGGATGGAGGGAGTGAAAAAGAGAGGTGAGTTAGGGGAGAGAGCAGTATAGATGGATGGTTGGATGAAGGAGGGAGGGAAAATGAGAGAGGAGTTAGGGGAGAGAGCAGTATAAATGGACGAATGGATGGAGGGAGGGACGGAGGGAGAAAGAGATAGAAGTTAGGGGAGAGACAAGTATAGATGGATGAACGGATGGATAGAGAGAGAGAGAGAGAGAGAGAGAGAGAGAGAGAGAGAGAGAGGCAGAGCGTTAGGGTAGGGGAGAGTCATAAGTTGGGGGGAGAGAGAAAGAAAGAGGGAGGAAGTTCGGTTAGAGAGAGTTAATAAAAGAAAGAATAATAGAATAAGGGTCTCTATGAGAGAGTGTGGGGGAGAGAGGGAGGGAGTTCGGGCTGAGAGACTTAATGAAAGAAAGAGCATAATAGTCCAACTAAGGGCCTCTGAAATGAGAGAGAGCGAGAGAGAGAGAGAGAGAGAGAGTGGGGGCAGGTTATTGGACAGAGAGTGTGTTTTGGCTCGTGTAAAGCCAGCTGGGCCACAAAGCACATAGAGCACTACACAGAGAGGACAAGTGTGACTGCTGGCTGGTAACCGAGCCACGCTCTCTCTCTCTCTCTCTCTCTCTCTCTCATGGAGGTAACGTGGAACGGCTCCTGGTATGGATTGGAAAGAACATCTGGACTGACGATCGTATGGTCTGCACTGTGTGATTGTGTGTGTGATTGTAATTGAGGTCAGGTTGGCTACTCTTCACCCAGAGAGACGGTGAACAAGGTGGTGCTGTGTCTGTTTGGATGTCTGTGTGTGTGCATGTAGAGGTATTTTTTGAGAGTGTGAAAGGAAAACCTGAGATTTGTTGGATTTTTGTGGTTTTGTGTGCACATTTTTGGGGGTTTGAAGACCTGTCATTTGAAAGAGAAAAGTTCTTTTTCTATCTTTAAAATCTAAACTAACTGAGAGATTTGCTTTTGTTTGCAGGGATTTAGATGCACGTGTAGGTCCTATTTTTTAGAAAAAAGTTTCAGATTTTATGTAGAAAAATAAACTAACAGATTTGCTTTTGTTTACAGGGGCTTAGGTGTAGGTATAGATCTGTGTGTGTGTGTGTGTAGGTCTATGTGTGTGCATAGACATGCTCAGCAGAAACAGTTTGCTGTCGGGATGTGTGTGTGTGTGTGTGTTTGGCCGTTAATTGCCTGCCAGTCTGGACTGTGGAAACATAGAGAAGTCAAAATCGAACAGATCATTGTGTCCAGCAGGACAGAAAAGAGCAACAAAGCGGCAGCCCTGACCCAAACCTAAATCTGCGGAGACGTTTCTCATCATACCAAACGTCCACCCACATGGATTTAATCCAGCGTTAGAAGCCCAGAAATCACAAGACACACGCCAAGACCCACTAGCAAAACAGAAGCCATCCAACTGCACACTCCAGTCAGGCTTGGAACCGCTCGCAAACGTCGCTGTTCAGAAGCCATTTATCTCAGCGGCAAATTCTTCACTGTCTGTCCGGAGTCTCTCCACTGCATCCAAGAAGATCAGCATTTTTGTTTCCCTCCCGGCTCACTCGTATGTCATGAAAGATTTACTCCCGCACCTGTTAGGAGAAGGTTTGCAGGCGGAACGCAAGTGAGACGTCTTATGGGATGTTTACCGACTTCCTATCGTGCATCGTTTGTTCTCAGAAAGGCCCGGATAGTTTGAACGCGGGGAAGTAGCTGATGTGGAATGGGGACAGACGTGCTGCTTCCAAAAGGAGTTCCAAGCAAATGCTTCAGATGAGACGACAGGAGAGATCAGTGCGGCAGATTGTGTTGTTTACCGAGAGATTTAACGACTTCACCGCCTGAAGTCTTGTCGCTGAAAACGACAGCTCGGTTTGAGGAGCAACTCAAGATACGTTTAAGACACTCGCAGAGCCAACCCCCCCGCTGCGTTACGCTGGCGGGGCACGTGCCATGCTGGAGCGCCGAAATCAGAGAAGTGACAGGTTCACGCCCCTGTCCTACCACCGCTTCATTCAAAAAAGAATTTACCGGAAGATTAGGAGCTGTGTCACCTTCGGCAGGGGTGAGTGAGGAGAGGGTCGAGCTGAACGCTGGGAAAGTCATGAGAAAATAGTTGTTAAATGTGTATTTTCTGTGCATAAAAGGGAAGGGACCCTTGGCTGGACCAATATGACAAAAAGTACATTTTTGAAGGCCATTGCATAGCTGAAAGAGATCTTTTAACAAATAAAAGTTGCAAACTTATTTTAACACTTATTTTAGGACATTAAATATGCAATCTATGTGTATGGGATAGTGTTTGTTAAAAATATGATAAAATAATACAAAACCATAATGTGGTATCTAAACTATGAATACTGTTTTTCAGGTACATTTCAATAACCAAAGCTAAAAAAAATACAATTAAATATAATATTAATATCTTTCAAACATCAAATATCTTGTCATACAGTTTGTTCTGACAGTTTCCTGGCGATTCGGTTAAATTAAACAATATCCAATCTCAGTCTTTTAACTTGTACATTCAGGGATCAGTCTTTTAGATGGTTTTCCTTCTTTTTTTGTCACGTCAAAAAAACAGCAGGTTTTGGGTTTCATTCTGACACCTAGTGGCATGGATCTGTCAGATTTCCTAATTTTCTCCTGTTTTTGAGGTTCTCTTTTTCTACGGCAGGATGCATGGTGGATTTGGTTGATTTGCAACCTTTTTTTTAAACAGTTCATCTCATTTAGAGCTCAATGCTCTTTTTTTTAAATAATAAATGACTGTTTAGATGTGATCTCAGTTCTTTCTGGCCTTAATCCCTTTTGCTGCCACTTGCTGAAGTGTGTGACCCCCCTTTCCCCCTCCCCAGCCCTGCTCAGTAAAAAGTGTACCATCTCGTACCACACATCTGTTCCTTACAGTCTCCTAAGGCGCAATGAAAAGTTCTCTGAGTCCAAAGCTTTCAGGAAGCCCTGTACTAATCCTCGTATGTTAGCCACATGAGTCCTTCCAAAAGGGAATCACTTTTTTTCCCCCTCAACTGAGTGGTGGAGACAAAAGGGGCCATAGCAGGAGAAGGAAGGTTTGGTGAAGCAGGAAGTCTTTTATTTAATCTCTCTTTTTTCCGCCCCTTAGCAGATTGTGTCTGGGCTTTGGTTTAATACATATTCTGCAGCTCAACGCTCCACATCACTGCAGGCTGAGAGGAAGCTTGTTGGATTAGTGCTGAAACCAGGCTGCTATGACACGCATGTCAGCATGGGGGGATGTTTTTTAATTTAAAAATAAACGGAGCCTTTGATAAAGGCCAAGGGAGGCTTGTATGGCCAAGTGATGTTGAAAATAAATTTAATCTTGTAGTCGTTTGAAAAAGCTGAAAGTTCTTTTGATAAGGACCATGCACTTGAGGCAGTTGGCAGCGTAACGGATAGGGAGTTTGCTTTGTAATCGGAAGGTCGCCGGTTCAAATCCCAGGCCTGTAAAGGTACCACTGAGGTACTCCTGAGCAAGGTACTGTCCCCAAGAACTGCTCCCCAGGTGCTGCCCATATCAGCTGCCCAATGCTTCTTCACAGAGGTGCACTGTGTGCTGTGCCGTGTTCACAATGACAATCACTCACTCATCATGTAACCAACTAATATGTAACCTACAGATCACATCCTTACCTGCATTTTGTCTCTTTCCTTTTTTAGGCATTTTCGGACAGAAGCTCGAGGAGACGGTGCGTTATGAGCGCCGATATGGGAACAAGATGGCTCCCATGCTGGTGGAACAGTGTGTGGACTTCATCAGGCAGTGGGGTTTGCAGGAAGAAGGCCTCTTCCGTCTGCCCGGCCAGGCCAACCTGGTCAAGGAGCTTCAGGACGCATTTGACTGCGGCGAGAAGCCATCCTTCGACAGGTGCGTCTTTCAACTGTCAAAATAGGCTTTAACGCTGACCCTTCAGTCAAACTTCAAGAACTTAATGTTTTCAACAGAGTAAATGCTTGCCAGCTAGGCTAGGCTATAGTAATTATTGGGTTTATGATACAAACATTAGCATTTAGACAACTTTTTTCCATTCAACAAACTCTTTCAAAACTATGCTTGTTGTTCATGCAACATACATATAGACTGTGTCTTGCTGCTAAGCCAATTCTCTATCTCGACGTTGACTATCCATGACCGTTCTATACTAATTAGCAGTATTATGTCTGTAGCAAGCAAGGGAAGGAATGATTTTTCATATTTTCATCAACATCCAAGTTGACCTTTGATGGGATTTTGTGCTAAGGAATTAACGCTATGTGTCTTGGTTGACCATGTAATCAAGGCAGCTTATATTTTTAATCAGTTTCTCCTCTTTTTGATTCAATTTTGTATACTTTCAGCAACTAGAGGAAAATGTAATGATAAAAGGCGCAAGCAGACCAATCTGAATCATGGTGTTTACATTGGTGTCAGTGTAGTGGTTCAAATTGTCGCATAATTTTCGTTGGCATGAGTAACGCTTCAGTGTTTCACTTCTCTCATGGTCACATTACAGGATGGGCAGTCTCAGATCGGACAAATTAAATCAAATATTAAATACATATTGCAAAAACTGTTTAAACTGCGATAACTGTTATATTTGCACATACTATGCATTCATACTCTGCATGACAATCTATTTGGCCAATCAGATGGAGCGTCTTTTTTTTTTCAAAGTTGCATCGCAAATTTTACAATATTAAAAGAAAAAATCATCAAATGAAATGTTTAATATATAAAATACTGTAAAATGTACAGGTGATCCCCGAGTTATGGTGGTTTGACTTTTTTGATCTCACGATGACGATAGTGATATGATAAAATTGTGAAGAACTGCGTGGCAGGCAAACGTAGCAGCGCGAGCGGTACGATACGTGGGGTACACTGCCGGGATGTACGCAACGCATTCAAAGTACAGAGAGCCGGTATTTGTTTTTTTATCGTACGTCATATCGTCATTGCGACATTCAACCAAGTTATCGCATATTGCATGTTTTCCTGATATTGTGCACTGGACATACTGGACATGAACACCAGGGGTCTCATGCCAGTCCTGATTTTGGACTAGGCAGGGGTTACAGATCTATTCTCCAATAGCCATCATGATGTTGATGGTGTTTAAACATTTATATTTCATATCCTATTTCTTGGTGGCACTCACAATTTTCAGTCCTACTTTTCATTCATCACAGCAGAGTTCACGAACGTAATCCCTTTCGAGAACATACACTACATTGGAATGCTAATGGAATGCACCCAGGAGGATGCAGGCAGCTTACAGTGCAATGGTTTGCAACATCAGCTCCAGGGCTTGTTCCAATACACCAGTTAATTATCGAGACCTTCATGAGTACAGACTGGTGCAGGGGTGCTGGCATGTATCACTGTCAGCATGAAGTGGATGAATACGGTTCCATAGTTTATTGGTAGTGAAGCGACTTCAAAAAGGCTAAATTTCTTAATGTAGTTACAACTTTTTTCTCTATAGCTAAATACTGGAGTTTGGGTGATATCAATACCAATTATTGCTAGTTAATGGGGCTGATAATTGATATGCAAAAAAAAAAACCTTGAATCAAAATGTTGAATTTTACAAACACCAAGCTCACCTGAAACTCTCTCCTTTTCTCCTTCTCGGAGATTCACACTGCGCTCGTTTGTGAGTGTGGTGTGAGTGACAACAAGGCTTCAGTGTTGACTATCTACTAATCGTGGGACAATCACTCGTGTAGTCAATCAAATACTGTTGTGGGTGGGACATTAAATGAAGCAGCGAGTCGAGAGCAAACTGCACAGAGAGAAGAGACGGCAGTGGGGCCACAGTAGCGCACCTTGTAATTACTTAATATTGGTGATGGTCAAAATTAAACACTTATACCTATAATCGGCCCACCAATAATCTGTCGACCCTTACTAAATACTATATTATAACAGTAACTGGACTCAAAGTACTTGTAGTATATAGTTTGAAAAGCTACCATTCATAAGTAGCTTCCCAACACTATCATGCGGTCTGAGAGGGTTTAATTAAAGCTACAGTCACCCAAAACTAGACTGAAGGGGCATTCAGCTTTACAGCTCGAGCAAGCTGCTCCAGTGTAACACACTTCACCCTTTGCGCATTCCAGATAAATGTTCCTTGATCCTTTTCTCAGTATTACAGTACAAACTGCTCTTACTCTGTATTTACTGTTCTCAGAGTATTGTGCTGTTTGGGAAGTGAAGAAGTGTTTTTTGTTGTTCTTCAATAGCTATTTGCTGTGTTACATATTTTTTTTCAGCAACAAGGACAGTGAGCGATGTTCCATAATAGAATGTCATGTTGGAGTGGGAATAGAATGATTTCATGCAGTTTGAGCACAAATCATAAGGAGGGAAACGCCTAAATGTCAAGACTCAAGATTATTTTTCACAGACACCGTTACAAGTACATCATATAGTGAAACGTATTTTCATATGTTCCCAAGACTGCGCTAAACTATAGATTCAAGACACATTAAGAACGTGTCAGTCTAAAGTAATAGAAATACATAGAAGATATGGAAAACAAATATGTCTGAAAATATACATTAAGACTGTAAAAATGCTACCAGCAGGATTCAAACCTGCATTGTGAAACCTCATTGGACTTTAAGACTTAGCTTTCATTTATTGTTACACACTTGGCATGTTTTAAGTGGAGTTTAACTTTAGAGAATCATTTACATCCTCTGCTTCTTCATTGTAAGTTGCAAACTGAGAGCAAGCAGAGGTGCACTTTCATTCATATTTTTAAATTTCTTGTCAGAAAAGTATTCCAGAAACAGTACTGAGAGGGTACTTTTTTGTTGTATGTTAAAACATCTTACATTTACATTTACATTTATATTTACATTTACAGCATTTAGCAGACGCTCTTATCCGGAGCGACGTACAACAGTGCTTTGTAGTCCACGACTTTTCTTCAATCTGTAGAGCTACACTTAAATCAACAGCTGTCATTAAGACCAAATTACTGCCGACTAAGCTACATACTTAAACAAAACCTGTTCGAGAAAAGTGTAAATTAGTGCACAGGTAACAAAAGTAACCATAACAATGTCTTCCTGCCCGAAACAGTGGCATTTCCAAGTCCCAAAAATAAGTGTCTTTAAGCCTGTGATCTAAGAGATCATTACATAAATGTCACAGACTGACTGCACTGTGCATTTTAGCCTTGTTGTTAAAGCCGTTTTTCTGAGATCCTCGGGACGTGTCTCAGGTTAAATTCCTAAAAGGTCATTTGGAAAGCTGTCATGCTCTCATACACTCAAACCTTTAAATGTTAAAAAATTGGGGATGATGGTGGTCTAGTGGTTAGGATACTCCCAACCTCTAATAGCACTACTTTCATTGGGTCCTTGAACAAGACCCTTAACCTAAAGTTGCTATCTGGGAGACCTTCCCTGAAATTACGAAAATGAAAGTTGGTCTGGATAAGAACATCTGCTAAACGTCATACACGTAAAAAATGGAACTCCCACTGTGCCATTCTCCATGAGAGTGATACTCCAATTAATTAAGGCCACTCCTTCATATGTTTAGTGATCCTTATTTATGCGTTTTGAAGACTGTGTGCTCTCTGGCCAGGAGTAACCATTGGACATACTATATTGGTGTGAAACAGCTTTGTCTGCCTTATTTTTGCTAAGCGCCAAGGAGAACACGCAGTCAGTGGTCTTACGGCTGGGCTGTGTTAGTTTTCAGGTCTCTGAGTGCAGTGGTCCCCATGCCAGGAAGACTCATAAGAGGCACGCTGCATATTTAGCAGGTTCATATTTAGCTGCTGAGGAAACGTTGAGGCTGTGTCAGATGGGAAAGTGAAGATGGAACTGGGATTGCACACCTCCAAGAGCCATATGGACTCATCATTAGTGTCTGTCTCACCCACTTGCTCGCTTTCTTTCTGTGTGTGTGTGTATGTGTATGCATCTGTACATAGGGTGCCTTTGAACAAAAAAAGTATGCCACAGTAAATACAGGGAAAACATATTTACATGTGCATATTCATGTGTGTGTCAGCTGGTGTGTGCATTTTAGCTGCATAAATAGAACCGCAATCTGTCCAACCCTTGTCTGTATGACTCTTCTAGGGTTGTCATGATGCTAGAATTTCAAACTCGATACATGACATCATTTTCGATACCACAGATTTAAAAAATTAGAAATCATAACATCAGTGACAACACTATTTTTGTTATTTGGTGTAGTGCAGAATATACATTAACTGTATTGTATAACTGTAATACAGCAGTGCTTTGTGAAATGTGATCAACTGAAGTATGAATACTATATCAAATGAGTATCTAATCTCCTTTACGAAAATCTTAGGCTTCTGGCAAACAGCTGCCGCTAAGCTTTGGCAATATTACGGCAAATCTGCGGCAGGTTTAGGTTTGTGGTAAACTTGTGGTGGCCTTCTAGCAAACTTTGTGCAAAACTTATGCACCTGGCAAATTTGTCACCAAAAGTTCACTACAAGTTTGTCATTACAAATTGTTTTGGCAAATTACTGGCAAATACATACATTTTCCAGTAGTGACGATTTGTCATTATTGCCAGAACATTGGCACAAGTTGGCACTAGTGACTAACAATGGCAAACTCCACTGTTTGCTACAAATTAACCTCAATTTTGCCACAAACATTTTGTTTTTGTAAGGGCTGATACAAATTTTTGTTTCGACAAGTAAATGAGTACAATCACACACATCTAATTTCTGTTATTTAAATCAAGTAATTTTAGCACAATATCTTCATAACATCAACCTAACAAAGATAGTCCTCAGTATGAAGACAAGTACAAATAATTGTAGGAAAGTTGTACGCTCTCTCGTGGGTCTACTTTGGGTCAACTTGGGTGGCCCTTTTGAGCGCCGCTGGGGTTTTTAAAGTAAGTAGACACCCGACACACACACCCAAACACTCATGCTGAGGTCACACTTATACAGTATGTTTCTTCAGGCATGGGAACTTCTCTCTTCAGTACATTCTTCATGCATCTTGGGTCTCAATCTACAGAATAATTGTCACTTTATATATTTTAAATTGTGAGAGCAGATTCAACCTGGAGCTGAGGTGTGCAAAAACTCAGTGACATTTATGCCTAGTCATCGTTGTTTTAATGGTGATGTCAGACAGAGACCCAACTGCAGGGGAAAACAAAGTTTTAAATAGTAGTCAGTAGTTTAAGAGTCCACAAACAGATTCAAATTACTGAGCAAAAGCACCGTTATAGATATAAACAGAGTTAAGTTAGCAGAAAGAGGGAGAGTCCAAGTTCATAATTAGCAGTCAAAAAGAGAATCCAAAAAACAAGAAGCAAACAGATTCAGAAGAAAACACACACAAGAATCCACATGGTATGCAAGCACAGACACTATGACCATAATTTACAAAGAAACAGTGAAAATAAAGGGCTGCATATACAGAAAATGGCCTAGCACTCAGGTGAGCTTGATGTGGTCATCAACAATCTTTGTGAAGATCTGGAATGGAGTTCAGGAGTTGTGAGGAAAGGGGAGAGACTCCATTCCAAAAAAAAAAAAAAGCTAAATAAAAAAACAAACAAACACTGAAACATCTAGGAGTGGTCTTACAGTCATGAACTGACCAGTTATGAACAGAGGTCAAACTTTGCATGGTGACAGTATAAAATCGAAATCCTATCACAGAAGACTTCAAATCATTCTCAAATCGGCAGACGTTGACCTATTGTTCAGTGAATTAATATTCTAAAAGGATGAAACATAAACAAACATTTTTTCACGCTAAAATATATTGTGAAAAACAAAAGTGATTGTGGGTGGCACGGTGGCGCAGTAGTTAGCTGAGAGGTTCAGATAAAGAATGAATGAATAAAGTGACTGATTTTAAGCATGTTAACTCTCTCTCTCTGCAGTAATACAGATGTACACACAGTGGCCTCCCTGCTGAAGCTGTATTTGCGGGAGCTGCCCGAACCTGTGATCCCCTTCTGCAAGTATGATGAGTTCCTAGCCTGCACCAAACTCCTAAGCAAGGACCAGGACATGGTGAGTGTTGTTGGCAGGCCGCTCTAAGCCGTTTACATTTAATTTTCTGTATCAGTAAGGCTCATAGCTATGATCAGAAAGACTGAAGTATCACCTAGAATACATTTGACCTCAATTCTGATTCACTTTTTTTGCCCTCATAGTTCACTGACAAGGTTGGTACTGTAAATATTCTCATCTATTAACGCTGGAATATTTCTTTTAATGAAAGGGTGTGTATGTTCATGATTTTCAAATAACTGAAGGAAACACACATGTAGACAAGGACTAAACAAGGCGATGTCATGCGACAACACACGTCAGTATGTTTATGAAGACAGACTTGGCAAACTGTTAACAGAATGTATTAATAAAATTAATCAAAATAACTACCATGGGCAAGATTGTGTCGGTAAGAGGTTCTGAATGTCAGTTTTGATTCTATTAATTGCCCAGTCCTACGTTAGAAGATATACCAAGTTCTCTCTCTCTCTCACGCGTAATGTGAGATTAATGAAGTGAGTGATTGTCATTGTGAACACACCACAGCACAGCACACAGTGCCCAACAAGAAAATGTGACCTCTGCATTTGACCCATCCGTGAAGGAGCAGTGGGCAGCTGACATGGGCAGCGCCCGAGGAGCAGTGCTTGGGTGCAGTAACTTGCTCATGAGTACCTTAGTGGTGCCTTTACCATTCGGGCACTTGCGAACCTTACGATAACAGAACATAACTCGCTAGCCGTTACGCTACCATCTGCCCCTTTATCTGTCTCTTAAGCTACCAGCTTCACCTTAGACTGAGGCTGCAGTTTGGGAGAAAGGGAGAAAGAGAGAGACATGCATCAAGAATTCACTCAAGCACTTTGCCAGGCCCTGAGACCCAGCTGAAATTGGAGTCATGTTTCTTTCCTTTTTCCAGAACATTTCTGTGTAGTTTCCAGAGTTTCAGAGCAACTCAGACACAAGTGAAAAAAGAAACAAAATACCTTGAAAAATGACCTTTGAGCCACTCTGCTCGAAGAAGTAAGTGTGTGTGGGCTAAAACCCTACTGACTCTGGGACAGTTAATTAAAGTAGGGTTATCGATTTCTACATCTAATGCTCAATAGAGTTAATAATAAATAATAAATTTATTAATAAATAATGCAGAGATTAATAATGGAGACACAAAGTGGTGTGGTGAATATTTAAAGTTCCATTAGTGGGAGTCCAGATGCAGGAGTCACACACAGTGTTTGCAATTTGCAACAGATTCAGATCGCTCATATGTCCTCCAGCAATTAGGTTACTCCAGTTTATGGAAAAATATGTAAATGTGGATCTGATTTACTCTCCCTCTCATTTCCAGGGAATGAAGGAACTGCGAAAGCAAGTGGAAAGTCTACCTCTAGTGAACTACAATCTGCTAAAATACATATGCAGGTAAAAACTAATTCCAGTTGCTTCACATATGGTCTCATTGTTCTGCCACTTTGGAATATTAAGTAGGGTTCTTTGTTCTCTCTACAGGTTTTTAGATGAAGTGCAGTCATATTCCGGAGTGAATAAGATGAGTGTGCAGAATTTGGCTACAGTTTTTGGTCCAAATATTCTGAGACCCAAAGTAGAAGACCCAGTGGCGATAATGGAAGGTAAGAAGTAGAGCTGCATTGGGTTTTCCATCCTGTTCCTCATCCTGTTCCTCACCCGCAGCACCAGATGCTGCAGTATTGGTGCAGCAGCTAATGGTGTTGCCAATTGGCCAGCACCACAATGTTCTTTTACATCATTTGTGCTCAAAGAACCTCTTCCCCATCTACAGGTGCAGTTTTGGTGCAGCAGCTGATGTCAGTGCTGATCGGTCAGCATCACATCCTTTTCCCTCAGGATGAGGACAGTCCCGGCGCCCTGCAGCTGTGCAACAACAATAACAATGACTCCCCCAAGCGCGCCAATGCCGGGCAGATGCAAAACAAAGAGAACAACAACAACGGGGCTAACGGCGCCCGGCACTGCGTCTGGGAGACGCCCGACTCACCGGGGGGCCGGGGCAACTTGGACAACGGCTCTCCCCGGGCGGGAAGCCCTCGGAATGGCGGGACGGCGCCACGCTTCGAGGTGAGCCGCAGTCCGCCCCTGACTGTGAAGAAGAACCCGGCGTTTAGCAAGGGCAGTGGCATCGTCACCAACGGCTCCTTCAGCTCCTCTGCGTCATCGTCCTCGGCCGAGGCGGCTCAGGATCGTGGTCAGACACTCGCATCCACGAACACGCTGCAGGCTCGGCGGGCCGGAGCCATCAAAGGGGGCACCAAGATGGGCATCCACAATAGCGGTGGTGTTCGGCTGGGCGTGTCGGGCGCTGAGGCGGTTAATGGGACCTCAAACGGACGTGGCGGGCCCTGGTCTCCTCCCGGGTATGTGACACTGCGAGAAGGCAAGGGACGAGGCGAAGGAGAGCAGCAGAACCGTCTGTCCACATACGATAATGTGCAGCAGGTCCAGGTTCAGCAAATCGGGGTCCAGGCCTGTCTGAGCAGCAGCAGCTGCGAAGACAAGCTGAGTGTGGACAGTGCCACCTGGTCCACATCGTCCTGTGAAATCTCACTCCCCGACAACTCCACGTCCTGCCGCTCATCCACCACCACCTGCCCCGAGCAGGACTTCTACTCCAATGCCTTCGAGGACCCCCTGCTGGACAGGAACGGCCAGGACGAAGGCGGACACCGGCCCGAAGGAGAGCGACGGAATAGTAATAGTGGAGGTGGAGGAGGGGGAGGAGGAGGAGGAAGATGTAGCCGAGGGACGAGCAGCAGTGAGAACAGCGAGTCTGCGTTTCCCATCAGCAACGGCGCCAGCAACCATAGCGCCCTTCACAGTCTTGTGGCCAGCCTGAAGCAGGAGATGCTCAAGCAGAAGGCCGAATATGAATCCAGGATTAAAAGGTGAGACAACAGTCTTCCCAGAAGTCAGTCGTTGAAAGAAGTAGGGGTGTTGAAATTAATCACGTAATCGACGCATCGCGTGGACGATTCTGCGTTGTTGCAGTATCAGACCTTAATTGCTTATATCAGGGGTTTTCAACCGGCGATCCACTGCCCCATAGTAATCCGCATCGGCATTGCAGGTGGTCTGTGACATGCAGTCCAGTTTCACTACTGAAATCACTTTTTAAAAATGACTGTGGTCCCTGGGACAGAAGCAGTTGAAAACCCCTGGATTATATCATAATGAATATCTGCGATGCATTCCCAACCTGCGTTCAATGTGAAAATTGAGGGGAAGCATCGTGATGCTTCGAGATATCGTATCGAATCGAATCGTTGACCTGATAATCGTAGTCGATTGGAATCATGAGACCAGCGAAGGTTCACACCTCTAGTACTGAGGTATTTCATAGTCTGTATAGCAGCCTGCCTTACAGTTCAGAAACAATATACCCCACCCACGCCTAACGAAAGCATTTTTATTTTAAAATTTACAACACGGGCCATGGGGTTGTGTTTACAGCAGAGGCAAGGTCCAATAAGAAGGTATAGAGAGATGAGCATTAAATATAAGTACATCTCTAAAGCTGAGCTACTTCATAACTAAGCAGCCTTAGGTCAGGATTTACCCTCGGCATGAACCTATCCATCTCCTCAGAGTGATATTGATACATGCTCTTTAAGTCGATACCGAGTGTTAATCCGATACCAGCGTTTCATGAAAAAGCTGTTTGTAGAAGTGACTGTAGAAGTGACTTCAGATTATTCTTTTGTGTGGAAGACACAGGTGGGATAAATTAGGCAGCAAGTGAACATTTTATTCTTGAACTTGAAGTGTGGGAAGCATAGGCATAATAAGGTTTTGAGCGACTTTGAGAAGGGCCAAATTGTGATGGCTAGACGTCATAGCATCTCCAAAGCACCAGCATCTCTTGCAGAACATTCTCAGTCTGCAGTGGTCAGGACTGGGCAAAAGTGGTCCCAAGAAGAGATATTGGCGAACCAGTGATTGGGTGATGGGCAGCCAAGTTGCAGGTGGAGAGCAAAAGCTGAAGAAGAGCTACCATAGCTCAAACTGCTGAAAATGTTCATGCTGGGTCTGATAGAAAGGTTTCAGAACACACAGAGCATCATACTTTGTTACATTTGGGGGCACACAGCTACAGACCTACTCAATATCAGTGGTCATAATGTTATGGCTACACGGTATATAAACACCATTACTTTTAAGTCTTCATTGATTTGAATGATTTTTCCTCTGTCTCTCTTTCCAGTCTGGAGCACCGTAACCTGGAGCTGGAGTCGGAGATGGTGAACCTGCACGAGGAGCTGGAGCAGGAGAAGAAGAAGTTCACCATGGTGGAGATCAAGCTCCGTAATGCAGAGCGTGCCAAGGACGACGCCGAGAAGCGCAACGAGATGCTGCAGAAGGAGATGGAGCAGTTCTTCTCCACCTTCGGAGAGCTGACGGCTGAACCGCGCCGTCCTGACCGGGCCAATACCATCTGGATCCAGTGAATGGGGCCCATAAGGAGTGAACTGCACCACTTGATATATAAAAACACTGTTTGGAGAACCTCACCCTCCTGAGAGCTGATCTGGGACCAGTTTACCCAAGTTTTGTGGGCTAAACTCAATCTTGACTGGACGTAAAACATAACTTGAACTGCTCAAAACAAAAGCCCAGTGAGCCAAACATCAGAACTGGACGAGTCAGTAAGGGAGGGAGGAGACTGAACCATTTGGAGCCAGTGATTTGGGAATAAACAGAACTGTAGCCTTGTTTTCGGATCCAAAGAAGGATGGAAATAGGGAGTTAGAGGTATTTTATAGGGAAGAGGTTTGGATGTATAGAATGTTGCTTCAGTAAAAAGGAAAAAGAGAGGGAGATTCACGTGAAAAAGACAACTTACGAGCAAACACATTTGTGTATCTGTGTATCATTCGTTGATGCGTTTGTAAGATTAGAACCAAAAACTGTGTGGCTTTTTTCAGTTTTCATTTATAAAACCAAAAAGAAAACGCAACTTTCCATTTCGCACTCCAAAAATTGAAAAAACACGAGTAACACGTGTAAAACACATACTGATATTTAAGTCGCCGATAATATCAAATATACCTGTTCCATGTGCAACGTCGTAAATGACTGTATCATGAATATCTAGTACAAATCCTCACATTAATGTTAAACAGACAGCATGTACTTCTCTGCCCTCTCAAAGCAGACAGCTCACTTCCCCAACCATCCAGAACACTCTCCTAGCTCATACGCTTCGTACTGGAAGCAGAGGGAACTGAGCATGAAGAGAAAGAAGTCAATATCCGTGCTATTTTAGAGACATTAATTTATGGTAGCGGACAACTTGGTTTCAAAATAAAACAGCACTGGTTCTGTTATTCTTTGCACAAAAGCAGAAGTAAATATGTAAACGTGCATAAGTGAGATTCTTCACGATGTAAACACGCTGTGTGTGGGAGCTCATGACTCGATGCGAGCGCTTCATGTGGAAAGGCATCACTCAAATCAGTCAAATCTTGTCCTTTATTACAGACAAAACTCATGTTTTAGCTGATAAATAACAACCAGCGTTCTACTCACAACACAGCGCTTACTTGATATTTTCAGTGTTTATTCCCAATGCACATCCATTGCATTATTGTAACCCGGCTCCGAGTAATGCGAAGGGGATTGTGGGAAATGTATAGTGTATGCCTATACCCAGGCAAGGCAAGTGTTGTGACCTGAAAGTGACGGTTACTTGCAGAAGACTTTTTTTAAAAAAAAAGGTGAAAGTCACAGATGAAGAAACTTTGACACCATGGCTTGTTTAGAGGACGGAGCGGACATAGCACTGCTTGAAGCTAGAAGTTTGAAATCAGAACAAAACCAATTGCTAGTTTTTCATTTTGGTTTTGGAAATGAACATTGCAAAAAAGTTTTGGTTTTAATGCAAACAAACAATGAAGGAATTATACACAGACTACTATGGGTTATTGAGCCTTTTTAATAACCTGAGGTTACTGAGTACAGACTATTTAGCCTTAAGGGATGGAGAGCCTTCAAAAGACCTACAAAAGAACCAAGAATGTCAACCCTCGTCGTTTATGATCCAAATCTCTTCTTTCTCTTCGTTCTCCTGTTCCGTGTTCTCCTGTATTCTGTGTATATAAAGCAAAGCAATGTTTAAGAACTTTAAGAAAAAACAAAAATGTTGTATGTATAAAAAGCAAACTAGGATATTTTAATGTAATGTCTGATATTTAAACTGAGAGTTATCAATGTGTCACATTTTGTTTTTATACGAAGGCTTTATCGTTGCACTTAGCTTTTTGGGATGTGTTCTCCCCCCAGAAAGGGACACACCACCCCAAAGACGTTAATGTGGCTAACACTGAATGGGAGCAAATTAAGAGTTTGAACATGTGACTGGTACCCAAAAGTATCTGTTAACTTTTGTGATCTTTATCAGCCACATTAGCATCCAAGGGTGACATGCTCCTTTAAACTCGGTACTGAACCCAGACTGCTTTTTAAAGTTTTTATCATGGGAAGCGCTCCAGATTTCCTCAGTTGATTCACGGCCTGATTCCAACCTTTCCAAACTCGCCTCATGACCAAAAGCAAGGGAAACAAGCATGTAAATATTTTACAGCAACTGCTGGACACTCGGGTTGTGATGGAGAACCTCGGCTGCTCTCAGGAACAGTCGCAAAAATGAAACTTGTGTCTCCGGTACACTCCGAGAAAGTTTAAGTAATAAAAATCTTACAGATTCATAATTCTGTTGCATCGTTCCAAAGCTGTTTTTCTTGTACGTGTTTTGGGAAAATGATCGCCTCGTCTGCCCTCTGGCTCGTTTCTCAGTGCTCTGTTGAATCTGCTGCAGCTGCAGCGGTCCGTATGTTGCAAATTAAATTATCTGACCTAATCGGACTACACTGTGGTTTGTTTTTCTGATTTGTCTTGTCATCAGCCACTTTAGACACGAGGGGCAGCCCACACAGAAGGAGGCCGTGGATGGGTGGACGGCATAGTTCAGAATCAGAAAACTATTCATCCCTAAGGAAATTGCTCACATTGCGACTGCACAATCACACAAAGACACAAAGACAGAACAATAAACAATATGTACACAAGAATAGAAAAATATAAAAATACAGTATATCAAGGTTAAAATATATAGTACCAATTACCAAGACTAGAAATATACCAAGAAAAATATAATTAAAGCTAAAATAAAAATACTCAAATAAAACCTTAGTACAATAAATAGAATAGACTAAAGAATACACTTAAAAAGTACCTCCTACAGGTAAAATATCAAAATATGAAAAGCAATTGCTAAAAGAGTAGAATATAGATTCTAGATGTATTAAGAGTATATTTATTGCACATACAGTGCTGTGAAAAAGTATTTGCCCCTTCCTGATTTCTTATTTCTTTGCATGTTTGTCACACTTACATGTTTCAGATTATCAAACAAATTTATATATTAGACAAAGATAACCCAAGTAAACACAAAATGCAGTTTTTAAGTGATGATTTTATTTATTAAGTAAAAAAAACTATCCAAACCTACATGGCCCTATGTGAAAATGTAATTGCCCCCTAAACCTAATAACTGGTTGTGCCACCTTTAGCAGCAACAACTGCAATTAAGCATTCACGATAACTGGCAATGGTCTTTCACATCGCTGTGGAGGGATTTTGGCCCACTCTTCTTTGCAGAAGTGTTTTAATTCAGTCATATTGGAGGGTTTCCGAGCATGAACCGCCTTTTTAAGGTCATGCCACAGCATGTCAATTGGACTCAGGTCCAGACTTTGACTAGACCACTCCACAACCTTCATTTAGTTTTATTAAGCCATTCCTAGGTGGACTCAAGTGCGCTTCGGCTTGAGGTCACGAACTGATGGCCGCACATTCTCCTTCAGGATTTTTTGGTAGAGAGTGGTTCCATCAATCACAGCAAGTCGTCCAGGTCTTGAAGCAGCAAAGCAGCCCCAGACCCTCACACTACCACCACCATGTTTGACTGTTGGCATGATGTTCTTTTTCTGAAATGCTGTGTTACTTTTACACCAGATGTAACGGGACACACACCGTCCAAAAAGTTCAACTTTTGTTTTGCCAGTCCACAGAATATTGTCCCAAAAGACTTGGGGATCATCAAGGTGTTTTTTGGCAAAAGTGAGACCAGCCTTTATGTTCTTTTTGGTCAGCAGTGGTTTTCGCTGTGAAACTCTGCCATGCATGCCATTTTTCCCAGTCTCTTTCTTATGGTTGAGTCATGAACACTGACCTAACTGAGGCAAGTGAGGCCTGCAGTTTTTAGATGTTGTTCTGGGTTCTTTTGTGACCTCTTGGATAAGTCGTTGCTGCGCTCTTGGGGTCATTTTTATAGGCCAGTCACTCCTAGGAAGCTTCATCACTGTTCCATGTTTTCTCTGTTTGTCAATAATGGCCCTAACCATGGTTCACTGGAGTCCCAAAGCTTTAGAAATGGCTTTGTAACCTTTTCCAGAACAATAGAAGTCAATTATTTTGTTTCTCGTATCGCAGCATGATGTCTTCCTTTTTTAGGATCTTTTGGGCTCCTTTTTAAGTGATCTCTTGATTCAACAGGTCTGGCAGTAATCAGGCCTGGGTGTGACTGGTGAAATTGCACTCAGCTTTCCAAAAAATGTGATTAACCACCGCTACTTTGTGATTTTACAAGGGGGGCAATTACTTTTTCACATAGGGCCATGTAGGTTTGGATAGTTTTTTTCCTTAATAAGTGACCCGATCTGCCGTAATGAGTCGGAAGTCGGCATTCTATTTATTTAGATACGTTCTATTTATTTAGATACATCACCCAAATGGGCATACAATAGTGGGGCAGTACATGGGCCCAGTGAGGTTGCCCAAGTGGGCCCCGAGTTTAGCCAATATTAGGCCCATTAGGGATCCAGGTGGGCTGCCACATGTGGGACCACCATGGAATCTGAGGACAAAACCATGTTGGGCCCAGTGGGGCTGCCTATATGGGGCCCTTGATTCAGCCCTTCAAAAACGCACATGAGCACTACATAGACAAGTTATCTGGGTTAACCCTCACCAAAGAGTACGCATTTTACTGTCTGTAACGCTAACGGCATTGAAACGATGGAAAGAAATAGTGATTAGTTATTACCTGTTACTGAAAAAATAACACTGTTCTTGGGCTTTTTAAGAGGTACGCTCTGTGTAGACCGGGTAAAAATGACTGTAAAAACTTTCGTTTTGATTGGTGAATTGAAGTTTAGGGTTGGTTTAGAGTATGGGTAAGAGGAGGACTTCAGAGGAGGACTTCACAAAGACAACACCCAAAAGAAGCGAGATGTGTCAGATTTTCCTGGCTTTGTGAGGACATTTCTGTATGCAAGCGCTGGTCTTCATATATAAAATGTACAGAACTTACAGGAAAAAAAATAAAATGTGGTCAAAGGTTTGTGTGTGTGTGTGTGTGAGAGAGCGAGAGAGAGAGAGAGAAAGAGCCATATACACCAAGCCATTATTCTAAAAGAGACAGTTGGATGAATCTGCTGTAATTAGAAAGCTTTTGAGGAAATGTTATTTTTTTGTAAAGCTGTTAAGAAACATCTGGTCAGAATCATTACCCCTCAATTCAGCCTGAGGTAATTTTAGTGGCAATTAAACTCTAAACTATTCTGAATTTGAAACAGATAATATGAAATATTTAAAAAGCCAAATGCAAATTAATGTTAATTCTGAAAATGGCTTTGAGACTGAAAGTAACTCAGTAACACAAAATAACCATGCGGATAACAAAATGGGCCACCCTGAGGACGGGGAAGATATAGTACAGTGTTTTATCAAGTGTCTTTACATGTGTTCAGATTATTCTGTTTAGTTGATTGATAAAATCTGACATGATCTTTCTTCAGTTACTCTCTCTCTCTCTGTGTTAGATAATAAATCATATTCATCATAAATAATCATTAGCAATTTAAAAATTGCTGTAGCCTGCAAGTTCCTGATGAGTGAGACGTTTTTACTTGCCATAATTCGACCTCCAAACTCACACCTGCCTCTCAGAAACCCTCATGTACATTGCTCTGCATCAGATGGTATAAATGTTAGTTTAAAAGGTAGAAAATTCAAGAAAGAAAACAATCAATCGCAAGGTCAAAGGAGTTTATTTTCAACCACATACATATATTTCTTTATACATAGAGAGTACCTTTAAAATGTTGAGTGTCAACAGCATTCCGTGGTGCTGTTTTAAAGTACCGTTACTTCATCTTTTATTTACGTCACCCTTTTATCTTTTTGTGTCTGTACACTCGTTTGATATTAACAAGAGCCAGGAGCAAGAGATGGGTCAATCTAGCCGTCAAACCTTACAGAGTACTGCGGAGTGAACCGCTTAAACAGAATCGCACAATCTCAACCGAGTGGCTCACTGACAGGAGAGTTAAAAATGTGCCTTTTTCAAAATGAAACCTGGAAAAAGCACTCAGAAACATCAGATGCAACTTCCTCACACAATTTCAGTGTTTACAGTAAACCAGAGAATGATCGAATGTTCAGAAAAGTGTCCCAACCCCCTTTCTTGACTACAAATGTTGTTTTATTGCACATCAATGGTAGGTGAAGCATCAAAGTGTGTCCCAAAGAAAAAAAACATAGTTCATGAGCTATGTTTAACTCATTAGTGCTGTCTGTATTGCTATGTGGATGAATTTAAATGCACCTTTGGATTTGGAGTAGGCTTGTGAGCATCGGTTAATGCACATGTTTAGCGGACACCAATCAGTCCTTGTTTATCATGCATTTGATGGTGACGCAAGCTAATAATGTAGTTGTTGCAATTTTTGTGATTTGCAAAATACCATAAAACAGATGGTAACGCATCTGTGAATATTTTATAATAAGGCCACCACTGATTACACTTTTAAAAGAAAGGAGGTTCGGCAAATGATCCAAAATTCATTTTAGGGCCCAGTTTAAAGATTTCATCTGAGCAGATTCCAGGACTATATCTGAGCCAATCGTTTAAATCTGAGGTGTGAAAACATGGATTTTGTCACCATTAATGTTACCAAGATAGCAAATAACACCGAAACCAATTTTCTGCTGGCAGCTGATATCCGCATAATCACAAGATCATGATATATACAACAACACTCGCAAAACATCTACCATGTATTCTTCAACTTATACTTTCAGAAATAAAGACGCTGCATGTTTAACAGCAGCACTTTTTACAGGGACAGTAGCATTACAGGTACTAATCCCTTTTCAGGTTTTGAAAAAACTAGATTGCGTGTAGACAGGGAACATTTAACATTTAAGAGAGATTTCAAGTTCTCTGACAATTTCTGATAGCACAGGATTCTTAACTTGAAAAGTGATACCAACTCGAAAGATCAAATTTCCCAAAATCACAATGCCCTTGCATCTCCTGTTACCACTCTAGGCTGCAAGACGCTGGTTTGAAGTTATTAACTACAAAAAGAGAAAAGCAGCATGAAATGGGGGATCAACTACATTTGTTCATTGGACATTCACTGTAACACCCACATTTTCATTCCCACGTTTTTCTGGGAGAGACTTTTCAAGTAAAACAAACCCACATTCCTTATCATATTAGATTATATTAAAGCCCAAAACATGCTCACCCAATATTCTCCAACAGCCCAACACCAATATGGGCTTAGAAAGGCTTATTAGAAAAATAACTAAAATATCCAAGAGAACAAGAGTGAACGAGAAAACTTTCGAGCCTTCACGACTATTACATTTCCCTCACAAAAAAAAACAGTTTTGAGCTTTTTGGTGAGTTTTGGGTTTGGGGGTTTTGGGCTTAATATGCTGATTACATATTATTCAAATCTTAACAGCACTTCACAGGAAGAAATATAATCAGTAATAATGAAGTATTGATAGGGTTTATAAAATACATGGAATATTCAGCGTTTCATTATCAGTACAGAATGTCTGGCACTGCGGCACCATTTTTGACGATTTTGGAAGTTTCATTTGCAAGACTAACCCTGTTTCTGACCCATCAGTCATATGTGGGCCTTTTTATTTTTTTGGAAAAATGTTCTGTATAAAATGCATGTCAGCACATGGTCTTCTCTTTCTACTCTAATAAATCAAAGTTGAATACACAGCTGAAGAGTTTACAATAAGATTTCAATTTCAACAGTTGACATACAAAACCGACTAGATGCCGTGCTTGTGTGGGTGTTTGTGCGTGTCCACCCTGTTGTAAAAATCATGTACAGCAGCCTTATAGTAAGAGTCTGAAATGACAGGCCTCGTTAATTCCTCCCAGTGAAATGATGTTAACATTGTAGTCGTTAATTACATCGTATTTCAAAAGAGAACCAAAAAGAGTCTGAGTGCCCTGTAGATGAACGTGAAACCATTTTCTGACAGACTCCAACTAAAGCTGCACATCTGATATATATGGTGTGACAAAATTAACTACGTTGGTTAAATGAGTCAAGTCAGTAAATGAAGCAAACTCTTTAAGAACAGTCATCCTTCAAATATAACTGTCAAAGCAGGATGAAAAACTCAAGTTATTAGTGTATGCTGTTTTTAGCTCTTAAATAAGGACAGTTTACTGCAGGTACTTAAATTGCAAAATAAAATTATGGCATTAGGCATCACAAGAGTAGGGGCACCTCAGGGTACAGTATGAGGGCCCATATAATTTCACTTAAAACGGCAAAATGACTTTTTTATTCATCAAATAAAATGTCTAAACACAAGTTTGCCAAATGTTAATATTGAGAGAAGAGTTTCACCAAAAAAAGTGTCCCAAAGGCATAATAATGAAGTTCGACTAATGACTTTTAGCAGGGATGAGACATAAAAATGGCTTAAATTCTGAAGCCTTACAATTTGCAAAATGAACAAAATAAAGTGTATTTCATTCCTTTATTAAAATGATTTAGTACACAGATCAAATCAGACAAGTACAGATACAAAACCAAAATTGAGCCGTACAACTGAAATATCATTGTATCGTTTTATTGTGTACTTTGTAACGTTCACTGAATGAGGGTTTATCATTAGTCTACAACTGGAAATCTCCAGTCGTGAGATTTAAAGCGACGCTCTACACAAGGACGCCGACATGGTTAAAAAAGAATAAAAAGCAAAAACTTTGTTCCTTATCGTCCTTAGCCGAAGGAGTCTGTGGGTAGAGCGTCCCTTTATGGGTTGAGGTTTAATTTTACATGACAATAATTAGAAAAGCAACAATTACGTGTGAGGGGAATTTTTCTTCATGTTGGAAAGGGAAGTACAAGTATTTTTTAGGTTTTGTGGCTATGCGCATACAACAACAAAGAGGATGGGAGTAAGGAGACCCGACTGACCAGACGCCGCCAACATACTACAAACAACTCTGGATTGACCTGTTAGGGATGAAAGTGGACAAACAGCCGCCTGCTGGGAAACCTCACCTGATTTCTACTCTCTCACTAAACCCCCAAACTGCAGTCACGTCTACTGCTATCGGAGTTGCTTCCGGTTAAGGAGAAGAAGGAAACTGCATTATTTCAAAGGCACTACTGAAATCCAGGTTCAGTCACAGGAAATAAATACGGTCAATAAATAAAAGAGGCAGATGTTCACTTTTGGAGATCGATTTAGGTAGTTAGCAAATGTTGCATTCCCTCAGACCAAACGAGAATGAAACAAACAAAAAAATCATAATAATAGACCGTTGTTAAAACTAAACCAAGCATTGGACGAGTGATTTGAGGAGATGTCTAATAAGCAAAGCAGAGAGGATGAGGAAACTAGGGGTGTAACGATACATCAATTCAGTGATCAACGAGCCCAGATCAAAACATCAATGATGCATATTGTAAAGTCCATCTTGAGGACACCTCAGCTGGTTTCCTCACAACTTTTATTAAGCATGTTACTGCTAATGTGGGGTGTATCTCAAGAGGAATAACCCCAAATGATATTTTAGTGGCTTTTTGTGTGTTTTCAACTGATCTGGATGTGATGGTGTTAAATGAGCATATGATATTGTCACATATTGGTCGCTGTTGCCTGAATTTAATCAAATCAAACCTGTATCATAGCAGACTTTGTGATATCGGCAGACGTCGAATCGTTGTTCGCTGACTCGATGTAACATGGTATCGTGATGAAACTACACCCCTAGAGGGAATGAAATCCACACTCAAATCAAGTTGTCAAGTTCCCTTTCCCCAGAATACACACTGTCACCAAAAAACATTCGGAGGTAATGGAGGTGGGTTTGCTTTTAGGATTTCTGCGCTTGCAACATGATCAGTACGCCAGCTCAGAAACACACCTCCTGTGAAGAAGGCCTGTGAAAAAGAGAACTCACTAGTGATGGAGAGCGAAAGCAGTTGTTCTCCCCTCAACCAAACCTACGCAACCACTTTGCCAGCAAATCAAATTCAAACGTTCACCTCGTAGTTTTCCGTCCATTCTAGATTTACTAACGTGGCCTAAGAAACGATGGTTTTATATCTGATTATGTTGATCAGTAGTCGTTTTCTTTTTTTTCTTTTTTTTCGTCATGCAAGAATACAGGCAAGGGCGAACTAAGGTTGAAATCGATGGTGTGGCAAGGTGTGCAAGGATTAAACAAACTCCCAATACTGGCCATCAGTCCCACTGAAGAAAAGCTTCACAGCTATACAGAATTACATATATACAAAAAAGACAGAGGCGTCGTTCCTTTGTTTTTACATTTGCCTCCCTCATTTTGACGAGGTGTTCGACACACACAATGCACACCTGCTTCTGCTGTTTAGAGCCTGAGATCCTGAGATCCTGAGATCCGAAGCACGAAGCAAATCCATCACACCGGAGGGGAGTGGGGAAGAGGAAAGGAAAGACGGGCTCGGGAAGAGTGTATAAGCTGAGTAGTCAGAGCAAACACAGAAAAGGCCACCTTGCCACATTGAGGGGGAGCACGGAAAGCTTGCAAGGTAGCGGAGATCAGCCAGGTTAACATACACTTCACACAGCGGTGCCTCTTTTAAAGCGCTGCATCTTTTATACGTCTTTTCGGGACGCAATATGAATGGGGGGAAGAGGTACAAAGCAAAGCATCTAAGTGAGGGTCCCATAAATATACACGTCAGTGTTTGGATTGATTTTTTTACACATTTTTTTTTTTTTTCGTTCCTTTGAATCACAATGCATGGCTTTTCACCCATTTTTCATATGTAACATGGAGTTGCAGATTTTTGGAGCCTGTTATATTTCTATAGATACATATGTATTTCATCAAACATTACAATATTTAATATTTACGAGTTTTCATAGTGAATTTGCACACATTTTTTTTTAACTTATTTCTTTCGATTTTTCCATTCAGGGGGTCCAATCACCTTCGGAAGAAGACGGGGTTGCGCAGGCGGGCGGCTAGTCACCTGCAGCATCCCAGAGGGCCGGCGGAAGTCTCCAGGCTGCTGTCTGTATCGGAGGCCAGGGTCTGGTCGGTGGACATGGAGGAGATGTCGTTGACGGAGGAGGAGGGAGGGAGGCTCTCGCTGCTGTTCACGGCTGCACCTGTGCTACGGGAAGCAGCGGAACAACGGTTACGACAAAAAAAAAAAAGCAAAGGGAGAGAGAAAGAGAGAGAGAGAAAGAGAGAGAGAGAGAGAAAGCCTCAGCCTCGTTGTTTAGAGGGAGGAGAACTGAGACCAGCACAAAATTAAGTGTTAATGTCAGTACATCTGCATATATGCAAGTTTCTATGTAAACATCTCTAATATCTTTCGTCATATACACAGTATCTGAACATGCATGCACATTAATACTTGTTTTTAAGGGACTGACTACCCAAGGATAGTAGTGGCTAACAACAATAGAAAGCTACTGCAATATGCTGACATAAATCGGAAATAGCATCTGTTAGCTTTCATTCATCATCAGCCGCATGTAGTCTGTACCATCTATTTGTTTGAAATGTGTAAGCTATAGATGAACATAATTTTGTAACTGATATGTTGTTGCAGACATGGGTGAGAATTTTTGTGTTACTTAGATCCAACCTTTTGCTTTTCATGTGATTCCCCGGTTCAAGCAGAAGTAATCTCGTCAATTTAACACAGTAATTCTAAAACAAATCAACCAAAACAATGTAAGAAGTTTTCATTGTGAGATTTCACATGAATGCGCTTCAAAACAATTTAACCAGTTTCCTGACATTTTCTTCTCCATACCCAGAAAACAGTGCACATTTTATTCTTGAAACATTATTTTCTTGTTCCCTTGAAATATCTTATATTGCCAATAAGTGAAGATTCAGTTCCTTTTTTCAGCTGTGAAACTGTGACTCAAAAGGTTGGATCTACGTACCAGGAATGAAGAGGATGAAAAGTCCAGTAACAGTGACATGTTTAAGGATGGAATCTGTGAACTGGTTTTTTACATGATGGGTAAAAGCCTAGAGTGGCTACATGAGGAAACATTTACATTTACGTACATTCATAGCATTTGCCAGACACTCTTATCCATGGCGACTTCCATTTCCCAATTTCAGGGACAGTTTCCCTGAGAGCAACTTGGTGTGAAGGGTCTTGCTCAGGGACCCAAGAACCCAAGCCTGCCTACTTGTGTGTCTGATAACACCAATAGTCAACAGAAGAGTGTGATGTTGAACCGCGCTAGAAAAGTTCAGTTCACAAATGGCAAATGTTGTGAAATGGGGATCTACAACAGATGCCATTAAGCTTGGAAAATGTCAGAAAAAAAAAATGTTGTCCAGTCTTCAGCCACTAGATGGTGCTGATGCATTGCAACAAAATACAACCACATCTTCTGCCCCGTTTTGTGCATATTATGAAACGTGGAGCCCAATTTGAGATTAAAAGATTCCGAAATGCTTTTAATATAGAGGAATGAAACTAAAGATGACGGTAGAGTTCAGTAAAATGACGGTTTATGTTTATGCATATGCGTATTCCAAAATGGCCAACTTTACAAGAAGACCCAGGACAATCAGGTCACTACTTCTCTCTCTCTGACCTAATCTCCATTCTGTCTCAGTGCCTTCCTTCATTTGTAATGAGTCTGACCCAGTCGGAGTTCACCAACTCATTTGGACTGCGGCTCTGCCGTTTTCTGGGACGAGTTCCCAGTCGGGGTCCGGGCTGGTGGGACACGACGAGAAAGGCAGTGAGGTTACTGAAGTGACTACAACGTGCCGTAATAAAGGAGAAAGTAGAAAGTGGAACGGACTCTCGCTTCTACGTTTATAATCCCATCACGTTCCTGTAGGTCACATACATAACTGTGTTACTGAGGGTTTGCCTACATGCAGAAAGGAAATGACCGTTATTGAATTAATTTAAAGTACGCAAACCTTAACAAAACAAGAGAAATCAGAACAACCAGCAAACTTTATGAAGTTTTTCTCATGCAGGTCTAATGAGAACAAAGAAAACGATTCTTGAAGAAAACGATTCACACTCTGAAGGCACGGAACTCAAGCGATATTAAAAGCTAAGCTGTTGGGCCTGAATGGAAAGAAAAGCGCTGTCTTTTTTTAAATTCTTGTATTTTAAGTTTAATTTAAGATTTATTTTTAGATATTGAAATTATTTGCTTTCTAATCAGCAGAAGTAAGCGGGGTTTGTACTGGGTCAGGGGTTTTGGGCGGGCGGATCGCGGATCTGTCCACACAATCTGAGACCATGGACTATGTTTTGCAGATTTGGATTTGGTTTCAGAACTGCAGAGCATTTTGCTGCCACTATATAAAATTTAGAAATAACAATCAGACGATCAGGTTATAAAGTGCAAACGTCACTTGATAATGTGAAACGCTGTTACGTGAAACACAGCACCTTCCAACATGACATAACGTGATATTTTTCAGGTTAGAACGTAATAAGTTTCATGTTTTTTGATGATACACTTTTACGTTTTAACGTGATAGATCCGTTTTTATTATGCTACATGGCAGCAATAAGCTTCTGTACAGAAGTGTTACACCCCTATATAATGGTCCATCAATGTTCATCTGGTTACTCCTAGTTTTGATGATGTTCTGCATAAGCAAGTTTGTCAAGATGGTTTGGCACCAAAAGCTGGCGAGAATGTAAAGGCAAGGTTCTGGCACTCTTCAGGTTATGAAAGATCTCTGGGCATCTTCTAAAAGACACGTTTGTCCTGCTAAAATGACCCAGCATGGCTCTTTCAAATCGGGCCTCCTTCTTATCCCTTCTCTATGCAGGACCAATTGTCTCCTACACCTTTACCTAATGAGAGTATGATGATGCTGGTGCTGGATAAAAAGGTCTCACAATGTCCCTTTTAAAGCACTTTGGCTGCCTTGAATTGTAATAACATTGTAATAATGTATCATTCATTCACTTTCAAACCTATCCTGGACTGCATTTACTAAAGCCCCTTCTGGATAACTGTTTATACACGCCCAAAAAACTTTAGACAGGACAAAACAGTCTACATCCACTTTCAGCACTAAAACCCACCTCTGAAAAGGATGCTTTACGTCCTGTGTGGGTCTTAAATCTCTTGCTTTCGACTTCAGCCCTGAAGCCACACTAGCACGGAGCAGAGAGATGCAGCTCCCCAGTAACAGCAAAAAGAGAAACTGAATTTATGGGAGGCATCGATTTTTTTACCCGACTCAGTCCCTGCAGCCTTAAACAAGTGCTTCAGAGCACATTTTAGTACAGCTAATACTCTGCAGGAGGACACACACACACAGGCTAGCTACACGCAGCAAATGTTAGCCGCGGGCCGACAGTAGCTTTAAGTATTTTTGAATCATATTGCAATAGTTGGAGACAAGTACGTTACAAAGCCAGTAGTGACTGTTAGTGCTAGGATTTTTGAACAAATTGAGGTTACATGACTTGTTTTGAATGTTTTACTAATATGAAAGCGGCAGTTTAGGGTTAGACAGGAATACAAGTCAAAAGTTTCATCACAAGATTATATTACATTGTTTAAATTGACAATTTTGATGTTTTTCAATATCCTAAACTCTGCTAACCTACTATTTCGATTTGATTCAATTCACGAGGCAGTAATCAACATAATATCATAATAGCATGTTCTGATTTGACACAGTCACTTCCATCCATATCAAATCACAACAAGCAACTAAAATGTCATTTGTCATTTTAACTCAACCTGCCATTTGAATAAAAATCTTCTCTTGTAATAAAAAATAAACCTCCTGCTCAATATGAAGGGTCATAACACCATAATCGATTTCTGCTCGATATTTACCTTTTGGATTGATTCTTGGAGTTTGTTGATCACTGAATCAATGTAGATCAAAGTACTGTTACACTCCTAGTGTTCGTAACTGAAAACTGAGAGTAACATAACTGGGCCAAAAAAAATGGAGCTGGTTTTAGGTGGTTTTTGCACTTATGTTAGTCCATAAAGACCTGTGTCATTTTTACCAACTTTAACTAGCAAAAACCCGTCATGCTTCCTCTTTCAGAATCAACATTCACCCTCTTTTTAGATCAGTTTGAAAGGGGAAATATTAGTTCCCTTGGTGTCTCTGGTCACGCAACAAATTAATCACCTGTGACAACAATTTATCTTATTTTAGAGCTTCTGTAAATCCCCTCACACTCACACACACACACACACACACACTCTCTCTCTGTGTCTCTCTGTCTTTCGCACATACACCAGTGAAATACTGCCATGTCGAGGCTCTTGAGCTGCATTGCGTATGCTCTGCTCAGCACTGCTATCCATCTGCTTAATTACACGGAGAGAGGGAGAGTGAGGAGTGGAACCTTCTTCTCTTTTTTTTTTTTTTTTTTGCAGGAACAGACACTCTGCACCGAGCTACTGCCACTATGTACTAGAAGCTCACTGCTCTAGTCTTTCCCTGACTCGTAGCAATATTAACACGGAGGCAGCAGGACTAAGCACTGAGGCTGAGCTGAGTCTCTCTCTCTCTCTCATTCTCTCTGCAGCCCTGCAGCTTTCTGGACGCCAGCCCCGAATTAACGCAGTCATCTGCGCTAACCACTGCTCTCCTGCAGTCACTCTGGGAAACGGACCTGTCGACGCTGGTAATGACGAAAAAGGAGGCAATGTGTTCCCGCTCACACGTATACTTACAAAGTGTCCTATAAAAAATTCTAAAGCTCACAAAGAGAATCATCCTGACATATTAAAATTTTAACATTTATTACTGCTATATATTTTGCAATATTATAGCATTATTTGGACATCTGGAATACTTTGATAAAAATACCCACAATGCATCTTTTCTTTTCTCTCTGCATTTTCCTATTCAAACTTGCACATAAGCATTCCACACATTTGCACACTGTATTAAGTGACGTGACAATAAACTCAAATTACAGAACTACACCGCAAGCTAAAGGCCGAGCTTTGAGCTCAAAGATTTTTGGCGGGGTGGAGCTTGATCATGGATTCCATCCTTAATCATGAAATACATCCACACACACATACACACACAAACACGCACAGGGTATCGGGAAATATTTGCTAGCGCTGCTATTAATTAATGATGAGCATATGTCAGTCTGCGGTAGTTCAGAGAGAAGCATCGTCCCCGGAATATTCCGCAGTAAATGTATTCCGCAGGATATTAAAAAGAAAAATGCCATTTGTAGGACACCACCGATGGACGACAGTTTAAATAAACCTCATCTTACTTTATCAAAAGACATGGACCTTCATTCCGTTAGCAAACAGAATAGAGATATCGAGCAGTAACTAAAATAAACCAAAATGTATCGATGAATATCTTACAAATGGCATATTTATAATATAGAACTGGGACAGAAACCTACACAAACGGCCTGACGCCCAGATGCAGACTAATATCTAGTCTGGCTTCAAAAAGGCACATTGCACTGTACGTATATTCACTTTATCATTATATGAACATGTACAGTTATAGGAAACACAATTTTCCCTTTATATATTTTTCTCTATTTAAGGTATAACTTAACTCTGTTGTTAATTTCTACTTACTGTTTTTATTTGCCCAGTCTTTAGAATGAGCAGTGTACATTTCACTACATGTCGTAGTTCTATAGTTCTGCATGTGACAAATAAAAAATGTTAAGAATCTTTTAACCGAGCCGAATGGCGGGAAAACATTGTGCACAACTGCGTGTTTCTTGAACAAGACGTCAACAGACAAGACAGACGGACTAAGAGGCGAACGGACGGATGGGCGAGGCACGATGACGGGTGGGTGGGGTAATTCGGGCGGAACAGGGGCCCGCGGCGCAAAGCGTTAGGGTAGAAATGCACTTACAGAGGGCTTAGGCTATGCAGTGAGAGTACCTGAAGGAGAGGGCTGTCCCTTCACCACACCGTTCTTCGTTCTCTCCTCAAAGTTCATCACTTCTTTATAGATCAACTCTGTGATGGGAGGGAGAGAGAGAGAGAGAGAGAGAGAGATAGAGAGAGAAGGGGAACAGATCAAGGACGAGGGAGGAGTTGATTAAGAAGGGTAATAGGAAAAGTAAATAAAAATCCATTTAGCCTCAGGGCACACCTCTTTGTCCCAATTCATTATGAAGCGCTTTTTAAATAGGAAAAGTTGGTCAACAAATATAAGAGCCAAGCAGGAGGCTGGTCTGTAGACGTCCACAAGCAAATCCATCTGCACAACTACGAGTCTCTTCATGGCCACTAACATGCAAAGCACTTAGCATTTCTCCAGAGCTTCGTTTCAGACACATTTTACAACTTTATAACTAGCTCTGTCATCCATGAATTATGAATTATGGCTGTCCATTCAGATAACACATATACAATCCATTGTCCTCCGTGATCAGGATTCTGATGATCAGGAATGTGACAGTAAACTACACACGGGCAACCCATTTGCAGAATTGTTAACATTTCCAACAAATTTCTCACTGTAAAATAGGTTAATTACATTAGATATTAAATGTAGAATTTTAAAGGCTTTTCCCAAATTCAAGTGGAGGATTTTAAAACACTGAATTATTTTTTGCCAGAAACATAACAATCTAAGCTTAATAATATTATCTAAGCATTATTATTACCTGAGCATTGTTGTGTTGTTGCACACCAAGGTAACATGACATAATTCAGTTTTTTATAATTTGTTAACAATCGCACCACCGTTATGATAAATATGATAAATACTCATAACGTACAAAAGTGGTGATGAAGTGCGCCCTCTAGCAGAAAAAACTACACAGTAACAACCCTAATATCTCTTTGGGTCTTTTAACTGCCATTTATCATCAGTTATAAAGCTGATATTGACATATCTGCAATAATTCTCCTGTCATATAGATATGACAATATGCTTGCTCAATTGTGTTTAATTTGTACAGTCTTACGAATGAATCAGCTGGCGTGTCACACATTAAAACGATGCATGTGACAAATAAAGAATCTTGAATTTGCTGTTATATGAAGATTCTGTGAATCTTTTTTGAAGTAACAGAACAGATTTCTAGGACTGAGATATTGTTAGGAAGGTATTGATTGCTATACGTAGGTGATTCATAAAATACAAAAATCCCAGCGAGTTTAACCTAATCTGAGATAGATTATGTGAGAAAAGATTCAGGTAATCGCCAGGAAAGTATGGATTTACCTTTCCATTCATCAATGGAATGTTCTCTCTCATCTAGCTGCTTGTCATAGATCTGAGGCGGAGGCTTAAGAGAGAGAAAAGAGAGACATGTAAGACCAGGAGCGGATTTCATCCATCGCAATACAGATTAACCATAAGCTCATACACTTCTGTGTGTAATATGTCATCCAGCAAATACCTTATAGCAATAATGATGCTAACTCTAAAAATAATATTACATAAACATAAATATGTGATTAAAGAGGGACAGATCTGTGCTCACAATATTTACTGGCTGTGATGTACAGGCTGCGTCTGCCTTGCAGGAGATTCAAACACAGAAGTAAATAAGCATTAAATTAAGCTTGACAGGCCTCATCAGCTGCCTCATCATGGCCAGGCAGAACTAGCCGAGCAACTGACGAGCCCAGTTGTACTAAGGGCTAACGCTGGAGGAACTGGATCCTGCTGTACTTACTGCCTCCACCTCAGACGGGTCGTACCACACGTTGATGTAGGGGTGCTGCAGAGCCTCGTCCACTGATATCCGCTTGGCCGGATCAATAATTAACATCTTAGACAGCAGGTCTCTTGCCTGGCTGGCTACAGGGGAAATAATCAGAGGAGAGGTCAGACACACACACACACACGCTCACTACATTTATGGCATTTTAATTTGGCATGTGGCATGACCATCAAAGGTGGCAAAAGTACAGATATTACACTCAAGTAGACGTACAGATTTTTGTGTTGAAAATGTAGGTGGTAAAAGTAGAATTTTGCCAGAAAAATTCATTCTAAAAATAAATACTAAAAGGGCAGTTAAGAAGTAGTTATACTCCTCACCACTTCCCACTTGGGATAAAAAACAAAACAAAAAAAAACAATGGTGTATGATTGAGTTTATGAGTGCATGTGTGTGCATGTAGGGTTTTATTGATGTGCAAGTAAAAATTGTTGTTTTATTGAGTCCAAATCTGAAACCAATCCTAACCTCTACACCTAAAAATGGAAGAAATAGCCTTTTTATTCGTTATTATTTATAAAAATATATTATCTTTATTCATATAACGACTTTTAACTTCTTATTCTTGTTAACATATATGACATATATGTGCAATTCCACACACACATATAGTGTGTTAGTATGAAAGCAGCTCTCTTCACTCATCTTTCCACATTTGCCTCCCCACGACAGGCAGACCTGCTCCAAAATGGCTGCCAACATCTGAGTCATGTACACATTCATCTCTCTCACTCTCACACACTCACTCTCTCTCTCTCTCTCTCTCGGGTTTAAAGTCATGTGTCTCTCAGAGTCTCTTTGAACTCAATCCATCCCCACAGAGTGCTTGAAGTCATTATCTGTGCGGCGTTTTCTATGACGATTACCCTGTTCCGTTCAGCAATTATATAAACGGCTGACTCTAAAGTGAAGGTAAAGGAAAGGATGAACATTGATTACTCTCTTTCTCACAGAGACTTTCAGGGAAAATTGCAAGCTATCAGAAGAGTAACAACAGATAATGCACAAACACACAAATATGAAACAAGCAATCCTAAAAACAAAAACAAATATTAACTAGACATTATTAAGATGATGGTCTAATTGGTCTGAAGACAGTGGGGAAATTCCAACAAATGGCTTCAAAATGGCAGGCGATGTATGCATGATGCAATAATTTGGTCTGCGTGATGCTATGAATCCATGTCACCGGTAAGATCACCTCACAAGTACTGCACGTTGTTGCTGTTACACAACTATTTTGCAGTTACGTTATAAAAGATATTAATGCTGTCACCAGTGAAACGTAACTGCAGATACACATTATGCATCCTTGTCGAGGTTTCCCTCTTTCAATTAACCGTCCACATCTTTCCCTGAACATACCCGGGCAATTTCTAAGGTCTTTCTCTCCAGTACTGCTCGAGTCTTTTGCAATGTGTACCTTGAGTTAATTTCTTGTAGCATTTATGGTGCTTGATTGTTTAAACGCTCTGTTGCTGACTAATTTTAATCTGCCTTTAATCAGATGATGAGGAAAACTAGAAAAATGTAACTTGAGACAATTAATACAGTGTAAACACAAGCACAAGGGAGCTAAACACTGTCTATTATTGTCCAATGAATTTGGTAATGTTGCGTGTCAGACTGAGGTAGCAGTATCCTCTTTATTTAAAAAAAGAAAGATTATTATATTTGAAGTGGTTATCTCCAAACCACAGCACATTTCAATAGCTGTAGGCCACTACAGAACACACACATAGACATACAAACACACACAGCACAACGCAGCAACCCTTTGGGGCAGTCGGTAAGGTTACGGTTACGTGATCAGAAGGTTGCCGAAGGTAGCACTGAGGTACTGATGAGCAAGGTACCGTCCCCAGGCACTGCTCCCCGGGCGCTGCACATGTTAGCTGCCCACTGCTCCTTCACGGATGGGTCAAATGCACAGATCACATTTCGTTGAGGTGCACAGTGTGTTGTGCTGTGGTGTGTTGACCAATACTCACTTTCATTTTTAAATAATTCCCATGTCATCAAACAGCCTTTTTTCCCACCAGTAAACATCTGTTCACCTGTTCCTCCTGCTTGTCTCCTAGATCCTGTTTGTTTAAAAACTTAGCCTTCAACTTTAACTTCAGTCTGCTGTTTTTTGCATTGATCTTTTTGGTTCTGATCTTTTTTTCCTCTTTTTATGATTTTGCCTGTTCCTTATTAAAAATAAAAATGCCTTGCCTTGACATTTGGGTCCAAGTGTGACTATTACACAGATGCAAACTGAGGTTTATAAAGGCAACAAATCTCTCAGTTTGAGTGAAGTAAAGCCCTTACAACAACTGTGAAAAATGCTTCAATCTGGTGGGAAGTGCACAAAGGGAGTTTCGAAGTGAAGAATAAGCTTCATCATTGGACGTTTGTAAGAATGATGTCTAAAACATAACTTAATATATAACAAATAAACAATTTCTTTTCCAGATGTTCATTTTTAACACCATGGAAAACTGCAGAAAAGTCATGAAGCCTCAAATTTGGCTAGAAGTTTGCCTAGAAGCAATACATATTATCATTGTATCCATCCAGACAAGATGGACGCGTTATTGAGCGTCTCAAAAAAAGCCTCAGAGGGTTTCAGGCCCCTTTTAAGAAGACAAACATGTCTCTCCACTTGTGCCAACTTCTTCCTGCCTGTTCCCTCTAGGCAAATAATTCCCTTTTTGTTTGTCACCTAACATTTGTTGGAGATGTTAGTGCAGTTTTTTTATTACATAAGAATACCCCAAGTGAAGTAGTCTGAACAGGGTTTGACAGCCGTACGGCAGTGTAAATGTTGTACTGACAGACATCATAAGTGGACCTTCAAGATAAAACCAGTAAGGACTGCATCTCCCCCCACTACACACACTTACCTTTGAGTTTGTTGTGCTCCGAGTCTGCAGGAAACAGGCAGTCGGGGAAGAGTTTGGGGAAAGTGAGACCGGCATATTTGGGTCGGTTCTCCACGTAATTCCTCACGGTGGGCTGCAGTTTTTTCATAAACTCTGGTGATGGCGTTCCAAGTTGCTCGATCACCTTATTCCACTGGTCAATGTCTGAGCAGGGCCAACGTTAAGAAACATAACACACACCAATGCCCCTATGCTGCCAGTGCTGGCCAAGTGAATGTCTGTACTCTATGGCCTGTTTTATCACTGACTATTTTAGTGAAATTGCAGCCCCTTACAAAAAATTTAGGCTTCTGGCAAACAATTGCAGGTAACTTTAGGAAATGTTGCTGAAAATTTGCAGCAAGCTCATATTTTCACATGCAAATTAGGTTTGTGGCAAATTTGTGGTGGACTTTTAGCAAACGTTGCGCACCTGGCAAATTTGTCACCATTACCGTCAAATTGTTTTGGCAAATCACTGGCAAAAACGTTTGCCACTAGCAGCAATTTGTTACTGTTGCCCGAACATGCCACAAGTTTGCCACTAATGGCTGACAATGGCAAACTTGTGGAAACATATTCTGGCAAACTCCACTGTTTGCCATAAATTGATGACAAGTTTGCAGCAAGACTTAAATCAACAGCTGTCATCCAACTAAGTCACTGCCAGCTACATTACACACCATAACAAACCCTATTAGAGAATGTTCATTAAAGTGTGAGGCAAAAAACAGATCTAAACGAGTCTTCCAGATGCTGAAATACAATCTGTCAATTCTATTCGCAAAAGCCAAATAAACAGGTTAGCAACACATCTCAGGAAACATCAGATGATGTGAAAAAATGTACTACAATCAAAACGGATAATTAATACTGTGTAACACAAATAAAAGAGTGCTGAACTTTGCATCCATTGTTGTCCAGTGGACTTAAGATTTAGTTTTTAATAAGGTTTGTGTGTGCGTCAGACTGAGCTATAAATAGTGATGGTTGATGTGGCCTTGAAGTCAAAATCACAATTAATTAAACATTTTATCTTGATTCCGATTAATGAACGATTTACGTTAGATTTTTATTCTCATAATTCACTAACAAGGCTTGTACTCCAAATATGCTCACCTGTTACAACTGGGACATTTTGTTCTAATGAAAGAATCCATATCTTTTAGACAGAATTGTCTTGCTATTTTGATTCATTTTCCATGAATTGCCCTGCATATTTTAACAGTTGTATTTGGAGTGGCTATCTCCAAAACAGATCATTTCCCAACAGCCACAGGGAGCTATAGTACACACGCATAGACACACACACAAACAACAACAACACACCCCAAACAAGTCCCATATTATCAAATGGCCCAATTTCACAGACCATTTGTATGCCTAGGCTGGAGTGTAGTGACGTCTGCTAGCCAGCTGAAGCCCTTGACAAAGTCTTTTACAAAAAGGAGAGGAAAGACTTCTCTGATCTCTTAACAGATCTGTCTCTTTGTAGAGCAGCTTTTCAGCACCAGTGTGGTGTAGCGGTCTGTGCGGCCACTGAAAGGCAGCGACGGACGTTTGATCTCTCCTGTCACGTAACCCACATCACTTAATATAATCACACCGTCCACTTCTCCCGAAAAAAGAGGAAATCTGTATTCCCTTATCGGAGCCAGCCAGACAGCCAGACTTTTGGGCACGACTAGGTCCCGTTATGGCCGATTTTCTCACTTGAGTTTATTTTTATTCCAATCTTGCACATTTTTCATAACCGGAGAGGAAGAAGGGGTTGGCATCTTCACCTGCAGAGAAATGCTCCTCTAGCCAGGGAGTCATCTTCTGTTTATGTGAAATCTACAACAATTAAACATGCTTGGAAAAAGATGCTCACTAGGGCTGGGCGACATGACCTCAAATCAATATCATGATTAATTAGGCTTTGCCTTGATTATGATTAATGAACAATTATTTTGTTACGTTTTTTTTTTTGCTCCTATGGTTCACTGATAATGTCTCCATTGTAAATGCACTATTAAAGTTAGAGTTTTTTCTGACGAAGGTATATCTTCATATCTTTCTTGTTTTCAATTAACTGCCCAGTCCTAGTGCTCGCATCTCTATTTTGCAGGTGGCCGAAATTGGTGTGCACCATTACAAATCAACTGAAGAGAGCAGCTAAATCATCCTTCCTACCCTGAATGCAGAACCAATTATTACACTCGGTCATGGCCGGCTGCAGTATTGTTGGGATTCAAACCCCCACTGAGCTAGATCTCACCGTTAAATCATAAAGAATTTTAATCAGCTGTGTCATTCAGGGCCTCATAAAGACATCCTAAACACTCCTGGGTGGCTGTGACAGCAGCACTACCAGTAAAAAAGATAGTCATAGCTTTCCGTGACAGGTACTATCATATGAACTGAAGGCTTTTAAAGAACTGCAAATAAGCAGAGTGCTTGTATTAAAGGGCCCAGGGCTTATTGTGCTTATTTTAGAGCAGGAGTGTCAGACTGCAGTCATGGAAGGGCTCAGAACTGCAGAATTTAATATTCTAGCCTGGTTTAACACACCTGCTATCCTCTAGTATCCTCTAGTTTTTTCATATTCTAACAATACTCTAGGTAAAGTCTTAAGAACAGTGGAACAATTCTATAGAACTAGACTGTAGTAAAGATATTCATGTTCAAATAGGACCAAAATATGTTATCTGTAAGTGCAAATAAAAATCTGTTTCTAATTGTAGCAGTATTTAAAACTCAGTGGCTGGCCCCTAAATTCTCAGAGAACTCCAGGTTAAGATAAAGTAGAGCAGATTGAGGACACAGTAAAGTTCTTCCTCTGCTTCATTTGCATTGCAAATTTCCCCCCACCGCTTCTTCCTTTTTTCCAGACAGACCTTCATAATGCTCCCTTTAGTCAACGTTCACTTCTGCCACTTTCTTAGAATCCTGCAGGGCAGTCTGAGCCTGAATCAAAGCATAAAGTAAACCCAAATCATCCACAGCACAAGCAAGAGTGCGTGTTACCCATTCGAAACAGTAGCACAGTTTTCATGTCGGTCCATATCACAGACATTTCACCCTTAGTAAATAGAATTAAGTGTGCATGAGAGAGAATGAGTAAAAAAACATGATATATATATATATATATGTTCTCTACCATTGTTTTATCACCAAAGCAAATTCATTGTAAGTGGTAATGTACTTGATTTAACTTCATTCTGATTCTGAAAAGAGAGAGTCTTAAGAGGCCAATATTTCCTGTGTCGGTTTGTGATTCAACGGCACAGACTTTGAGAGCATGTGTATGGATGCCTAGCAATAGAATGTCAAGATATATGTTACTAAGAAGAAAGGCATGATGGGGGGGGGTCACATGACTGGATTTATTTACCACCAACACAAGGAGTGGGTAGAAACAGATGACAGGGAGTCCAAGAGCCCATTACCTCATCGTACCGGAACCTTCTCTCTCTCTCTTTCTCTCTCTCTCTCTCTCTCTCTCTCTCACTCATCACAGATTTGCAAATGACAAAAGCACAATAGAAGAAAGCACAGTTAAGCTTGGCATGATTATCACTCTCAAACTTTTACAACAGAAAATAAACAATGTACCACATACACTTCAGCTCAGGCACCATTTTCAAAAATGACTGTGTGTGTGTATCCAGCTGAACGGAAGAAAGGGTGTCTATGGAAGGATACGATCAGTACCAGGGAACAGCACACTGCCTCTTATCAGCTCACCAAAGATACAGCCCACAGACCACATGTCCACTGTCCACACACACACAAATCAAATACACACACACACACACGCACATACACACGCCCAAAGCTACCCATCAGACGAGTGACTCATGTGTACATCAGAAAGATCAACACATGTCAATGTCTGAGCTGGAATGGCACATTGAAACTAAAAGGTTACTTAAAAATCTGCCACAAGCCACACTGCTCACAAACACACACACTAGACTTTCCATATAACAGCAAAATGATATATCCTTCAGTTTAAAAGTCTTTTTGTTGGAGGGAAGAGGTGGGGGCTCTAGGTTGTTTACAATTGCTTTACAGTTAAGCAATTATAATGTCAAGTTGGCTTACCTAACTGGATTGGCAAATTATTAGACAGACTAAAAATGATTTTAGTAAAATACACTCAATTATACTAAATATACTAAAGTTAAAAATGCCATTTCCTGAATTCAGTATGTTGCTGAGATATTTCTTTGATGTTTTCTCTTATATTTCATTATAAAATGAAATGATGTCTCAGTACGACTATAAATCAGGACGTCAATGTCACATTTTAGTGGTAGGTCACGTTAGTAGATGGTCACCTGACTAACATTAGCCTAAACCGATTAGCTTCAACTGGGTGTTATGCTATATTTGTGCATGTGTTGTTCACAGAGGGCAACTTTTTGTACTCAAACCTCTGTATCTAATGTATTTCTAATCCCTAACCTTTCATAATCACGCATTGTTCTGTCAGCATTAAGCCCTAGTGGGACTGAGCTTTGAATAACATTAACATTGCACTGGTTAGCAAACATTAGCATTAACTAGCACTAAGACAGCCTAACATTAGTTAGAGAAATTAGCATCATAAATTTGTTAGAAAAAGAAGTTAGTAAAACCCTTGAAATCTCCAGTCTATATATTTGTTACAATACAGATTAACAATCTGTATTACTTTTAGTAAACTTCTGTGTAATTGAACGTGTTACGGCAGTAGCCAACTTTAGCTTTGCCAAGCTGGCTCATATTATTGTGGTCTTTACGTCTTTGCTCACAAGAACATTCCATATGCTGTTCATCTGGTTCTCAACTCATGAATAACAGGAATATAAGCTCACAGAACACTTGTCTCCCATTTTTGACCTGCCTTTGCCTTGCAGCTAGGTTATTTTAGTCTCTGATTTTCTAACTCCATTTTGTTCTTCTCTCAGCCTTGCCTCAGCATGTCTGTTTTTTTTCCTGAGATTTTAAGTATTTCTGTGTTTTTGACATTTTTACTAAACATTTTGGAATCATGCATTACTCTTCTCTGATTCATCTTATCTGGCTATATCCATGGGCTTAACCTGCATATTAAGATATTCAAATGAAATTAAGCTCCACTTGTGCACCTAATCAGTGCCATAAGTGCAGGGAAATGCAGGGGGAAAAGTTCCCACTTTAATAACTACATTAATGAGATCCTGCAGTCAGTGGCTGCATGGCTGATCATTTTTTAACTTGAGGCTGAACAGATACATTTATTTCCTCTGAGGAGGGCAATGACTTTTACTACAAGTTCCCCTTAAATTTATTTGGTTGCAACCTATTTAAATTTTTTGAACACACAGTCCTTTTGGCACAGAAGTGAAGTGAGACAGCATCATACTTTCTTTATATTCTAGAAATTCTAAGGTTTGAATCTTAATACAGAACAGACAGTCGGCCTCAAGATTGCGCTAAGAAAGTGCTAACAATTGGGACAAAACACAAAGAGTATTAGGAGGAAAATAGTAATAAAAACATAACTATTATTATCACCAAATACCTGAACACTCAGAGCTCAACAAAATCACTGTGAATTTCCAAAGGAGTTGGTTAGAAAAACTGTACGATGGATGAAAGGAGTGAACGAAACGAGTGAGTGAATTGGCAGTGGGGGGAAATATTCTCCCTTGTGCTTCCTGTCATCGTAGGCTTCCATTAACAACAGGGGACCGTTACAGCTCACTGTGGGGGGAGGTCAACACATTCAGCCAAGTTACGCAGTAATGCACTCACACATTCTAGTTATTCAGCATACTGGCAAACACAACAGAAACTATACACACTTGTGCAGATCCACTCACTACGGCAGCTTCCTCTCAAATTTCCCAATTAAGTGTTTCATAAATATTCATATATTGTAACGAGGGCTCAGAGGACAATCTCAGCTCAGCACTGTGGCAGGGACGGAATCCCCACAGGAAGAAGCCCTACGCCATTAATTCCTACTGCAGTGCTGGCCTCTACAATTAACTAATCACAAAAGACCACAATTAATGTAACCTATCCAGCAATACGCCCACTGCACCAGCATCAAGTGTTCTTAAAACCCCAAAGCACTTTCAATCACTTTTAAAAGATATGATGATAATTAATATTAACAATATTACACTTAATGAAATTAGAAATTTGAGTGTGTTTGATTGAGCGGTTGGGTGAACGAAGTGCATCCCAAGATTCTACTCTTTGAAATGCATAATGCCATGCCACCTGTAAAGTTGACCTACCTAGCCTAGGATGTACCTAGCTAGTAATCTGTTGTTGGGCCCCTGAGCAATACCCTTAACCCCAAGTTATACCCTTAACCCTCAAGGTATGCTTTAAATGGTGAATTCTTTCCTGCACCTTCACCTCCTTAGCTAATGTATGGTGAGTGTAGCGGTGCAAGATGGTAACCGTCAGGTCATCTAGGTAGGGATGCAGATGGACGCTGGATGAAGTGGCTCCACAGTGTCTCTGTAAACATTTAACTATGTCTGATTTAGATTTTGATCATCTAAAATAAAGAATGGCCTAAATAAATGTAATACTCATTCATCCTGTCGCTCTGTTAATATGGTCAATTTTGAGTACATAAAAAGCACATTGTATTGTATGTCATTTATTTGTCTTTTTCATGTATTGGTCTGCCTAGCAAATATTGGTGGATTATGTAATGACAGTGACAATGACACCTAGAAGTGTTAAGAATTATTGGTGGTGGATGGCTGAGAAGAAAACCAACCCTCAGGGCATTCCTGGGAAGGGCCCAGGCATACTGAAAGAACAGTGGCCACTTGCCAAGAGGAGTGATAATAAAATTAGTGGGAGTCAACTGAACTGACTTTTTGGGGTGTGTTGAACCATTATAATAATAACCGAGTGTTATTTCTGAAAGATTTACTACATGTTCTCCATGACATTAATGATCAATTAATATAAAAGAAACAAGATAGAAAATATCAGCTATAGTCAATTGTGGTGAACTTTATTGGTGATATATGACGCAAGCCCACAAAATATGGTTTTATGCTCCAAAGATCTGAAATGTCACTCAACATGTGACAGACTCTAAATTAAAATTAAATTACTTCACTAACTATGATTTATGCAATGTGTATTTTCTTGTATTTGCAACTTATGAAGCATTTATTATTATTATTATTATTATTATTATTATTATTATTATTATTATTATTATTATTATTATTATTATTATTGTTATTAAAAGTAATTACAGTAGTTACGATAGCACTAAGTGATTAGTCTACTCTAGGGAGCTGGAGTTAAGGGTCAGTTCCACAGAAAAGGCAACAATGAGAGATTAATCCTGAGCTACATTAGCTTTTGTAAGATAATGTGGTCAGAGGCTGCAACAGTTACAAGAGCTTGGAATGAGTTCATTTTCCAACGATACCCTGCTTTTGTACAGTGGCCAGGCTGGGTTAGAGCAAGGAGAGGCTTTATCAGGCTTCCCATGTGAATACAGGCGCAGACAGTAAATTAAGACTCCAAGAATTGGAAAACAACCTTTTATAAGATACTGCAGCTGATGCAGACACAGCGTCCTCTGTGTTCATCTTATGGAATTGCTGAAATGCTCTCAGAGGGAACTGATAGAGCAGAAACCAAAAAATTGCACTTGTTCAGACAGAAAGTGATATTTCTAAAGGTTGTCAGATCAGCTAGGAAATGTTATTTGGGTAAGGATACAGTCCCGGCCGGGGAACAGGATTTTGTGGCGCACCATTTCCCCCATGATGCAACCGACTGACCATATATCCACTGCAGGGATGGCAGCAGGAAAGACAGAAGGAGAGAGAAAGAGAGAGAGAGGGTTAGTGTTAGTACAAGCATGTCATCAATGACAGAGTGAGCGAGATTTCTAAAGCAGAGGTTATTTATACCAGCTCTGTGAGATCATTAGTGGAAATGGCACAGCTCACGTGGAGACTAATGACTGTTCCGCTGATTAAAGTCAACACCACAGTGAGACCTTCAGTGGACTGCCTGTGGCAGAAAATCTATAGCCTGACCCCCTGAGCACACACGTGTGCACACAATCACACAGACAGATGTATACGCACGTTCCCTGTTTGCCCATGTTGAACAAACTCCTGCATAGGATGAACACTGCTCTCCATCTCTGATCAGCTGTACCTATATAAAGTTACATGCTGGCCTAAACCACGGCTTCTGTCAGTCGTCCTTTATTTTTTAGCCAGCCGAGAAGAAGATATCATTAACTTAAACTTTATTTAGGTATTTAGACCAGTCAAGGATTAAGCCTAGTCCTAGACTAACTTTGAGTTTGAAAGGTAAATCTCTATTGGCACTGCAGTTTAGTCCAAGAGTAGGCTTAATTCATGTTCAGGGAACCAGCCCTATAAAATAATTAACAGATGATTCATCAAAGCTCCTTTTACTTAAACATAAGAAATATTTGAAAAGTGGTTTTGGTGCCAAGACTTCTTGCTTTTAAGCCATAAATTTTGTTGACCTGCTTGACCAGCTTTAATCAGCAAATGACCATCATGACCAAGCGTAAAATTGTTGCTGGTCCATTGATTTTGTCAGCAGGAACTGTTCCCGCTTGAAATGATCCACATTGTTATCTGCAATAGGCAGCAATACACACATGCTGCAGGGATGCATGTTAAATATGAATTTAAAGATACCAATTTGTTTCTCTCAGGAATTATTCAGTTTTGTCAGGTCTATAAAATACATTTTATTGTCTTTATTTAAAAATCACATCAGCCATTTATTACAAAACTAAAATGCCTGGGGAACTGCTATCTACAATCTTGCTAACATGATCTCCTTTGTTTCCACCAAAGACATTTTATGCTGATTAACAGATTTTGTAATGAAAGACCTTTCTAACAGCACATAGGAAAATGTTTCAGCCTGGTTATCAACTGGCATTCTACATTTAAACATAAATATAAAATACCAACACCAAAATGTTGCCAAACACTTCTTGACACTTGATCATATGTGATCTTCCTTTAATAGTCACTTACAGCATATCATTTTACCCTTTCAGACATATATTTTAATTCATGTGAACACATTTTTTTACTCATATTGAATCCAGTTAGTGTACGTTTTCCAACAGACACTCAATTTTGGTTCACATTACGTGTTCATATAGACATTTGTGACCCGATCTGCCGCAATGAGTCGGAAGTCGGTGTTCTATTTATTTAGATACGGGCTGATTATGTTGAAAAACATCAAACATCAAAACATCTTGCTGATTTGTTCTCTTACGCATATTCACACCTCAACATTTAAATTAAAAGGGGTTTGGAGTGAATCTGTCATACCGTTCTCCTTGTATCCCATGCCCAGGATGACTTCAGGGGCCCTGTAGTATCGCGTCACCACGTACGGAGTCATCATGAAGCTGGTCCCCGCTGTCCTGGCCAGGCCAAAGTCCAGGATCTTCAACGTACAGTCCGATTTTACCACAATATTGCTAGGTTTCAGGTCCTTTGGGAGAGACAGTTCAGTGCAAATAGACTGCAGTCAGGATTATGTGCTAGTATGAGACACTGCTAAAACTTAGCTTTTAGTAGTATTGGTTTAACACACTCTCTGTATGTTGTAGACTTGCAGACAGGGTGTGATGTCAGTACAGAGACCTAGCTGAAGTTAAATCTTTAGGGCTTGAGGTAAAGGTTCATTCGTTCAGTCATTCATTTTCTGAACCGCTCAATCCCCATCAGGGTCATGGAGACCGGAGCCTATCGGACTGCAGGCGCAAGGTGGGGACCAACACAGGGCGGGTGCCAACGCACCACGGGGCACACACACTCACACAAACACACTCACAGTACCACCTTACAGGACCAATTTAGATTTGCCAATCAACCTATAGTGCATGCTTATTGGACTGTTGGAGAAAACTGGAGCACCCGGAGAAAACCCACGCGAACACACGGAGAGCATGCAAATTCTACACCGAAAGACCCCATGGCCAACCCGGGGATTGAACCCAGGACCTTGTCACTGTGAGGCGACAGCGCTAACCACCACTCCACCATGCTGTCCCATAATGGTTCATTTTAATAGAAATATCCAGATGCAGTAAAATTTCATTTTCAAACACGTCTGGCTTTGAGATTCAGCATCACAAAAACATGGCTCAGCACAAACATCATGTAAACAACCCGAAGCCAAGCTCTTTCATCTTCCCCTTCCAACTCTAAGCCAGACTCAGCAGTTTAAGAAAATAAGATGGATTTGATATGATCCTTGACCTTGTTTGTGCTTGTGTGTGTATGCATAGTATGTCCAAGTCCTTCTAGATTTCTTTTTTGAACAGAGCACTGGCAGTAGGTGACAGTATAAACATCATGTAATAAAACATTCAGTGACAAGGTGTATTAGGGCTCATATTTAGTGATGTAGCAATATATCAATCTACATCAAGTCAATGATTAATATAGCCCATAGCATTGATCCAAAATGAAAATATCGATCAGACATAATACACACAACAACATACCTCACCAAGCAATCTCAGACATGTCAGCTGCTTTGCTCACAATTTTTATTAAGCATGATAACACTGGCTACCATGGCTGTTAGCGCAGGAAAAAAATATTGAATAATATTTTAGTTCCTTTTTCTGATTTGATATGAATGGAAGTGATAGTGATAAATCAGCATATGATATTGCCTCCTATTAATCGCTGGCTGATGAACTGAATCAAATGGAAATCATGTTGTAGCTGACTGCGATATCGGCAGACATCGAATCATTGTCCTTTGAATCGATAGAATATTGTTTCCTGACAAAACTTGGGATTCACACCCCTACTCTTTATGTAAGAATGTAATCCTGTGTAAGAGTGTGTGTGTCTCTCACCCTGTGGATAATGCCAGCAGAGTGTAAATGTTTGATGCCACAGAGCATCTGGTAGAGCAGGTAGGACATCCTCTCGTGGTCCAGCTCCATCTGAATCACCTGGCACAGGTTAGCGTCCATCAACTCCATCACTAGATACCTAGATGAGAGAGAGGGAGAAGACATAGAGAGAGAGATCGGCAAACTAAAGTATAAAGACACACTACACATATTTTGGCATCTTAGACGATCAATACTATGATATAAATAGAAGATATAAAAAATAGCACAAGTGTGTATACAAAGGAAATTAGGCAATTCATCTCACAAAACCGTTTCATAATTTAACTGTGCTGCCGTTATTTTCCTTCAGCTGCCTCTCTCTACTGAGTGCCTTCATTCATGACTTTATCTGAGCCACTGAGAATCGATGACCACCTTTATATCCTCTCCTGCTCAGAATGGAGCCATTGATTAATAACTGTGAGCTATTCAGCAGTAATATGGAGAATGTCAGCTCTTTTTATAGAGTAAATGTTAACATGATGCGAAATGCTTTGCCCATATGTTTTGACGGTTACAATTCATCCATTTGAATTCATGGAAACAAATAAAATATGGTTAGGTCCTAAAACCCTGAATCATATATAAAGTCTTTTAGCGTCCCTCTGTAGTAGCTGACGTTATTGCCTTAAAATGAATGGTATTATTTTGTGCCAAAATTCTGAACATGCAGTGAAACGTCTGTGAGCACAATATCTTGTCTTTATGCGCATGACTCTGCTTTCACACTTGCTCAACTTGGAGCCTTGTTAGAGCTGTGTAGAGACAGAGTTGCGTCCATTCACGCCATTGGACCATTTTTCAAAAAGCAACAGCAAATCATAAAGCCTCGATAGTTTTGACTGTCAACACAGTAGGTCTTCAGTAGAACAAATGAACTTTCAAAGGGCAAGACGCTGAAATGATCAGATTGTAAATTATTTGCACGTCAAGACAAAATATTTTTTGCTTGCGGACGTTCCTCTGCGCACTCAGAATTTTGGCAGAAAAAAATGCCATAAAAATGCAACTGTCATGACTATAGCAAGTAAAAAGCAGACGTTGATAATGAAGAAGAAGCCGATATCAGAAGAGGATGGTGTCCCCTTCCGAGTCTTGGTTACTCTCAAGGTTTCTTCCTGCTAGAGGGAGTTTTTCCTTGTCACTGTTGCCTCAGGCCTGCTTATAGTGGCTTGGGCCAGTTATACGTAAAGTGCTTTGTGATAATGTTTGCTGTAAAGACTGCTGTATAAATAAAATTCAATTGAATTGAATAAAGGCCGCCATTTCCAGGAAAACAATTTTTTGAGACTGTTGCCTTGTTTAGGGAATACAATGCAAAAACATTTTTATTCAACAAAAGATGCTTATAAATACAGTTTATTTAATTCAATTTATAGTTTAAAATAATGTCATCCAGCCCTCCTTTGGACACCCCTGCCTTGTGCAATAGATTCTCTTATAGACAAGATATCTTGCTAACATCATTGCTAAAATGTGTGATTAATACAGGAAATAACTTTCCTTTACTTTCTTATTATTCTTATAATATGATAATCTTAGGATCATTCTCCGTATACTAATGGGTCCTATATGTGACCCTCCACGGCAAAACCAGTCGCTTGTCACAAAATTGAGTTATTATGTTTTCATGAAAGGGCATAAATCAAGCTTCAAAACGATACCTATATCGAATGAATCGGGCGACATATGACTGAGATATCAACATTCAAAGGAGTCGGGTTTCTCCTGTCACGCCAAGTGAGAAACAGAGAAATCTGCCTTTGAAGTTGACTATCGCCGTAGCACTCACAGACGCTTGGTGCGCTCGCGGCTACGTTTGCATTTACGATAGCCTACGCTGCATTCACAGCCACACGGATAGCCTACCTGCGTTAGGTTAACTGAACTCGGGAGACAAAGATGGATTCCGGAGAAATATCTTCACGCTAGTCAACGAGCGGATTTACCGTAAATATTGAAGTAGAACGGTCAAAACAGAAACTTTTAACATTCTGCTGGAATTGAATTCCTCACCTCAAGAAAGTCACGTTTTTAGGATGGAGCAAAATTTTTTCACAACAGTACAGTATAGACCTTCCACTGTTTCAAAAATTTTACCCCACGCAACATAAACGGTCGTTTTTCTCGGAAAACTCCATTGCGACAAGTGACTGGTTTTGCCGTGGAGGGTCACGTTTAAGAGGTTAAACCCCGTACATAATGAGCACTACTAAGGATTCCCAGCTAAGGTTGGACTCAAGATTCATTACAATTCTGTTCTAAACCCCCCTAATTGGCGACATTCCATTGCAAAAATCTGCATTAAAAAACATGGCTCAGCACAAACACTGTGCCAAATCCCAAAGCCAGGCAGCAATATCAATGCAAAATCTGAACAGCAATAAGAAGAAAAAGAAGATATGAAATGACCTTTGACCTTTATTTGACCCCCAGGCTGAGTTTATAAAAGCGAGTTGACAAGAATAAAGCCCCCTGTTCCTCTTTCTCTTCTGTGAGTGTGTGATGTTATTACCAACCCCTATCGATCTTAGCCTTGATGAAGTCTGCTAGGAATAAATTAGTGCACAGCGACACACACAAACAGGAGCTCCGACAGACTCAGAACACAAACACCGTCACTGTGGGGGCACAGTTAGAGTGAGGCTGACATTTGTCATTTTGATTGAGTGAGAAGTTTTATAACAGATCTTCAGGACGACTCATTGTAAGACACAGTAGCAATACACAGCTTGTGCGTAACACATATTTTAGCATCAAATAAAGCAAGTAAGTTGCTTAAAAATAACTTCAAAATTAATTTAAATAAAATGTTCAGTCTCTCTCTGTCTGTATCTCCATGTCTCTCTCTCTTTCTATCTCTAGCTTTGTTGCTCAGACATCTTTTACTTTTTGGTAACACTCTTTCTTCATGTTGTGACCAGCTTGACCAACATCAAGCCAATACCATGATCTTCCATAAAATCTGTGTTTGTTTATGCTAGTCTGTGTTACACATACACAAACTTACACACTACTTTTACTCTCTGCCATGGATGTCGCTAGACCAGTTTCAGAGGTGGGCAAAGTAGCTAACTTCATTACTTAAGTGGAAGTACAGATACCGCTAGTCAAATGTTACTCCAATACAAGTGAAAGTCGTACAGTCAAAATTTTTACTTAAGTTAAAGTACTGAAAAATACTTAAGTATTAAAAGGACATCTTCTTTCACCGCATTGTTGCATCATTGCCACAACACTTACAATACCTAATGCCTCTGACTAGCTTGTAGAAGCTGTAGAATAAGGAACTGGTAGAATGTTAGAGAATGAAATACAATCCCAACTTAATCAGGAGGACAGTGCAATAGCTGTAAATGCAGCTCACAACATAAAATCAACATTCCAACCTGTTTAAAACCCAGCTCTACACCTCTAGCTTCATGACTTCCAACAGCAACAATGTTTTAATCAACACAGAAAACGGCAGAACTGTCTGAACTTTATAGTTACAGTCTACAAGCGTGATGTAATCCTACTGATTACTGATAGCCTGTCACCTGCCAAACAACCAATCACCTTTTAGAAAAGGGGGGAATAACAACCACTTTATCCACAGAATTGAAAGTAACGAGAACCTTGATAGAAATGTAGTGAAGTAAAAAGTATGGTATTTGTCTTTCAAATGTAGTGAAGTTTCCAAGAAAAATACCACTCAAGTAAAGTACAGATACTCAAAATCTCTACTTAAGTACAGTACTCAAGTAAATGTACTTAGTTACTGTCCACCTCTGACTAGTTTAACTGTGTCCCAGTATTTGTATTAGGGATGCACCAAACCGATATGTGAATCGGTATCGGCCCAATGACGACTCAAGTAGCTGGATTGGGTATCGACCCATTGGACTAATCTATGGAGCCGACGTGTAACTGCACGCACGCTCAACTCGTTATACATTAGAAGTGGTACTGCCGTAAAGCTGGTTTATTGTTCAACATTCACACTAATTTCTACATATTGATATGACAATGAGCAGAACAAGCAACGCAACACACTACAATCCCAAAAGCAAATCACACGAGCATACCGTTTAATTTCCTTAACAACACCAGCTTTGGATTACAATCCCTGTGTTCCTGATCCTTTTACAGCTGCATTAGGGGCTGTCACAAAATTACAGAACTGTGTTTAAACAAAAATGGTTGAGATGTTATTTTAATAATAAATAACTTAGCATATACATATGAGTGTTTAATTAATTCATTGTTTTAGTTAGGAAACAGTATTTAAGTCAAGTATTTCCTTAAGCATAACAGAATAATCATGTATTCATGTATATGTCATGTATTCAGACATTTTGCAAAAGCATTATTTTCTGTTTTCTGTTTAAAATAGCAGGCTTTTTCCCAAGGTTAAGACTAGTCCAAGACTAACTTTTGACTTTCAGTGGTAAATCTCCATTTGTATTGCAACTTAGCCAAGACTAGGCTTAATCCATGTTCAAGAAACCAGTCCAATATGATATATGTTTTGCACAAAATACAAAAAAATATGATATTCAAAATATTGGTTGACTTTATGTCTAGCATACTTTTTTAGTATTAGAATATATCAGGACCTTTCTATTGAGTCTGGATGGGTTAATATCAACAAAGCCTTGACAAAAATAAACATCTGGGGAATCCACCCTGAAACAGTACATGAATCTGACATATGACCGAAATCCATTAGTCAACAACAACATGGGATGCAAATCAAAATCGGCACCGTGTACCAGTCTGTCAGTGAGAAACCAACCGTTATGTAAGCCTGTGAGATTGATTTCCAGTTTAGGAACAGATATAATAGATGACTGGTAACTACAGCAAGGTCAGCAGCATATAAATCCCTTTGTGGAGTTTGTGCTGTCAGGTTTCCACTTACACGTCTTGGAATTCCTCTAAAGATTTCTGTGGCGTGAAGACATTTAACAAGCTGATGATCTGAAAGAGAAAAAGAGGTGGGAGAGGAGGTGGTTAATGTTAATGTGAGACGGGGAGCAGGGACTGCAGCAGGTCTCGAGCCAGAGAAGAGAGAACTATATTTCCCAGCTTCACACATGAGCTGTTTTTTTTTAAATCCCTCCCCTCATCATGCCTCTATTTCGAGCAGGAGAACAGGAGTGAGCCTGATCAAGGACATGCTGATTCACGAGAGAGAGAGAGAGAGAGAGGAGGAGGAGCAGGAGGAGGAGGAGGAGGAGGAATGTTTGCTGCATTATGGCACTCTGAGAATTGGGATCCAGGGAAATTCAGCAAATTTGCCTAGAAGCTTTTTGTGTTTTCTCACTCTCTCTTTCTTCTTCCCTCTCTCTCTTTCTCGCTCTGCTCTGTTGGCTGGCCACACTGTTGTTTTCATGCCTCTGTTCACAGTGAAAGAAGCGTGAAAACAGGAGGAAGCATCTGCTAATCTACCAATTAATCTACCCATGGAAACCTTATCCCACGCCATGCATGCTGTCTGAAAGCTATGTAAAGGAGCTCAGGGAAACTCATCCACTTGAGTATCTGACATCAAACACAAACATCAGGTGTAAATGTGATGTTTATCCAAGAATTGTTACGTTGAATGCCTAAAAACTATGCAGGATTGCACACGAAGAGAATTCACGGCAGCAATGAGATGTGTGCCCATCACAGAGATCATAAAAACAAAATGTGACATGATAAATGCCCAAACATGTCCTGTACTTACGTTTTTGTGGTTGACACATTTCATGAGCACCAGCTCCCTGTAAGCTCTCTTGGCATGAGTCTGGTTCTGAAAAGGTCTGCTGAGTTTCTTGATGGCCACATTTCTGTCCAGGACAGCATCATACCCAGCACTGGGGATGAGAGAGAAGGCACTTATAGGAATGTTACAACAAATAAAACCCAAATAAAAATAATATGCAAAGAACTACAAGTATCAACACTGCAATCAGATCACAAGTCAGTGGCTCAGAATGTCTCAATGAGAATCTGGGTAGCACAATTCTGCAGAACTGAAGAATTTGTGAATCTTCACAAATGACCAAAATATCCTCCCTCATAAAATTACACTTGTTTTATGGTGCACTGGGGAAATATCACAGGAAGAGTGTTCCACAGAATAGCCAAGATAAAATACTATTATAAGATGGACAACACACATTTGCTGTGCTTGGCACCATGCATTAAAATGTGAATTGAAGTAAGTGAGTGATTATTTGGCATTGTGAACACGCCACATCCGTGAAGGAACAGTGGCTAGCTCCTCTATGCATTTTTAGACATAAAATATAGTTCTTCAAACCTTAACTAAAGGTGAATTTTCAAATGTCTACCAACATCGCTTTAATCCCATGTCTCTCCATCAGTAGTCTAGTGTTCTTCAGCAACGTGAGAGGAAGCTAAGTGTCCCAAGACATAGACAATTCTGGAACATTATCTGACATTCTAGTTTTTTCATGTCTAATCACTTGATATTGACTCTGGTGAGCTAGATTACTGCTGATGTGATCAGTACTACTGATGTACCACTGAATGCATCAATATATGATCACAATATTTGAGAAAAATTGACACTAGCTTTAGTTGTGTGGCTTGTGTGCTACGGCTACCATTTAAGGCACTGCAGTAATCTTGCATCTGGTCCCTGAATATGAAATAATGGAGTGCAGCAAGTATAATGGCAATATTCACAAAACAGACTAACATAACACAGCTGGTCTCGGCTATATCCTGTGCGGCTCCAAGGATTATGGGAAATTAAACACAAAAGAGTGTGTTGTGTCGGCCACCAGGGGATAAAGCAGGAGAGTGCTGAAAGTGAAAGAATTTTAGTGTGTCTATGATTGTGTGTGTATACTAAGTGCTCTTTGTCCATGTAACTGAAAACAAGTTTTCTTTTTTATACCTCTTTACTTTGTTGTCCTTAAAATCTGTGCTATGGTGTGTATTTTTCTTGTTAATAAGTAGAATGTCCTCTCTACACATTGGCTTGATTAACTTGCCAGTTACCTTATTCTAGAGAGTCTACAAAACAAGGTACAAGAGTAAAAGGGTCAATGTGTACTAAAGTAAAAAGCTCATCATCATTATTAAAAATTATTTTTAATACAAAGAAATTGTTATATTGCTGACTCAGAACATCTGAAGTTTATAGTAAATCAAATCAATTTTGCATATTCATGAAATTACTCAATTTTGCAAAAAATTAGTAACACAATATTTATAGTAGAGATGGCACTTCCAGAGTGGCCAAAGGCAGCTGATTTTATAGGCCAAAATGAGTCCAAATTGGCCCACACTTTAGTATTTTTTCATTTTCAATTGATCAGAAAATATTGTTTCCATTTTATAATGTTAGATGGTAATCAACAGACAAAAAAAGTTGAAAAATGCATTATTTGTTATCAAATAATTTTATTTTGAATCCAGATGTATACCAAATGGATAAAGAAAAGTTTCCACCTTATTTTTCTTTACAGTGCTAAGTCATAGAATGTCTCTGCATAATAACAACCAATAAAACAGTGAGTTTAACTGGTTATGCATGGGAAGTGGCGCTGCGGTAAAGCTGTCTTATCGTTCGACATTCACGCTAATTCCTACATGTTGATATGACAATGAGCAGAACAAGCAACACAACACACTACAACCCCAAAAGCAAATCACGCGATTATACTGTTTAATTTCCTTAACCCCAGCTTTTGCTCACAATCTCTTTATTCCTGATGGTTTTAGCGCGGCAGGATTAGGGACCGTTACAAGCTTACAGAATTGTGTTCAACCGAATATTTTTTGAGATGTTATTTTAATAATAAATAATTTAGCATATACATATGTGTGTGTATTTATTACATATGGATGTGTTTTAGTTAGGAAAACAGGAAGTCAAGTATTTCCTTAAGCCTATGGGAATGATCTCAGTCATGTATTCAGACATTATCCGTATCGTTTCAGAAACAAAAACATGGTATCATGCCATATTTATTTTATGGCTCAGCCACAGAATTATTACAAAAGCCATCCTGACCATTTTCAGAAGCACAACACCCATGAATCGCATGGGCGTCAGCCATCATGTTGTGGTGATTTTGCCCGTGGTTGTATCTTGACATGTTAAAGGAGCAACTGTGATGGCAGTCTGGCAGGTTAAAAACCTGCAAAAGCAGCAGCCAGACCTTTAAGCTGTTTGTGTTACATCATGGACGGTGACATTAGAGGTGGAGGGAAAATAAGTTTATTGGTGAAGTTGATCCTTCTATGACCTTTAGCTATCATGTTGAAACTGCTCGTCTCTTTAACATTTCTACTGCGAAAAAAGTCACAACAAGGGTACAGCCGCGCTAACAGGTCACGACTGATTGGTATTATCGAGTGTTGTCACTCGTAACTGCTACAAGTCTACTCAGCTTATTTAACATCTTATTTAACACAATGTGCACTGTCCTGTTTTCTAAAATCTTTGCTGCTAAAGTCTACTCGCCTTTGGACAAAGCAGAACGGGTTTGCTGCTTTAGTGGCTGGGTTTCAGGTTTTTGAGTTTATGATGCCTGCATGCAAATCACTGTAGATATCTATTTTACAAATAGGGTTTCAAAATATGAGAGCTCTCATGAATAATGCCACATTACATGCAAATACACTAAATGAATAACAACCAAATAATTTGTTGTGCATTTTCTGGTGTTTGTGGCGTCTGTTGAGCGCAGACTGAACGCAGTGTTTTTCTATTCATTGGTCGGCTGCATGTTCGGATGGGATTGAATAAACACTGCACGCAAAGTTTTCTTGGATTTTGCCGAAATCCTGCCGAACGCAAGAAAAATGTCGCTATTGTGTTTACATGGCGTTCAGTTGACGTTCTGGAGGACTCATGATTCCAAAAGTGTTCTGATACAGGAAATGCAGAAAAAAATGTGTGAGGACATTGATCTAGTCCAGCTGGTGCAGGAAACGGAGCAGAGCGCAGTGCTAAGGGACATGTCTTAAACAGAATACAGTGAGTGTTAGGTGAAGCCAGTATCGGCTGCAATGTTTTCTCTTCCCCCTCTAAGTATCCGTATCGGGAGGATTTTTTTTTTTCAGTTTTAATAAAGCACAGGGATATGTTTTTTGAGAAACCATCCACAAAGACGAGCCACAGATGGACTGTTCCCACAGGTAAACACAACGAACTACAAATTGGGCTGCAGGTTGGTGTTAAACAGCATCAAACCAACACCAATGCAACGCCTTACTGAAGTCAATCAAGCGCAGCAAAACAAAAACGCGTTCAGAGCATGTTCATTTATCTAAGATTCTAAGATGGACGAGGCATAAGACCGGAGGGATAAAAAGAGAAGTAAAGCCTTGTTTATTGTCACCTTTTCTTTATATGTTGGACTTCAATCTCAAAGAAATCATGTGATCTGTAAATCCTATGCTGCTGTGTGATCTAACATTATCGACAGAGGTAACTGCAGGAAAGGTCAGGAAGCAGATGGCTAAAGCTATGGGGATTGCTAGTGCAGTCAGCACACACATACAGAGACACATACACAAAGCACTCACATACAAATGTATAGTCTGCACACAGTCTCATGCTGACAGAAGCAGTGATATATGTATAAATATACACTCAGTACGTGTATATTCGGCCATATGGCTTTCCAGAGACACATATACACACCTCTGTGATTTATCTACACACACACACAGAAACATTCATGCATGTATGGGTGCACATGGAAACATATTTGTGAATATACAGTATTTACACACACATTCTTCATATATCTCACCACGGTATTGACACACATATGTGACCCTCCACGGCAAAACCAGTCGCTTGTCGCAAATTTTCAAAATTGAGTTATTATGTTTTCATGAAAGGGCATAAATCAAGCTTCAAAACGATACCTATATCGAATGAATCGGACGACATATGACTGAGATATCAACATTCAAAGGAGTTTCTCCTGTCACGCCAAGTGAGAAACGGAGAAATCTGCCTTTGAAGTTGACTATCGCCGTATCACTCACAGACGCTTGCTGCGGTCGCGGCTACGTTTGTATTTACGGTAGCCTACGCTGCATTCACAGCCACACGGATAGCCTACCTGCGTTAGGTTAACTGAACTCGGGAGACCCGCTAGTCAACGAGTGGAACATTGAAACATTGAAGTAGAGCAGGCAAAACCGAAACTTTTAACATTCTGCTGGAATTGAATTCCTCACCTCAAGAAAGTCACGTTTTTAGGATGGAAAGGGTAGGTTTTTCAGCCAAATTGATTCACAACAGTACAGTATAGACCTTCCACTGTTTCAAAACACTGAAAACTAAAAATCCAAAATTTTACCCCACACAACATAAACGGTCGTTTTTCTCAGAAAACTCTGTTGCGACAAGCGACTGGTTTTGAGGAGGGTCACATATGGGAGTCATATGCAACATTTCCATTCCTGGAAGGATACTGTATTTACACACACACACACACACGTATGAGGGTCATGTGCAACATGGGTCTACACTCATACCTTGGAACAAACTGTATTTACAGACACACATACACACATATAAATGCACCATATGAGTCATATGTCGTCAGTGTTATCCCAAAGAGAAATGCTGACCTTCTATGTCACAGACTTGCAATTTTGCAAACCGTGTTCCTAAAATACTGTCAAATTAAAATCATCACCCAGTACTCTGCATGCACCACAATGACAGCAGCTCATAACAGTTTGTCTTTGAACAAGGGCTCTTGTGTCCATGGTAACAGCAGGACATTAAAGAGTGATGTTCTGTTGGGGTTTGTAGTTTGGTGTGTGGTGTGTAGGCCACAGTGACCCATGAGACAGAGCAGGTCGGTAATGATGTCTTTACTGTCCTTGTGACTGTTGCTATTTGAAAGGACGCACACATAATGCTGTAACACTAACATTGCAAATTACTTCAGAATAACTGACCTGGGAACAGTGAAGTTGTTCTTATTTGTACACCTAAAGACGTACATACTCATGTTAAAACTTTTCAGTAGCTTTCATTCAATGATTTTCGGTTCGAAAAAATAAACTGAAGGTGGCACTTTAGCACCCTCTGAGCACAATTCCCCATTTTAACATCACAACTGGCTAAATTGTCTGGTTTACAAAGTACTTTCATGTTTTAAAGTTGTCAGGGTGCGGAGATGCGGAAACAAGAACGAGATGCATGTGCGAGGTGAAAACTAAACAAATAGGAATAGGAAAAGAAATGAATTCAAACTAAAACAAACAAAAACACCTCTACGTAAGACAACCAATGCAAGACCAAGACACAGAAGAGGGGTACGTTTGAATGCACTCAACACAGGTGTAAGGACCGGGAACACACTTGGCCCCTGGTGTGTGAAACTGCAGGGTAAGGGGGAATGCGACAAATGATTATTGTATGTTCATTTCGCAATTATGTGCAGACATGATGGTCCCTCGTACAACTAAATTCTACTATAAACTTGGCACAAAATGAATTTTTCAGCACTAAAAGCCCTGCATTGTGAAACATCATAAAGCCCTTAGTCTGAAAACAGCAACGCATCATGTGCACAGCATTAAGATTGGTGATCTATTACTAGGCACATACATAGAGTAAGCACTTATGCTAGTTTGAGGTTGGGGAAATTTTCTCCTGAGAACAGCTTTTAACCAGCAAATGCCCCATTATGACATGAATCTGCTATGATGCAACTGCACCTGTTTTTCTTAAAGCAATTGCATGTTAGACACAAAATCCACAACTGCTTTAATAAACAGAGTAAGCACAACACGACACTAAGCACCTGGCACAATTTTTGCACATTTAGACAAGCCAAATTCAATTCAAACACACCCTAAATGCCCAACTCAACAAAATCCATTCTAGTCACTACAGCTTTGTACGCTCTAAACCCAAATTAGTTGACTTTACTAGAAAATCGTGTGGAAACCCGTTGCCTTAACCTGTTTAAGTTTTGACACCACATGAAACTAAACCACTTAAGTTGTATTAACATAGACATATTCAAGCTTACATTAGTAGTCTTTACTCAAAATCATTAGTTGAAATAAATGCAGTTAAAATTGTATCAAATAATATTTTTTTTGTCGAATGCACAAAACATTATTGGTCATTACTCAGAATTATTTGTTTGGAACTGTAGTTTTTGAGATTAAATATAATATTTAAAGAAAACTCTGGAAGGGCAGAAATTAAAAAAGCTCAAGATTTTTTAATTAAACAGTTATCACATGATAACTTGCACATTGTCAACCAAAAGACAAGTTAAAAACAGGTATTAAAATTGCATCAATAAAAGCAAATTGTCAATCTAAAGACAAGTAGAAAACTGCATCAAACTGTTTGGTAACAATTCTAAACAATTCTGTTCAGAGTCAGAGCTTGGAAAGATTTTTTGTTTTATCCAACTTAAAAACCTCCACTGGATTTTCAAAGGAACCTGTAATCAACCGGTAGCCACAAGCTCATGCAAACCCATTCTGCACAGTTTTTGCAACCCAACTGGTCTTAATCAGCGTCTTACACACTTGCCTGTCCACTTTCACGCAATTTTAGACCCGCAATTTCGCTTTTTAATATTAAGGTCAAATGGTCAACGCTGCAGCTACAAACGCAGCGGCCACAACGCCGGAAAATGTGCATTAACATGAAATTTACACGAATTGGTAAAATATTTCTTAAACATTTCCACAAATACTGACTGTTCAATGTGTTGTGACGACAATATTTTTATTAACACAACCGTTATCTTTCGCGGGTGTTCTCGCGCGCTCATGTCTCAGTTCGAAGTTCCAAGAGGCCCTTCCCATCTCAAACAGAAGCATAACATTATACGTGATCTCTGCTTAACATCATCATTGCATTTTCAACCAGATAGTTCAAATGACTAATTCAATTTTGTAATGAGGTCAGATTTTTACAAAACATAACAGATTAAGTAATGACCACTAACTAATTTAATTAAAATCTCAATCCGGGTTTAGAAAGTAGTCTGTTCATCGGATTATGATCTGAGTGCACACTTTTATATTATAATGTGAGCATGATCTTAAAATACTCCAAAATATAATCCAGAATGTTCGCAAACCAAATGAACACCTGGGAATGAGGAGAACATTCTGAAATCTCAGCAAGTAAACAAAACAAAAAGGGGATGGCTGTTGTTTATTGAGATATTTTGTGACTGTGTCTTGTAAACCAGGATTTCTTCCCTACACAGTACACTGTTCTGGTTTTCTTGAAATTTAGCTAAACAGCAGCATAGGACTTCTGGTGTGCTGGTGTCGCAACAACATCAGAACATGTTTGGTAATGACTGTCATCTTCAGAAATCAAAAGTGCGTGACAGCAGCTGTTAAGAAGGCAAAAGTCTCACCATTGCATAATGGCTTACGTAACGTGCAGAGCCAGGCTGTGAGTTGGTGTGTGCTGTTCCTTTATGAGAAGGTTGCAAAACAATGAGGGCATATTTAACATTTCTATTGAGTGATTATTTGTCATTGTGAACACACCACAGCACAGCACACAGTGCACCACAACAAAATGTGATCTCTGCATTTGACACACCCATGAAGGAGCAGTGGGCAGCGGACATGAGCAGCGCCTGGGAAGCAATGCTTTGGGACAGTACCTTGCTCACGAGTACCTCAGTGGTACCTTTACCAGTCTGGGATTTGAACCGGTGACCTTCCAATCTCAGGGTGAACTCCATAACCGTGACATTATCAGCTGCCGCACAACACTAAGCAGATGCACTCAGTATCCTAACATGTTTGTGTATGATTTATGTTAACGTTTGAGTGTTTGTGCATGTGTCAGGGCTGGGCAGTTAATTAAAAATTGGTTTAATCAAAACCAATATTCAGACCCCCTAAGTGAAATAAACTCGTCCGTGTTAGTTACTTTGGTTATTTCACTTCAGGCGTGTACATGTAGAACAGTATAAGTAGTTTTATTGTTTATTGTGTATAATTTGAGTCTGTACCTGTAAGTAGTTGTGTATACATCAGTCTTCATATCTATGTATTATGGTAAATATGTTCAACAATTTTAAAACCACTGCTTAGATTAAAGTGTAGTTGCATGCACAATCAATATGAACACAATGTATTGTTGGTCCATGCTTAGATTTAAGTGTAGTGGTCAGCACAAACAATAGGCCTCATTTATCATGGTTTCTTAAGTACTTAACATTTGTTCTAGAGAAAATTGGATAATGAGATAATATTCAATAACTGTATAATTGTAGAAAACCCAACAGGCTAATGTTTTGCACAACCATGCATGCAATATGAAATAGAAAACCTTGGTGAATGTCAGAATCTTCGTGGCTAAAGCGTGTTAAAATTAAGAACAGTTGGTGAATGCTGCCCAATATGAACATAATGTATTGTTTGTGCATGCTTAGATTAAAGTGTATGCTAAAACAATCTCAATCCTAAATCTAATTGCTTTCATGCCTGGTTATTTTCGTACTGTTGATGTATGCTTAGATTTCAGTGTAACTTGTGTGTGCACATGTTTGAGTATACATTCATATGTATATACAGGTATGTATGGGTGTGTGAACATGCGTGTGTGTGTATGTGTGATGCTCACAGTCTTGTTCATGTTTCTGCAGCACTCAGCAGCGCATCTGCTGTTGACTCGGCATGTGACCTGTCTTTCTCTCTCTCTCTCTCTCTCTCTCTCTCTCTCTTCCCTTCTCCTTATCTCCCTCCTTCCTCATTCCTCTCTTTCTCTCTCTCAGCTAACGCAGCTGCCAGCCCGTGTCATGTGACTGGTCCAAAGCAAGAGCAGGAGGAGAAGAGGAGGAAGAAGGTAAATTAGATCAGGACTGTCTGTCCGTCAGACAGTGTTACTGCAGCTGCCCAAGCAGCCCCTCGTCCCATTAGCAGTCCTGTCTGCTACACGACTGCAAAGTCGCCTGAGAATGGAGAGTGGGAGGGCCAGAGGAGAGGAAGAGAAGAGCGTGACACGGTGGAGGTGAAAACAGGGAGGGAGGAAGAGGAGGATCCGACACAAGAACTCAGATCTCAGCCTGTCTGACAGCTTGCGAGAAGTAGTCGGACAGATTTCCCACGATTCTCGTGGTGGAAGGACGGCTGAGGGCCGCAAGTGTCACAGTGAAAGGGACAAAACGGGACACATCTGGGTCAGCAGGCCTCTCTTTAGCTACCCAAAACCATGCAGCTTTGTAAGAGACAGAAAGGAAAGGGATGAAGGAGGAGAGAAGGGACCTAATGAAATGTTACCAGTGGATATTCTATAGTGTCTCATCGGCTATTTGGACAAGAACGGATCGATACAAAAACCAAAGGCACTTTGACAAAAATAGGGCATGCTGTGATTATCTGGACCCCACCAAATGTCTCAGTCACTAACAAACTAATAAACAAATCTTCCTTTCAGAATAATGTATCTGATATAAAGTATTTAAATTAAAATAATTTCAAATAATTTTGCAGACTAATAAATGCAGGTTGGTAGAGATCAGGAGCATCTCACTGGCCAACTGATCAACACAATAACCTATCATAACATTTCTGAAGCTCTCTTTCCAAGCCACTTTGACCAAAAGCACACCATATTGAACAAAAAAAATCCAGAAGTTTTTTTAAAGTAATTATGTTGCAGTTGTCTGGGATCTACATAGTTACATAGTCACAAACCAACAAGCATTTAATGCTGGTATTTAATGCATTTTTTATAATGTTTTTAAAGTAGTTTACATAGACAAAAATAAATCTGCAGCTCAGAAGATGTTTGTAAGTTGAACCTTTCTGAAAAAGATCTACCATTCTGCTGTCTTAACAGCTCTATTAACAGCTAACAACAGCAAATTAACAATGTGAGACCTAAATCTCCGTAGGTGAGGAAGAGCACCTTCAGGATTGTAAAATAAAGAGTTTTGTGTACTCACCACACTATTCCCTGAGCCCCAGAACCAATGGGCTTGAGGTTCTGGTACCGTTTGAGAACGGTGAAGGTGGAGTCTCCCACTTCAACGCTGTAGAATTGGTTGTCAACTTTGCTCTTGCTCATGTTGTAATGTTTGGCGATATAAGACACATCCACTTGTTTACCAAAACCCTGGAAGAATGAGAGAGAGGACAGCAAAGCCGGTGAGCTTCAGTGAGAGACTTGGCACAAGATATAACTATTAGCTCCAAACTGACTAATTGAAATATTTATTTAAACAGAGGCTTGAGTAGAAGCAACTCAGTGGTCACTCGTTTTTAGCATGAAGAAACATTTTATTGCCAAACAATATCAAACAAAAACTCTAATCAACGTTCAAGAGCGACTCAATACTCAGGTTTTCTTACTGAGATCATAACTCTCGTGTAATTTTAGTTGAGACTAACGAATACATGTAAAAGTTTTGTCAGTAAAGGAACACATAACAGCAAAAAACTGCATTGTACAATAAAACCTTACATTCTCATCTATGGCTTAGTCTACATGGATGATGAACAGATATATGAGAGGGCACAGAGTGACAAAGACCCAGAAAATTAGTAACATACAGCATAAAGACAAGCAACAAGAATTATACAACATCTGGGACAGGGTTTGAGGCTGTTGGCCATAACCATGCACTTACACAATCATTTTCAAGGTTCCTCCATTGATATCTTTTTATAAATTGATATCTGTATTTTCCTAAGAACCATATATTAGATTAATTAAAAACTGTTACATCGATTTCGGCACTGCAGTTGATGTTTACAGGAAAGCATTATGATTCTTCACAAAGATTAAGGCTAAGACTGAAATAACAACACATGCGCAAAATAACTCAGCACTGCAGTGGAAGCACTTTCTTCTAGTAAAGCTGTACCGTTTGGAATCTGGATTCATAACTTCCAATCCAATATCAGATTGTAATGGACTTTCTGAACTTAACTGACCTTTTCACATCATCAGTTTTAACAATTGGATGATGCTCGGCCACTTCTATGGCCTGAAGTGCTAATGTCAATAAAGCGCATTGAATTCAAATGAACAGAGAGAGAGAGAAAGCTTTATTAAAGGGATATTTAATCCAATGTTTGCACTGATATTAAAAAGATTAACAGCCAGTAATTTCAGCTCCAATCATCATTTTCTCAACATCATTCTGCCCTGTATCTAACCTGTGTCTCAGGAATAGCATGCTAGTGCAGCAATCTCAGCTTTTGTAGCAGACGAGGAGACATCAGGAACACAGGAGGCAAGTCATATAAAACCACCGAAGCGTTCAAAGCTCTGTAAAGTGTATTGTTTAGAATTTTGAAGAAACCACTTAAAGGTAAAGTGACTACATTTACTGGCGCTCAAAGAGACTGATTATAGATTTTTTTTTTTCGTTTGACCATGATCCTCTTATCCAGAGCCACTTCCATTTCCTAATTATTGGGACACTCCCTCTGGAGCATCTTTTGGTTAAGGGTCTCGCTCAAAGACCTCATAGCGGTAGCACTATATGTAGGATGTGAATCCTCTTGAACTAGAGTCGAGTATCCTTGCCACTAGATCACTACCACCCCGATCCAAGTCCCTCCCTTTAATTTTAACTTAAGTTCTAGTGCTGTAAAAACACCCCAGAGAGAATAAAATGGACTGCAGGTAAAAGTCAGGGAGCACTTTAGCTGAAGGGCGAAGACTAAATATAACCCACTCACATTAAACATGGATAAACAACAGCATGGGAGTAACATGGACCCTCAGCTCTGTGGCAGCCAGCATCCAACCATAGTGAAAACCAGTAATAAAGGATAAGTAATTAATCTATATTAGCCCATTTCTCCGGGTTTTAAGGGGCTGTTGGTGGCATAGCGGTAGGGTGTTCAGAAGGCCTAGTGATCAGAAGGTCGCAGGTTTGAATCTAGGACCGGTAGAGTTACCACTGGGCTACTCCCGAGCAAGGTACCATCCCCAAGCTCTGCTCCCTGGGCGCTGCTCTTGTTAGCAGCCCACTGCTTCTTCACGGGCGGGTCAAATGCAGGGGTCACATTACGTTGTGGGGCACTGTGTGCTGTGCTGTCATGTGTTCACAATGACAAATAATCACTCACTTTTTCTTTTTCACTTTATGCATTTCCAGACTCACACCTTTCTGTGCAGTTTCGATTCTCAACAGCATGCACCAATCTCAGCCAACCACCACAGTGGACAGACAGGAGGTGTGCTGGGACAGGCCACGATCAAACATGAACACTCAGGCTGTCTGCATCGACATGGGTGGAAAGGGAGCATGCAGCGGGTTTGAACCAAATTTAGTCTGATCTCATTTGCTCTCAAATGTGTGCTGCCGCTGGCTGCGACCCAACCGATACAGCAAAACAGTCCAAGCCAGGGTTTTCAGGCTATAAGCTACTTCTAATTTAAAAAGCTAAGTTACAGCTAAGCTACCGTTTTAATATAATGGTTATAAGCTACAGAGAAAAAGTTTGTAACTACATTCAAGCTATTTCATCCAGTAATAGTTGATATTTGAACTGTAGGACACTCTTTATAAATGTGAAGCATTGTGACAATGTGATGTCAAATCACAATCAGATTTCAATGATATTTTGGAGGTAGAGAGTGTTTTGATTTTCGGCTTTCCTAAGTTTTACTCTAATGCGTAAGTTCTGTTTGTTTCGCCTTGCAGAGTCATTCACTTTGATTAAAACGGCCACAGATTCTTGCTTCTATCTTCTCCAAGGTGGACTCCATCCTCCGATTTAATATCGCAGCTGCCCATCCATCCATTTTCTAAACCACTTAATCCCTATCGGGATTGCGGGGACCAGAGCCTATCCTGGGACAGGCGAGGTGACGATCAACCCTGAGCAGGCACCAACGCACTGCAGGGCACACACACTCACACAATCACACTCGCATGTACGCCTTGCGGGGCCCATTTAGAGTCGCCAATCTGCTTTTAGACTATGGGAGGGACGCTCTGAGAACACCCACACGAGCACGGGGAGAGCAGACAAACTCCACACAGAAAGGCCCTACGGCGGACCCGGGAATCGAACTCAAGAACTTCTCAAGGTGAGGTGGGAGTGCTAACCACTGCGCCACCATGCCGCCGCTCTCGCAGCTTCCAAGAACACTGCTCTAAGACGTGTGGGGTTTTTTATGTAGATTTAAAAGCTAAGAGAAGGGGTAAAATTCCAAGTAAATATCAGAAACTGGAAGATTTAAGTCGTAACTGTTAAGTCGTAAGATTATTAAGTCATTTTTTGTAAGAAAAATCCAAATTTCTGAGGTTAAAGTTTCAAATGTACAAGAAAAAAATATGGTTATTCTCTGACATTGTGAATAAATGTCAGAGAAGCATAAAATTGCAAGAAAAAGCTTGGCCGGCTAACATTCCACTGTCTGAATTTTTCTCTTAAATCTGCAACTTTAATCTTGGAAATTTGCAGTTTTTTCCCCTCAAGAATGTAATACTTGACAGTGTCTAAGAGTATCCAAATTTTTTAATCTAGGAATTTCCGACTTTTTTCTTAATTTTACTCCTTCCTCGGCTCCAATTTTTTAAATCTGTAATGGCCATAATTCGTCATCTGTAGTCTGTCATATCTGTAGTCTATTAGAATCAATCAGAAACACATGGCATAAATACCCATCTTTGTAAAGGAAAAAATAATCTTTTTTGTCACAATGTATTATTTTGTCAAAAACAATTACTGGAAAAACTCTTTTTTTAAATAGTTCTGCTACTGGCATGATCCCCAACACTGCCCATGCGCGTTAGCAGAGATTATGTAATCTCGCTGTTGGGAGTGCAGTGGCCTTGATGAGGTCTAAGGGCACGTGAGAGGATAGTAAAAAAGAAAGAGAGAGAGACTATCTTCCACCGGGGCCTCATTTCTCACTGCCATATACCACTACTAAATGTTGTGCACTAATTTAAGTGTGATTAGCACAGATTTCCGGTAATTGCTATCTCCAGAAAAAGAGCAGAGGGGGATTCAGAATGAGTGTCTGGAGCTTGTGTATGGAATTTTAAAACAGCAAGGCTAAAATGACAGCAGCAGTGAGATATGTTGGCCTATTAGGCCACCCGTCACTCAAAAATGACGAGTCCGAGCTATGAGAAGAGAAAATGATCGGAAGACAAGATGACAAGGGCTGCAACGTAGTACAAATACGATAAACTCGCACTGCTCGCCGTCACGAAGGTCGGCCGTCTGTTATTTTTGACAAACTGTAAAACCTTTACTTTATCAAATTCACTAAGACGTGTCCATCCGGTGGCGACCCACGTTCTTCCAGTCTCTCAAAGGAACATCGCTGAGCATCATCTAAGATCAACTCTAATCACTTCTGTATGAAGAAAGGTAAGGCAGTTAATCCAAAACGAATCAAAATTGACATTCAGAAATTCTGATTGACGTAAACTTGCCTATATCATTTATTTCGATTATTTGAAAATGATTCATTCTAAACTTCTATCCCCAGTGTGAACAAGATGGCGGTTTTAATAGCTGTGCATATTTACAGTACAAACCTTGTCAGTAGTATGATGGCAAAAAAGCACCAAAACAAAATAATTATTGATTAGGGCTGGAATATAGCAGCTGTTACTGACGCATAAGTGTATGCATCATGGCTGCTATGTGTATCCTGCATTCATTTGGTGTGTACACGGTGACGGGAGGTCACAGGTATGCAGCAAGTACGCAAGACCATCTTTCTTTATGATTTTGAGTTTGATTTCTATGGTCTGCCCCCAAGTACTGACCTCCAGTATCATGCGTAGTGCACAGTGCACAGTAGCAAGTGTTTGTTTACGTAGCAGCTGGTTGTGTCCATGTACGCATGGTCAAGCAGCAAGTATATAAAAAGGCCTTAACTGTGATCGAGGTAAAATGCTCAATTTATCTGGATACTGATTCGAAATCATATTGTCTGACCCTGACGTGAAGTCTAACATAATTCAATTCAGTTCAGTTCACTTTAGTTAGGTTGTAACACAGAAACCACGAAAGGGGTGGTGGTGGTCTAGTGGATAGGATACTTGTCTCTGGAGCAAGAGTTCATGGGTTTCGAATCCTACCTCCAGCACTACTACCCCTGAGCAAGATCATCAAACCCAAGTTGTTCTCAGAGAGACTGCCCCTGAAATTAGAAAATGGATAAGAGCACTTGCTAAATTCTGTAGATTAGCAAATGCTAATAATACTATTATTAATAATAAAATTTCAATTCTATCTATTCATAATAATGGTCTAAACTTTTTATATCTTCATGTTAGTCAACTTCTCTAATTGATGTGAAGGCCCCAGTGAGTTTCCCAATGTCACATTTCACAGCTGAATACACTAGCTGGCTAATATATGGCCATGGTTCCAGTGCTGGACTCATCTGATGTGGATGAAATGTCTCCAGAGACGTCATCGTTCCCACAAGCCACGGTCATGGGAAAAAAAGTTTCTCACATAAAGAAAGACTGGAATCTTACTTCTGTAAATGCCATTCTGGATTTTCTTCCCCACAGCCAACCAGAGGAAAATGGTTTTTAGGCAAGATCATACTACTCTTGCTTATTAGGATCTGGGCCAGGAATTTTATAAAGGTTTGTAATGTAAAAAATACTGATAATACTCACCTGAATTTTCATCAGTATCTCATATAGATTTGTCAACTAACCCTTAATATTCTGTGCCATACTGTCATCTTAAGATATCACTGTAGAATCAAATTTGGACATTTGGATATATGAACCTTCCCCAAAAAATCTCATCAGAGCATATCAGGGTTACAGTCACCTAAAATTAATAATAAATGTAAGGGTGATTATATTTAGGGATAATATTTAAACAATTTAAGTTCCTTTTCTTCAAGGGTGTAGAAATGCATGTGAATGGTGGGGATTGCTGAACTGTCCTCACCAATAATTTTTAGCAAACAAAAACATAACACTCCATGAACATAATTTGTCTAGGTATACAAAGGATTAAATCGCGTTCACTACTCGAGGCCCATCTCACAAACACACATGGCCAAAGTGATTGGCTTTTGCGTTTTCCTTCTGACGTGTAAGAGACTGTAAACACTTTTGATTGTAAGTACCAAAGACAAAGTACACACACAATGGCAGCCAAATTATTACATTATTTATATGTTGATGAATGAAAGATATAAACAGTTGCGCTATGGCTTAAGTAAAGTTAAGAAATCTTTATTAAGCTGCCTCCTTGTTGGTCACTAGTTACTACCATTCAGAATGGAATTAAAACATTGTCCGTTTTTGAAAATAGCATTGCTATTATTTGTGTAAAATAGTTATGATGTTTGATATCATGTTATGTGTCGTGAAGTAAAGGGGGGAGCTTTTATGTCCCCACCAGTTTCAAAAGCAAACCTACAACCTTGCTTTTTGTCATCTCATCTATTTTGTCACTTTTACCCACTGAAATTAGTCTTACAAAGCACATAGAGAGACAAATATATTCCGCCACACAACATCACACTGAAAACAAATGAAGGGGATAATGGAAGTGAATGAATACTCTACCTTTTATTTTACCTGTATGGAACACACACCTGACAAAAGGCAATCTTCACATCCAGGATTGGTGCACTGCAGTTGTATAAGAAATGTCTGTTCATAAATACCTGAAAAACAAAGGGGGGAAAGGGAAAAACCTAATTATAGTGATTATAATTATTACAAGCAGTGATTGTGCTTTATACATAGAGAGAAAATGTTTGTATTACATGAATTAAAAGGGCAGATCCACTGCAGGCCATGAGTATATGTTTAACATGATTATCAGTATGGAGATATGGCTTTGTTGATTCGTACAAAAAGCAGCTCTCTGTTCTCACTCCACTCCAAGAAAGACATACAAATTTGTTACACTTTTTTTGCTGGCATGACTGGAAACAGACAAGCCAAAACATTTTCTCAGGTATTGGCCTCTGTAAGCGATGGTGTGAGAGGTACATTCAAGGTGTTTAAAATGGAAAAATATTTTTAATGCTCCCAGCTTCCTTCTTCCTGTCCCCGCAAGCTCAATTCAGTCCAACAAAGCAATTGTGCGCGTCACAAAAACCCAGTACATTAGCTCTGTTTGACGTTGATGACGAGCAATTCCCAGAATAGCCGGGTGTCATTCAAAAGTCAACATGAGCGCTATGCTAATTCGAATTTCCCTGCTTTCTCATAGTGTTTTCGCGCCATGCCCCCGAGGAGGCAGAGCCGAGCTCGACGCTCGCTGACTCTTTAGAACACCCCGCGGTGCAGCGTTAAATATTTATCAGTGTTTTCCGGCCCTGGTCTCTGCCGGCAGAAAGCGGATGCGTCATCCAACTCGGCCAAAGGACGCTGTGTACCGGCATTCCTGCAAAGCCTGTTACCATGAACGAGAGCCTGTTACCATGAAGGTCATACCATGTTCTAGATATTTGTGTCAATGACTAAATAAGATTTCCATGTGTCTTGTCATGTACCCAAAAATTAGCTCCAATTAAAAACAACAAATCACTAGTCTAGCATTGTGTAACAAAAAAAAATCCTACTATGTGGTTGTAACTCCACCTTCCTGTTCTCCTGAGATTCAAGTTTATGTCCCATTGTTTTCCATTTCCCCAATCTTTTTTTTTTTTTTGCTTTGTCATTTTTTTTAACACTGATGGCACTTAACACTCTGGTTGCTGGGATTCGAACCTTCAAACTTATGATCAATGCAAGGTTTCAGTTCTCTAGACCACTGTGCTACCTCCTCTTTTAACAACTTTCCCCTTAAATGATCAACTGTGCAGTTTACGCTCAGCATAGTGTGACTGATGTTGTGAGGCACCAATCAGCTTGCAAACTTGCAAAAGTCACGCCTGTAGATTAGGATACTGTTCATCAGTCTTCACATATTCACATATGGGGCAGTTGGTGGTGTAACAGTAGGGTGTTCACCCCATGATCAGAAGGTTGCAGGTTCAAATCGGTAAAGGACCGGTAAAGTTACCACTGAGGTACTCATGAGCAAGGCACCGTCCCCAAGCCCTGCTGTGCTGTGTTCACAATGACAAAAAATCACTCACTTTTACTGCAAACCTCCAAAAAAACGTGGTTGTGGTGATACAGTGGTTAAGACACTCGCCTTTTGACCATGACGTCATGGGTTTGAATCCTACCTCCAGCACTACTATCATTGGGTCCATGAGCAAGACCCTTAACCCCAACTTGCTTTCAAGGAGACTGTCGCTGAAATTAGGAACAAAAAAAAAGAAGTCGCTCTGGATAAGAGCGTCTGCTAAATTCTGTAAATGTAACTGTAAACCTTAAGAGGGAACAACATCACATTGCTATCCACTTATATGTGTCTATGTCTATGTGAAGTGTTCAAGCAAATATGAAAAACTATTCCACAGTCTCTTCTACCAACTGTTAGCACTGTGACTTTTTCTGTTGCTTATTTAGAACAGTTTACAAAATGCCAATCCCTTTTGTAATGCGTGATGTTTCATTCATACTTTGAGAACTGGGAGACTTCTTTACCCACCGTTATTTAGGAACCCAATGACAGCATCAGGGCTAGGGGAACATGAGCATCAGCAAACGCACTTGGTCCGCTAACACCCGCCTTCGAGAGTGCGGAGAGCCATTTGGCTCAGTGGCTTTCAAGTCCCTCCGTAGGGAATGACTCACCAATAGCATTTTTGCAATAACACTGAGAGAGAGCGAGAGAGAGAGAGAGAGGAGATTGGCTAGCTAGTTAGTTTATCATAGGGAAGTAGCATGGTGGGTGAATTTAAGAACCGGTAATTTGTTGAATACCTCAAAAGGTTAAATAGGTAAATATTAAATTTAATTCTAAGCTAATGTGATGAAATAGGTAAATGTTAAATTTAATGCTAAGCTAATGTGATGAATTTAAGACTACTTTAAATAGATTTTGTTGAATTGAGATTAATATGGTAATTTCTGATTTGATTAATATAAGATGGCTTTAAACACAAGACTACTTCAGTTAGACTAATTAAACTATTTTATTTTTTAATTCAAGACTACTTTAAAATGGCTATTTTGTCAAATAGACTAATTTTGCTCAGTTTAAGAAAAAATGGCCAATTCAATTAATTTAAAACTACTTTAAATAGGCTAATTTATGACTGTGGCCTGCTAACATACCTCTAATTTTATTCAATAAGCTACCAAGTTTCAGATGTGTCACAGTCTGCGTTAAAACCAAAAAGGTTCCGCATTATCTCCATTAGTACAAACTCCACAAGTAAAAAACATTGCAATTTATTGCCAATATGACATATTCATTTCCATATATATTATACAGCCCTATGCACAAATGTCATTCTATACAATTATATGATGAAGGCATTAAAAAAGCTGAGCCTAGTTCACAGGAAATGAAAACTTGTGTCTGTTGTTTTGTGGGTATAGAACATCAGATTCCTTCCACTCTATTTCACATTTTGTAACAGTCTTTTATAAGTATGACTAAGTAAACTCAATTTCTTTAAATAAACAGGCTGAGTGATTAGAGGTTCACACAGGACGAGCTCTGATACACATTGCCCGGCTTTATGTGGAGTTGCCTGAACACAGACTGAATGCCGTACTTTGAATGCCAACATTCCGAAGGTCTGTTACCGTGGTGACAAGCTCGGGCATCATTCGGCATTCGGTGCTAAAGAAACAATCACAAGAAAGAGGGCTGGCATAAGAAACGCATCTTTTTTTCAGATGTGCGCAGTCCTGATACATGTTTGGCTTCTTAAACAGAAGCTATTGCTTCAGTAGTTGTCTGAAAGAAAAATCGTGGGAAAACAGATATTGCACGTCAACATGATTTTTTTTCACAAAAGATTCTGCATGATTAATTTGTGAAAACGAAAGTGGTTGCACCAATGTGAACACACAAACACATACACCCGGTGATGCATCAAATATTACAGGTATCAGGTCTAAGTAGTAATTCATTATTAATATTTTATTATGTCTGGGTTGTGGATTTACATTTTATTGTTGTGTCTATTCGTTGTCAAAATGGTTTGTTTGGAGACAATTTGACTGTTTGCAATTAACCAATTTCTAAAGGAAACCAGTTAGTTCTTAATTTTAACAGACCTGTATTTCTTCTCCTTTTATACTTTATATCACTTTTTTTAGTAATGAATTAATATTTATTAATATTCATTATTATCTAAATTACTTAATTACTTAAAGACACAAAAACTTCTAATCCGCATATGTCACATGATAGCGAAAGAGGAGGTGCCAGGCATAGCGACTACAGTAGAATTAGAGATCAAAGAGGGAGGAGATACAGAGAGAAAAAAGCATGAAAGTAAGAAGGCGTGAGAGCGAGTAGAGTAAACTCATTAATGCAAATGGTCACCTTTCGGTTGTGAGGTCATTATAACAGGCAAACATGCTATAGAATTCAGAATAACAGGTTTCCACTTCCACCCAGACCATATTGACATTTCCACTAAAGCCATCAGGCAGAGGACACACGGTTTAATATGTCCAGGTTTGATTTTCCTTCTCAGTTCCATGCATTTAGGATGTGTTTTGCCATAAATTATATGACAAATTAAAAGATTGTTTTATCCTCCGGACTATACATGTTTAATACAGCACTGGAACTGTAAGCTCACCACGGAAGTGATTTCTGAAATATAAATGAGCAATCTCTCTCCCTGTCTCTCTCTCACTCTCTGTCTTTCTCACTCTCTCTCTCAATGCAGCATCAATTTCCAGGCTGCCATAGGCAGTGCATATCTAATACCTACCAAATAGAACCAGTCCATTATCCTGGAGAAGGAGTGTCCTTCAAAGCTGCAAGTCAGCCATTTTCCCTCTTGTTGCCAATCAGGCGAGCGCGCAGACGCGGCGGGTTGTGATTTGTGGTTCTTTGCTAATGCATCAGTTGCCACATGACCAATCACATTTGCTCACTGGAGTTTTAAAAAATGAACAAGAGAAGAGCTCATTCCAGATGCCAGCCCTGCTGAAAATTCATCTCAGTGTTGGAACAAAATGGGTGATCTGGGGAAGAGGGTGATTACTGTTGTGGTGCTATTTTTTATTCATCTATCAGTCTGGGGTTTAAAAGACTCTCAGTCACTCCTTCAGCCAGAGCTAGAATCTAAGCTCTTCATATAAAGTAAGCAACACTTTTCCATTGATGAAATGCTAGTGGAGACTAATATGTGATGACAAAAACCTCATTCAATTTAACGTATAAAATGTCTCATAGTAACTACCTTGAATATGATTGTATTCATAGTGTTTATTGTTTTAGGAAAAGGCATCACACTGGCAACACCCAAAAATGATGAAGTAACAACAACATATTTCGATTAAAGTTTCTTGTTTTGTTTTCCATTCATCATCGATGGAGCATAATCAATGACTAGCAAAACATGTAGCATGCAGTGTGTTTATGGCATGTTAATCAATTCCTCCCTGAATGTCAGTGTCTCTTCATTTGTCCATGGATTCTTTTATGGATTTTGTGCTATTTTCTGTTGCACTTTTATAGAATAATGGTTATGCTTGTTTTTTGCATGAATAGTTGCATAACTAAAGAGTTTTGCAAGTCCCACTCCACAGCACCTTTGGGGGTGCTAAGAACCAGAACAAAACAATCAGTGGAGGTCAATGGAAAAGGCACAGTTTTGTCGTACTTCTTGTTCCCATTGCATTGTGAAAATTGACCAGTAAGAAGTGTCTACAGCTTGTACAGGTACTTGTATGCAACACTGGGTCACAATGTGGAGCCAGGGATCACAGGAAGTTCAGATCCAGCCAGATAAGGACTCACCTGGCCTCGAATGGTATTTTTTAAATAAACTGAAAGCTTGGGACAGTGTGCAGGCTTTCCCTTTCTTGGGTAAAGGATGGCCTTTCAGACCAGAGAGATGGGGAGTCGTGATAAAGTGGTGACGAAACGGTGAGGGAGAATTTGCACCGGCTTAAAGAATGAAAGAGCAGAAAGACCGGAGCAAGGCCAAACTCAGCGGAAGATAAGAGTGAACAAGATGGATGGAGGGAAGACTGCGCCATGGCGGATTTACCCCCGCTCCCTAATGCAGAATGGGTGAGTCCGTGTGACCGCAGTGGGCGTGAAGCAGACTGTGGATATGGACGAGGGCCCTTATGTAGTATTGGCAGAGCTGTCAATGAGCATAGAGGGCTATGGATCATCTTTAATAAAGTACAACCTCCAACCCTCTTAACAAAGTGTGTGTGTCTGTGTGTGAGTGTGTCTGTGTGTTCTCCATTCTCACTGACCACAATGGCAACGTAAAGTGCCTAATTTGTAGAAAGTATCAACAGTGCAGCACTTTTAAGCGGTAGCTTTTCAAGCTACAAACTACTTGGGATTCAATGAAGCTAAACTACAGCCAAGCTACTATTATAATATATTAGTTAGCTACACTACAAGCAACAGAGAAAATGAGTTAACTCGCAGCTGCCAAGAGTTCTGTGATGCAATAAGCATGTACCACATGGGCACGCTATGCCCTTACTGCCAATCCAACACTAGTCAGAAACACCTGGTAGTTGAAAATATTTTTCTTTGTAAATAGAGAAATATAACGATATAACATTTAGCCATGTACCAAATAGTAAAAAATAGTTACTGGAAAAGCTACAGTGTTTCAAAAGTAGCTATTGACGCCTAGTTACGCCTAATAAGTTAACTTTGTAGAGTCATTAATTTTAGGTAGCGCTCCACAACAATGAATATAAAACTAAACAGTACATTTTTAAATACTTAATTTTATTATTTTATTATTTTACATTTAAAACCGTGTGTGTGTGTGTGTGTGGCCGCAGGCCTGCTGGTGTTGTGCACAAGCAGCTAATTTTGCTAAGTGACTGCACTACAGGTGTGTGGTATTCAGTGTCCATATTGAGGATTTGATCAGGTACAATCCCACACGACCTAACAGATGGAGAATGTCCATCACCTGGACCACCTACTGACCCTATCCCACCCTCTTTATTTCTCTCTCTCTCCCTCACACACACACACACACACACACTCTCCTACATCCCGTCATCATGGAAGTATTAATTACTGGGCTGTATCTGCAGTGCCCTGGCTGATTAACATTGATGGCCCATCAGAGGCTTGCTAACAGAGCCAGCGAGTGCACTAACTTGGTGAAACTAGCCGCAGGACAATTCAACTTAAAGGCATAACTTATAACGTTACTATGAGATGGGGTCATGTAATTGAATCCAAGTCCCACTATTAAGTTCTCTACACACTAGGTTGCGTTGAGCATTGGCCAATTATTTCCATATCGTGCGTGCTTAGTTAAGGGTCTTGCTCATTATAGTGCTTGAGGTAGGATTCGAACCCATGACATCTTGGTCCAAAGGTGAGTGTTCCATTTTACACAACCAAGCCCACTAATAGCTTGTTTCCACTGTACTGATGCACTTTCCCAAACTGGAACTGGTGGCATATTTTTCTACTGAAAAAATTCTGAAACCAAGAGCCAGAGATGTAAAGTGAGGTGGGCACAGTAAGCGAGGCAATTTTAGATTTACCCATGTCAACTTGTCAGTTAAGTTAATAGATTTTTATTTCTTACATATAACATTACTCAGAGCAAAGCAAAATATATGAATTTGAAAGATATTATTACTGTTAACATATGAGCTATCACTGACAGGTTCTTCCTGGTTCCCAACATCAGAACCGGCACCACTGCAATGGAAAGAGGTATAAAAGAACTGCACAATACATCTAGACCATCAAAGATATCCCACACATCTGCCCCTAACAGCTCGGTGGCCCAGAGCCCCTCCCTGCTGCTAATTAACGCAATTCATCTCCAGGTATTAGATCAGACTCTGCCGAGATATGCGTATAATTACATGAATATGCAAACGAGCGGTGCAGAAGGGCTTGGTGGGGGTGGGAACGTGTGCAAATGTGACAGGATACTAGGGGTGAATGGGAAATGATAATTACGTCTGCAAATAACAACCCTCCCCCCCTTCCTCCCCCTTCTCCTTCAGACACCCCCACCTCCATGTCTGCTTTAAGTGTCTGTGCTGTTTTTATTGTCTTTTATCAGTGGCATGTCATCTCGGCAGTCTTCTACACCAAACACACGCAAACTGGAAATCTCTTCAAAGGCTTGGCCAATTTTTTTTTTTTGCTGCAATACAGTAAGGTTTGAGATTAAGATGAGCCGCACTTCAATCGTTCTAGTTGAGGCCGAGTTTGTTTCTTGACAAATGGAAATGAGACTCCATTTCACCTCCCCAAAAGACGGAGACGGGACAAGCAAGGGGGAGTCGGAGGGCCAGAGAGATGAAAGACTGACTGGGAAAGAAAGAGTGACAGCAAGAGATAAGCAGGAAGGAAAGGGAGGGAGAAGAGATAAGTAAAAGATTTTTGGAGGATGAGAGACGGGCTTAAAATGTGAAGGCGAAAAATCAGCTCTTAAAAAATAGCTTTGAAAGAACTACCAAAGCAGTGATGATTTCATGATGAAGGTCTGCAATCAATGCAAATTCACAGCACTCAAAATTAAATAATGAATCGCTTTTTTACTGGTTCTGAGTGGAAAAATTTAAGTCACTGTCAGTGAATCAGTTTCAGAGAAGAAGAAAAAGAAGAATTTACAAACCATGTTAACTCTTGTATTTTAGGTTAATTGGTTAGTTAATTAGCATGTCTGGTAGCGATTAGATGCTTGTAATAAAAAAAGATTACAAACTGACCTACGATGAGTAAAAAAGGAGCTGTTTAAAAATGAATGAACGATGATCTCATACACAGCAGGATAAATTAATAATGATTCTCTCTCTCTCTCTCTCTCTTCCAGACACACACTGCTGTTGCTGGGGATCTCCATTTTGTTCAACCTTCACCCTCCCCTTTTGCAATCACAACAGAAATTGACCTCGAAGCCTCAAAGGGGTCAAGAGTCTAAAGTCATGAATATGAAATGGATTTATTATTTTTTAAGGCTGAAGATTCAAGATTCAGGCTTTTAATGCATTTAAAACATAGTGTCTGGGCTAATGCTAATGCTTTACAAACTGGTGTGTTCTCAAACCATCTATATTTAGGAAAAAGATAAAGACCAGCCTTGTCAATGCACGCTTCAACAAATACACATGGTAATCTTGTCTTGGAAAAAGCATCAGTTTGTGATTGGTGTGAGGTTTTTAAAACCTCCATCACAATTAATATGTTCACATTTTTTCCTCATCTCTGGTAAACACTAGGTTTTTCCTAACGATATAGTAGTGTGTTCCATTTGCTGTTGGTGCTCAGTTTCCGAATCGTTTTCGAGGCTGAAGCCAGAAGTGATATGCGTGCCCCCATTTCTCGGACACCCGACCAAATATCAGATCAGCACAAAGGACCTCGAGTTCGGAATCCAAGATGGCTGTTCAGTGCCAATGCAGTGATTTTTTTCTTCATTTTTAGCACTTTAATGTTGTTTGTGTCTAACTTGGTCAGCTGTGTACATAATACAGTGTTACTGTAGTCAACAGACGTGTTGCTATGGACATGTTAAACGTGAAATACCACGTTATGTGTCATTTATCAAGTGGCGATGCAACATTGGCTGGTCAATGTTGCTAAAAACAAATGACTAGCTTAGTTACCCAAACCGAAAGGTGAACAGGATCATTTCAGAAATTTCAGATTAAAAGTGTAGATGTGTTGGCGTCAATAATGTCAAGCTACTTTTACATTTACATTAAGAGCATTTAGCAGACGCTGCTCTCCAGAGCGACTTACAACAGTGCTTTGTAGTCTATGACTGTTCTTTAATCTATAAAGCTATACAAAAAATCAACAACTGTCATTAAAACCAAGTTACTGCCAACTAAGTTATATACTTTATTCAAAAAGAGTTAGTGGACACACAACAAACATACATGCTAGTGGGTTAGTGGGGTTTTCTTTTCAAATAGTAAGTATGATGGGTAGTTAGTCCCCTAGATACTCCTTTAGGAGAGTTCAACTGTCCAGTGGTAAATTAAATGCATCCAACCCGGTTTTCACTGTGTTTTTAGCAGATGTGACGTAGTCTCGTCAACTGAAATTCGGATCCAAAGGCAAATGGAACGCACCATATGAAAGGATGCAAATGTTGAGATGAGAATGCCGGTTTGGTGCGCTCAATTTGAGATTTTCTTCACCTTTAACTGCATCGATGATGGTCATTTTGCTTACTTGGGCTAAGATGGGGGTCAAGAGATTGTTGCAGAGTCATGAATCCGGTCTCATTTGAACGAGAAGAGAAATATAGGATTGGATCATTTTTATAGCTGCAGATTAAAGAATGAGAATCTTCTAATTGTCCCTTTCCATGTTCTCAAACACAGAAATCAAACGCTTCACAAAACACAATTGATATGCGCACATTTAGCAGCAACGAAGCAGTTAATAAAGGCTTGGGAGGCCACCTGAGGCAAGGGGTGTTGTTTTTCTGCCATCTGCCTTGTTCCATGTGTGTGTGTGTGTGTGTGTGTGGGTCTGGATTACTAATGAGGACCACCAGATCGTAAAATGTTAGCCGTCCACATGAGGAACTGATCTGCGTCTGGCGTCAGGGCTTAGGAATGGTTTCGAGTGCGACACCAGGCACACAGCAGGTGCAGCGAGTGGAGGAGGGATGTTACGACTGTGACAGCTTGAAGGGGAAACGAGTGGTGTAAACAGTCTTGTATATTTGCACTTAAGTACAAGCACTGTTACATTGGGGAAATAATACTCAATTGCAAGTAAAAGTATTGGTGTTAAAAAGTATTTATGTAAAAGAACTCTTCTCCAAAACTACCCAGCATACAGTTACTTTTTAACCATTGATATTTATGGAGTAAATATTCCACGTAATTTTTTGAGTCTAAGCTACAAGAAAACAAAAGAAAAACACAAGAAAAACTACAACATTTTTAAAAAGTAGCTTTGCTACTAATAAACTACTGAAAAAAGTATTTAAGTTAGTAGTGTTTCTGATTGTAGTTAACTACTCCACAATACTGCTTATTTCCATTTTACGCCTTTGTCTAGAAAGCTAGCCTGTTTACGGCCACATAGAGGCCACCAGAAGGTCGTATATGACCTCAGGGCCTCATGTGTTAGCTTCCATCCACCAGAAATTTAAATGCTGATTTGTTTTACTAAGCAGTAATTATATTTTAATTGAAGAAATTTCTAAAACACAAGTGCCGATCCATATTATCCATATATTACCATATTGATAATGCACCATTCTAACAGGATCATTTTTAAACACCAGTGTACAAGCAGAAAGAGCGATTCCACATTTATAATGAAAATGTTGCGTTTAGAAAGACACACAAGTGAGAATAAAATATGGCATTCAACACGACTACATCTATCAATCTTTACAACCTTACCAATGCAAGACTCTTCAGATGCACACAGAAATGTTGCCCTGGAAACATCAGCACATCAGTTTGTCATTGGTGCGATGACTTTTAAATCTCCATAATTAACACTCACATTTCTGGCAAACATCAGGATTTCCAAGTGAAATAAGGATGGATATGAGCATTGAGGTGAGGTGCTAGTTCAGTGGACCCAATTTTAGGTGAGTTTTCTGCATCTTTAACTGTGGCGATAAAGGTCAGTTCGCTTACGCTGGCTAAGACGGAAGGAACGTGTTGACGCAGGGACAGTTCAGCAGCCCTGACTCGATACGGCGGCCTGAGAAACCACAGCAAAGGGGAAAAAAATGCAGCACACTACAATTCTGACTGTTGTCTGTATTTTTGTTGCGGGTCTCTGGGCAGAAGTACTGATGTTAAATCATATGTACAGTAGTAAGAGCAGCATAATGGAATAAAAGTAATCGTGTTACATCTGTTTGCACATCTTAACACCTGGCTTCTAATGAAGCTAAACAAAAGCCATCCCCGAAAGAATCAGAAACGAAATGAGGAAATCTTTACTTTTATGGCATTTATCAGACACTTCTCCAAAAACAACTGCTGTTTCCTGAAAGTGAGTGATTATTTGTCATTGTGAACGCCCCACAGCACAGCACACAGTGCACCACAACGAAATGTGACCTCTGCCGTTAACCCAGTGGGAGGAGCAGTGGGTAGCTGACATAGGCAGTGCCATCGAGCAGTGCTTGGGGAAGGTATCTTGCTCATGAATGTCTCAGTAATACCTAGATTTAGGATTCGAACCGGCGACCTTCTGATCTCTGGGTGAATGCCCTAACTGTTACGCTAAGAGGATATAGTCACAGTCAGCTTTAAATCTGCAACCTCATCTAGTCAATAAAAAAATCTGGGAAAATTCCAGAGTTGTCACTATTTGGATCCATTTCATGTGTTTCATTTGCAATACTTCTTCCTTAAAAATTGTAAATACGCCAAGATTCTGAACAGGCGTCAGCATGCTGCCATTTCACTAATTTCACTGCCATTTTACTGAAGACTGCGTGCAGATTCAATCTGCTTACAAAAGACATTTATCAAAAAATGCATCTGTGAAATGCGAGTCACAGTGTGCACTTTTAACATTGATCAATGTGCAGTCTGGACACTCACCGATCCCCCTTTATTGGGCTGAGATTTGGCCCAACAGTTTCGACTAATGATTTTTATTGCCAGTGCTAGAATTCGCCTACATTTTTTTGGTTTTCTTCTCCTCGAGCACACCAACACCAGCTCATGAGCAACTTCCAAATTGGAAAGGAGTGCGACATGCCAAATCACAATAACAGAATTAGAATAATTTGCAAATCTCTAAGATCCACACAATTCACACAAAAGATTAATCTCAAAATTCAATGCATGTTTTAATGCTTTGACAGATCTGTTTTTCAGTCAGTGTTTCAAGTAGAAAGTCTGACTTTCATTTTAAGTCTAGTTTCTTTGAGACTGGATGCCTGTCTTTAGATGGTGACGTAGGAATTAATGGTTCACATCAAATCAAGATGTCCCGTAAAATCATATACTTGCTTTTTCACTGATACAGTTTAGCGTGGTAGTAGTTGTTGCAGTAGACAATTTCTCTGCTCTTGATAGTGGATTTTAACTTCTCTTTGATAAATTATGGCAAAATGTTAGAGCTCATCCCGAAAAATCAACACAATCAAGTGAGAGACTTTTTGAGTTGCTACATAGCTACATTTATTCACCAATTATTCTTATAAAAAGAATGAAGTATTATTAATTTCCCATGGCTTTAAATTAGACAATAAGAGCATGATGGGCAGCTTCGTCTAACAGTTCCAAGTGTGTTGAGGTATAAAAATAGACGTCAGTGAGAGATTTACACTACTGTCTCCATTTCATATTATAATGGTTTTCAGCAAAGTACTGATTGATGGTTAATAACAGGTGTAAAATATTTATTTTGTAGCTTAAATTTGCAATTTTATTTCAATATTTCCACTTTCCCCACAATATCCTGTATGGATCTATGGTTGCTACAGGCTATTGCTACCTTTAGCTAAATTCTAGATATATTTGTTGCAGTTCTGTATGTACGTCTGGATAGGTTTGAGTCTAGTTTCATTTTTCTCTTCCCACTTCCGTAGTGAATCATTCAGTAAACCAGTAGAGTCAGCTAAGCCTACCGCATCAGACAGGCTGGAATCATTCGATTTGCACGTCATGCCAAAAGATGCACCATGCCGAGGCCATTTTAATCCCTCCCCCAACACAGGCTGCAGCTGTTAATGCTATGCATGGCAGTGCTGAGATGACTGAGGGAAAAAAAATCACATCATTGGATTCATTCCCCTCCAGAGACTGCTTCGTGTCCCAGCTTCACACTCTCTCCTCTTCGCTTTCCTACAAGGCTCGTTCTGCGTGGTGAGGACACACATCCATACTTGACCCAGAAAGCTGGTTTTAGCTGGCCACAAGCTTAAGATGCTCAGTCTTTTAGAACCCTTCTTATTGGCTGAATATTTTGTTTTAGAGTTTTGATTTAGATTTGTCTACCCATCAAGTATACACCCTTTGCCTTGGAGCAGTGCTAAGATTTAGTCTTAGTCTGCAGACAAAATTGCTCAGATTTAAACATATTTCTCACTGCTCTCTTTAGGTGCACTACAGTTTGGGGTATTAGCGTCTGATTGGCTGGGATTCCATCTTAACATGCCCCTCAATCACTCTAACCAATGACTAAGAAGAACTGCTTTATTATTTTGGCAGACAAACTAGATGTGTACTCAATGTCTGACTATCCACAAGTTAAAATTTTGGTTCAGTATTGTCGAGTTAACGAAAAAAACAAATACAAATTTCATACTCATGTCACGGCTTTATTATCAAAGATTTATTTTAACTCGTCAATGTCTTATATTAGTCATGGAAAAAATGTTGCTGATGAAATTTTGTCATCAGAGTTTTTGTTCACAAAATTAACGTTGGAGTAGCTTTTTAATATCTTTGGTTTCAGTCGACCACCTCCAAGATTAATTAAGCGGGTGAGTGGTTATTTGTCCTTGTGAACACTTCACAGCAGAGACCCAATGTAGACATTAATCCTACTATCAAAATGTCTTACATATATGTATATATTATATAGAAATATATATTCATGTGCCGCAAAAAATATTCCAGGGAAACAGTTTAAAAACAGAGAAAGTGAAGTTGAAAGCAAATATACATGAGAGAAAGAGAGAGACAGTATAGATAGATGGATAGATAGATAGATAGATAGATAGATAGATAGATAGATAGATAGATAGATAGATAGATAGATAGATAGATCAGTTTTACTGGTTTGCTCTCTGTCTGTCAGTCCATCCACATAAACTACAAAATTGTGCACTTCACCTCATCAAATCCCTTAGATTATAATCCAGCTCCGATCCAGCCGGATTAGAAGGGGGAATTTGCAGTAGGGTTTCATTATCAACTGAACCACACCTGTTTCAGTGCATTCATTAACCTCCTAATATAATCGGAGTACAACAATTCGTCCAACAAAGGCAAATGAGATTAGCCAACACAATGAGATCTGAGGCAAATATTACACAATCTTTCATTCCTGGCATTATTAGCAGTTTGGTGGCTTTTAGACTGCGGATAGACTTTGGGAAGAGGTGCCTGAGAACAGTAATGCAGAACCAACCTACAATAACGTTCCCACAGGTTTAAATGTACCAGAGTAGAGGAGGAAAGAACATTCCTACAACAAGAAGACCTAATCTAGACAGGCCAAAACATTTTAGTTGTACCGTATGCATGTTCTCTTTTTTCTGCTCACATATGTGGCATACGAACAAGTAAAAGTAAATGAAAGAGCAGCAGCTGAATGAAACGAAGAGATAAAGCTGCTTTTAATGTGATTGAATTGGCCATGTAGGTACTTAATGGAAGCCTCATTAATCTCTTTAACAGCAGTGGTAGGAAGAGGTGACATGCTGTATGAATATAGAAATGTACAGAGCTCTCTCTCTCACACACACTCTCTCTCTCTCTCTCTCGCCCTCCATCTCTCTCTTTTTCATTTACATTCCGAGCAGTGCAGAGTGCCACAGGTGAATACTGACATGAAATTGCAATAATAACTACAGAAAAGAGAGGAAAAGAGGAGTGAGGAGAGCAGGGGCGAGGAGGAGAGGGAAGAGAAAACAAGAAGTGAGGAGAGGAAACAAGTGAAGGAAGAAAAAGAAATAAGAGGAAAGGGAGTAAAAAAAGACACAAGAAGAGGAGGCGAGAAGAGGAATTGAGGAGAGAAAGGGGAAGGAAATAGAACGAGAGGAGAGGACACTAAATGAGAGGAAAAGAAATGAAACCATACGAGAAAAGAGGCAAAGAGGGGAGAAGAGAGGAGAGGAAATGAGAGGAGGAGCGACGAGAGAAGGGAAGCCAAAACAAGAAGAGAGGAGAAGTGGACAAAAGAGAGCAGGAAACAAGGGATAAAAGAGGAGAGGAAATATGAGGGGAGGGAATTAAAGAAGAGAACAGAACAGGAGAGGAACGGATAACAAAGGGGAGAACAGGAGAAGAAATGAAACAAGAGGAGACGAAAGGAATAGGAGAGGAGAGAACAGAAGAAGAAACAAGAAGAGAGGAGAAAAATAAGTGGAAAAGAGAGAAAAGGAAGCAAGTGAAGGAAGAAGAGAGGAAATAAGAGGACAAAAGCACAGCAGAGAAGAGAAGAGGAAATGGGGAGAGGAAAGGAGATGCAGCTGAAAGAAGAGGAGAGGAGAGGAAGGGGGGAGAAATAAGAGGAAGGAAAAGGAGAGGAAACAAAACAGGTGAAGAGGAGTGGAAATGAGGAGGGAAAAGGGAGAAAATTGAACGAGAAGAGAGGAGATAAAAGGAAAGGGAATGAAAACATAGGAGAAAAGAGAAAAAGAGGGGAGAGGAGAGGGAAGGAAATGAGAGGAGGGGCGAGAAGAGAAAGGAAGCCAATGCAAGAGAACAAGGGAACAAAGAGGAGAGGAAATATGAGGGGAGGGAATGAAAACAGAGGACAGAAGAGAACAGAAAAGGAGAGGTAAGGAATAGGAGAGAACGGAAGAGGAAACAAGAAGAGAGGAGAAAAATAAGTGGAAAAGAGAGAAGAGGAAGCAAGTGAAGGAAACAAGAGGACAACAGCACAATAAAGGAGAGAAGAGGAGAGGAGTGGAAAGAAGAGGAAAGGAAAGAAGAGGAAAGGAAAGAAAAGAAAACAAATCAAGAAAGAGGCAAAGGTGAAGAAAGGAGACCAGATGAGATAATGAGAAAAAGAGAGGAAAGAAGAGGAGAGGAGAGTAGAGTAGAGGCATGCCTCCATAAGACTGAGCATGGTAAATAATTGCCTCCACCCAACCCCACTCCTGAATGATTGCAAGCGGTCATGAGCCCTCCATTAATCACACGCCGCAACGCTACGAGTCTCTTAGCAACACCTACTCAACTGCAGGAGTCAACAGCAGCATCTCACGATCCTCTCTTCATGTTATTAAGCCTGACACAAATAGCTTTAGACCATTCCTCCAAACATCAATTCCATATACGCTTTCAGCATCGGAATTTTTCCTTCATGACTTCTAAGCCACCGCTGACCAGAAACCAGTTGCTCTGTCATGTGTATGCAGATCATGTCATGTAAAAAACTATTCATGAAATTCAGCAGAGCTGAATTAATAGCTTATAAAATCATCTTTAATGGCCACATTTTAGTCTAAATGTGACTGAACTGAATAAAACTAATATGCCTATAAAATACAACAGATTTTAGGGATGGATCATCCCACAACTGTAGTAACTAATTAATGGATTCTCATATAATCAGAATTACGACCATCACCGTACACGGTATAGTAGCCTCCTGTTTAAAGGACATCCACTGTGTAAAGTCTAATACATTTTATGTACTGATAGCATTTGAAGAAAGTAAGATGATTTTTATTGGTTGATTTTTAAATCTCTTGGGTGCATAACAGAGATTAGGAATGAAGACCCTCATTGCAGTCCACAACCAAACCTGATATGAAGAGCCAAAGAGACAGCACTTCCACACTGATTAACTGTCCCCAGACCAAGACAAAGGAGAGCGGCAGGGCTTAAAAACACAGAAACACGTTAGGAAAAACATTAGGGTAATCAAGACTAAACAAGTACAGTGAGAGCAACAAATGTCAGCATTGTGTGGCCAATAGAAGGACTGCAGCATTTGGTAAACAAAGGCTGACAGAAATTTCATCAGTGACAAAGTAAATTTGTGCACCTGTTAGCATTTTTGATTGGAAGCAGGAGTTTACACTTTTTGAAAACCACAGTATTTATTAGGGATGCACGATAAGAGAATTATTGGCCGACGCCAATATCCGATATTTTCATGCTTACATCTGCCGATACCGATACCGATAAATGAGGAAGGCAGAGCTGAGAGCGTGTGAGCATGTAAAGACAAAATATTTTCCTCGCCAAAGTTCCACTGTGCACTTAGCATTTTGGCACAAAACAATGCCATACATTTAACATGGTACAATGTAGATAACTTAACAAAAAGCAATTATTGGGCGATTCCAATGTGATTCCAAAATTATCGAACACTAGTATTTACTAGAGTAAAAAGGCAAATGCTGCATTTTTATTTTGATAATAATATATTTTAGATTAATAATCTAATAATAGTGAGATTTGTAGCTTAATGAGTTGAAGTGATTTCAGCAATTTTCCATATTTTAAAAAGACATATGGATGGAGGAATAGATAGACCAATGTAGCAATTTAGCCACACTTTAAATGCATTTCCTGATTCAGCCTGCTGCCTGTCATGTTTTCTGTCCATCCACATATTGGAGGGCTTATTAGAAATTTGTTAACAATACACCACAAAATATGTGAATATTTCATATTTCATAATGACATCCAAATATCTGGATACAATAATAGTTTCTAATTACACTATTATTATTGGGGCAACTTTCTATCAGGCTATTACTGAATATATTTATGGAAGAGTTAATAAAGACACTTTTAATACAGATATTAAGAGTATTATTTGAACTTTATGAATGACACATACAGTAGGAGAACATTTGTCATCTTGTGATTCATCACTGACTTGATGGATTACATAGACTGCAGATTGAATTTTGCCTAAACTCACGCCCAAACCGACAGCACAACACCCCTTCTTCCCACTCCCATTTCCCAAAAGGTTCATTCAAAAGCAGTAGCATTATTCTGCCAATCACTCCGCCCCTCTACCTCCTCCTCCTAGTCCTCCTTCTATTCCTCCTCTTCCTATTCAACAAAGACTGCCTGCTATTTGCACACAAAGCCAATGTCAATCGTGCCTGCCCACATGCTCTCTGCTACCACCCAACTCCCTCCGCACTGTGGCAACAACATAGCGTTTCGCTGCAGGATCCACCAATCACGGAACGGCAGGACCCGGGGGCAGGGCCTAATGGGCCAATCGAGAGGCTCCGGCCCACCGCTGGGCTGGTAGAAGTGCACTACTCTCTCTTAAAAGGGCAAAGATGATAAGGTGGATAACAATGAATGGAGGATAACAGGGACGTTAAGCATAAATCATCAGCACTTCCCAGTCAGCACTCTTTCTTTCTCTCTCTCCCTCTCTTTTCGTCTCTCTTGGCCACCCTAAATGTCATCTATATTCTTTCCATGCTGGACCATAGGTACCGGTGCTCACTCTGTTTTTCTGTCCCAGTTTTTATCTCATAAAGAGATGACTAGAGAGAGAGAGGGAAAGAGAGAGAGACCTGCTTTAGCCAGCGTGCTCCTGTATCTTGTGGAGAGAGCTCTCCCGCGAGGCTCGGGCTATTTTAAATCACCCTTCATTGCCTCTCTGCAGATATGATGCTGTGCTGCATCCGTCCGCTTTACCGAGGCAGAGTGGGTTCCAACCGTGAGCCAGTCCTGTCCTCCCTCTCTCTTTCTCTCTCTCTTTCTTTCTTCATTTGTCTCCATCTTCTTTTCATTCTTGCACTGTCTCTGTCCATGGTGCTGCAAAAGGCCTATAATTCTTCATTTTATCCTCTCCTCCCCTAATCCCTTCTCTCTTTGTCCCCTCTCCCCCTCTCCCTCTGTCTCCCTCCCTTTGCCAGGTCTTCATTCAGGATCCCCTGCCGTTATGCCCTGTGTTCCCCTCGCTTTTTTGACGATCTGCCAATCCATCTGTCCTGCGCAGGATGAAATAATATTTCCCTGTGCGTTTGTGTGCACATGTTGAGATTTCCTGTATTTGCTATGCAGAGCGATTCCCAAGGGTTTGTGCAACGAAAATCAAAGAAAATCTCCTCCATCTGCGATTTGGTAATGAGTTACTGTCATGTCCTTATTCGCAAAATCGCCTTTCTTCTGATTTTGATTTTAGAGATGTGAATTTTCCTTCACAATCCGTGTATCATTCATTCATACGTTACTTACGTTAAAGGTCCCATATTATACATTTTTTCAACAAGTTAAAATAAGTCTGTGAGCTCCACTAAAGCTCCACTATGAAGTAGTTTGCAGTAAACATCTCTCAGATTACACATTTTGACCTGCTTTTTACTCCTCTATTTCAGTCCCTTTCAGAACAGGCTGTTTCTCATAAGTATTCCTGAATGCACTAGTCGCTGCTGCCCACACCCCACTCCGGAACTGGGGTGTAGACGGCGTAGTGAGAGTTGGTGGCATAATCGTAGGGTGTTCGCCCCATGATCAGAAGGTCGCAGGATCGAATCCAGGACCGGTACCACTGAGGTACTCATGAGCAAGGTACCGTCCCCAAGCACTGCTCCCTGGGCGCTGTGCTAGCTGCCCACTGCTCCTTCACGGATGGGTCAAATACAGAGGTCACATTTCGTTGTGGTGCACTGTGTGCTGAGCTGTGCTGTGATGTGTTCACAATGACAAATTTTCACTTTCTTTCACGTGAAAATAATCGACATGGCTGCTGCTAACAGACCATCCACACAGCCATACACGTTCAACAAAATAGTCTTCTTGAAACACTTCTTCATTGTGATTCCTACGCTAGCGCTTGCAAGAAAACATGGTGGATCAGAAAGGGCTAGCAGTTCTACCTGGTGGGCAGAGGTTCTCAGATAGGAGGGTGGAGTTATTTAAATGGCCACTACTGTGATGTAGAAGTAGGGGAGAAATCTACGCGGCTCGTTTAAGCAAATGATTTCTGACATTCATAAATTAATACTAACACAATTGACCATTTTTTCACTTGCAATTTGTTAGCAGAAGTACAGACCCAAATGGACGTCCAAAAAACAGAAAAGTAATTTTTTTCCTAATATGGGACCTTTAAAACCAAAAACCAAAATCCCAAAAATTATTTTTTTCAATGTTCCTTTTCAAAAAAAAAACTTGATTTCCTATTTTTTCGTATTTTCTGTTTTTTGCTCATATAAATAATGGAAAAGATGCTAACTCATATTCGCTTTTGGGGGGTTTTCGATCACAAGTCATGTGACCCACATGTGAGCATATACATTGTCAATACAATATATATTTACAACTCTTTTTCTGCTCATAATTGTTTTTTTTTCCTTTTCAGTTTTGAAAAGCAATACCAAAAAAAGTTTATCAGGCTTTGGTTTTTGGTATTGACAAGAAGTATGAACGAATGAACAAACCCCACATGGATTCTTCAGTATTCCCCTTTATGTGTCTTATGTGTCATAGGTGGCAAAGTTGGCGTGAGACAGGTCGAGGCTGCGTTCTGTAGCAGAGGCACGCGAGAGAACACAAGAGAGCGAAGCGAGACCGATTACCCCAGAGACATGACACATTACAGCCGGCACCTGGAGAACGCTGAGCCTCTGCAGTCGAGCTACTGAGTAAACACAACACGCACTCCGATTCGGGGAAATAAAGATGGAGAGAGGAAGAAATGAAAGGGGATTGGAAAAGGGAGAATGAGAGTGACAGACGAACGCCCAGTCGAGAGCCGAGAAGTCAGGAGGTTATCTCATAAGAATCTCATAAGAAGGGCCTTATTCACCAATAGTTTCTTACGTTTTTCTCTTAAATTAACATCTTAAATAAGAAAACATTGATGAACGTCAGAATCTTTGTGCAAACTGTGCAAGTGGATTTAAAGATCAAACTTCTTCTTCCGCACGGTTTGTTAATGATATATTCCTTCCGGCGCACATGCCGGCCCCGTTTGTTTGGAAGAACACAAGCACGCTGTGGTCATCACAACAGCTCATTAGCACTGGGTGGCCCAATTAAAATGTTCTCGGCTCTGACGGCGTAATTTCGGGTTGTGACAAATTCTAAATTATTCATGAAGCAGAGGTAAAAACCGTCCGCAGACCAGATGTAGCCATTAGCCTAATTACAAAACACACACAGCACAATTTAAACGCAGACGTGAACATTTATAGATTCAATGCCTTGCCTCTCTTTCACATTCTCTATTTTTACTCCATTTGGGGTATTTTTGTTTCAGCTGCTATTCGTGTAACACAAAGAATCATTTTCACCATCATTTTCATATATTGGGGTTATTTTATTTTATTTCATTTTGTCCTAAAACAGGACACACACACAGACTTTAAATAAACTCTGACAATAAACTGCATGAGTGCTGGCTCATTCATTCTTTATTCCTCTCTCTTTCTCTCTCCTCTTTTTTCCTCTCAGCCACACTCTCTTTCTCCCTCTCTCCCTCTCATTCTCTCTCTCTCTGCAGTGCACCAGTGGCCTTACATACGTCTCTCTGCTATGTTCTGCCTCACACTGAATGGAAACATTTATTCACTACTAGGGGTGTGAACGAGTTTCATCCTGATATGAGATTTGATTCGATTCAATGGACAATGGACAATGATTCAAAATCTGCCAATACGATTTCCATTCGATCTGATACAGGAGCCAGTGACTGATATAAGACAATATCATATGCTAGTTTAACAGCATCACCAGACATTTAAATGAATAAAATCTTCTCTTTAAATGAAATGGAACTCTTAGTCAGTATAAAGTGGCATTGACAAGTCTGATCAATGTTTTACATTTACATTTACAGCATTCAGCAGACGCTCTTATCCCAAGCGACTTACAACAGTGCTTTGTAGTCCACGACTGTTCTAGATCTGTGTCGACAACTGTAGTTAAACCAAATTACCGCAGCCTAAGTTTTATACTTTAACGAAAAATGGGTTAGAGAAAAAACGAAAGTTCACAGACAGACATGTTAATGGTTTTTTTTTTGTTGTTTATTTTTTTGATGGGCAGTGTTGGGGAGTAACGGAATACATGTATCGGCGTTACGTATTTAGAGTCTGTTATAGTTACCGTTTAAATAGGTGATAATTAGAATACAGTTACTTTGTTGAAATAAATGGATTACACGGCGGTCTTTTCCTGTTTCATATGTTAGGCTATCCCCTCTCTATCCCCTCTTTAATTTTGGTAAATCCACGCATTGCCGGAAACCCAAACAAAATACGCAATAAGAGGCTCTAATGTAAGCGTCCTGTTAATGTTGGTGGCGTCGGTTACACAATGGACCCGAAGCCAGCACAACAGAGCCAGCAGTGCCCGGGCAGAAATGCATTTCTTACTCAGAAATTTTGTGTTTGCTCCTTTAGAGTAAATATATTGTCTATTCAGGGAGATTTGGGCTTAACAGGGCTTTGCAGGATGTGATTGCTACATTCATGTAGTCGTAAAAAGCATGACAATATATTAAGTAATCCAAAGTATTCAGAATACGTTACTCACATTGAGTAACTTAACGGAATACGTTACAAACTACATTTTGGGGCATGTATTCTGTAATCTGTAGTGGAATACATTTTAAAAGTAACCTTCCCAACACTGTTGATGGGTAAGACAACATAGATAGTAAGGGGTTGATTAATCCTCTAGATACTCTTTGAAGAGGTGTGTCTTCAGACGACGTTTGAAGACAGCAAGGGACTCGGCCGTTCTTATGGCAAGCGGAAGTTGGTTCCACCACTGAGGAGCCAGCACTGCAAAGAGTCTCGATGCATGTTTTCCTCTTCTCTTAAGTAGAGGTGGTTCCAAACGAGCAGCGGTTGATGCTCTCAGAGGCCAAGAAGTGACACGTTGTTTAATAAGCGCTGATAAGTAAGGAGATGCTGTTCCAGCCTTGGCCTTAAAGGCAAGTGTTAGGGATTTGAACCTGATGCGAGCAGCCACAGGGAGCAGTGCAGGTTCCGAAGCAGAAGTGTGAAGTGCGAGAATTTAGAAACACTGAAGATAAGTCTTGCAGCTGCATTCTGGATCAGCTGAAGTGGTCGTGTTGCTTTCATTGAAAGTCCAGCCATTAGGGAGTTACAGTGGTCCAACTTAGAGAGAACCACGGACTGGATGAGAAGCTGAGTAGCTTCAATGGTGAGAAAGGGGCGGATTCTTCTGATGTTGTATAGGAGATATCTACAGGACCTAGTGAGGTTGCTAATGTGTGAAGACAATGACAGTTAGTCATCCAGAATGACAGCAAGGTTTCTTGCCATTTTTGAGGGGATGATGACAGAGTTATCGAAAGAAATGGCAAGGTCAAGGATTGGTGAAGGACTGCCTTTGATGTACATTTTGGACAATTGAACACTGAATCGAAGTATCAGTGCGGTCTGATGTTTTGTTACACTTCTAGTCACAGCATGAGAGTACAAAACTTGCTCCTGCTAAAGGGTGAGATGGACTGGATGAATTATGATATGTCACATTAGGTGACATATTACCAATTACCGTAACTTTTCCCCAATTTCTGACAATCCATTGTCATTTCCCACAAAACATTGAGCCATACGTCAGCAAACTCACTTCCTTGTTACATTTGGAAGACACAGGAAACGTGTGATAAAAACGCCTCACGTTAACCTTCAAAAATAACTAAATGGTAAATGGTTAACAAAAATAACATGGTTTTGATTATTTGTTTCTAATTAATCAATTATTGATTGATTGAATTAATTAATTTAAAGAATAATTATAAAGGGGGGAAAATCACTTTTTTTTTGCACCACTTTGACTTGCTCCCGTAACTTAATTGCAACAGAGCAGCTAAAAACACTGCAGCTTTCATTGCAATTTTTTTAGAAAAGCTGCCGCAAAATCATGTATGCTCCTGCTAAAGGGTGAGATGGACTGGATGAATTACGATATGTCACATTAGGTGACTCTTTAAACAGATGGGCCGTCAGTTGAGAGATGTCACAAAAATTCGATCCAAAGCCATAAGGAAAGAAAACATTTTGTATTTAAGTACAATTCTATAATAGAAATAATGGAATGAAAAGTTTACCATCCAGACATCCTTTATGGTTAACTTTACTGTTGTTGTTTTCTCTTTTCTGTTTTCTCTTTCTTTTTGATATTAAGGGCCTCGCTATGGGCTCGTTGATCATTGAATGGATGCATCAGTGTAGATCGATGTATTGTTACACCTGTACCCACTACGTCTCTCCGTCTCTCTGCTCTTAGTTGACATAAAGGCTTTGTGGGGCTTTGGGGCAGCAGCGGTAATACTGCAACAGAGGCATCTCTGAGAGTTATGTTTATGGTGCTGGTGAATTGGAAAAGCATCTACACGCACCGGGCCACGCAACCTGGCCATCAGTCTGGTTTAAATCCATTTACGTAAGAGCAGGGCTGTGTGGTGATTAGTGGTGGGGGTGGTGAGGTTTGGTTAGTTCTATAAGCATTTGAGCAGAGGGATTTAGGATTTTGCTTTTTTGAAACAACAAGCTACCAAACCTATATCCAACAATAAAAGAAATGCTTTCTAATCAACTGAAATCATCTTGGATTTACAGACTGTACAGGTATCCACCATTGCCATCTACTCATTTTAAGATTATTAAATAAGATTGAGAATTATTTTATGAGAACGTTTGCCTTAAAACACATTAGTCCAGTTTCCCAGACTATGAGTAAGCTTAGGCCTAGACTAGCTCTGAGTATCAATTGTGAATCTCCATTGGTACTCCAATTTAGTCCAAGACAAGACCTAATCCTTGCTCAGGAAACCACTTATTATCTCCTAGGAAAGTAAGAAGCTTCAAATCAGACCCATACCGTGCCTTCATGCCTACTTTCCAAAGCTCAATAATATCAATATCCACTTATTATAGTTTTAGCAGACACAACTTAAATGATAAATAGATATTGATATTAATCAGGTTCTAGAGGTCATTAATATCATCTTTTATTTATATTTATCATATCCAAATGTCAGGCACAACTTGAGCAATACACAAATTGCAATATATGAGATCTTCTAAGAAATAATAAACACAAAGGTTCTTGCTTCACCATGAGGCCAAAAAAACATTCAAAAGGTTAAACAGATCTACTGCATGAATTCAACATCCAACATACCTTAAATATAAGTTTAGTCAGCATCATATATACAACAAACCCATGGCCTAACTAAGAGGAATTTAACTAAAATTAAAAGGATGAGAGAGAGAGAGAGAAACCAGAAACAGAAGTCTTGTGTGAAGTCCGGAAGTCTGGATTTCTTCTTTCTGAAAGACACATGACTCTCTCTCTCTCTCCTCTAATGGCGGCTATGCTCATCTCTAATGGGCTCCCACAGGCCACCTGATTTGTTCTCTCGAACCAAGTGGCTCGCTGCCGCTGCTGCCGCAAGACAATAATTCCATCATGGCTGTGTGATAACAGTAAATTATCACTTCTTCTTTCTAATAAAGCATATTGTGATTGCAGCCAGATCGACACGTGAAACACACCTTCATATTCCTTCACATTAAGAACAATAAAAAAGGAGGAATCATTTGTTGGAGCCAGTTTGCATACTGCAGCCCTGTCAACAGCAGCATAGTATTGCCAAATGATATATTCCTTTGCCCGATTAAGTCATTTCTAAAGTTGCATGGATCACACATTACTACAGCATTTGGCCTCAAATTTCACAGAATTTTCTTAGCTAAAAGAGAGACTGCTCAGTCCAAATGAATGCGATGATCAGTTAGTGGTAGTGTGGTAGTTTGCTTGGCGTCCTCAGATAATCTGCCATTAACTTTATGTAAAAGTTATGCAGTGTTGATTCTAAAGAGTCAATGATTTTGCAGCAGAGTTTAGTTTAACTCTGTCGAGGACAATGTATGTGAGGGCAGACTTTTAGGTGTTCATGAGGACCTTTTTATCCTTAAAGAGATGGGAAAACCTGGAAATTGTCAGCTTTTTGTGGCTTTGTGTGGTTTCATTTTGTATAACATTTCAAAGTTGAATTAAAAATCCTAGTATTTGTTTGAGTCAAAGTCAAAGTCAAAGCAAACTTTATTGTCATCTCTGCTATACACTGTACAGATATACAGAGAGACGAGACGATGTGGCTCCAGTTTTCACAGTGCAACAAGAAACAGGGAACAAAGAACAAATAGGGCATATAGAATAAACACTATATAAATAGAATACAAATGACACACTTTAAACTAAAAATGGAGTATTAAATATAAACTTTAAACTAGAAGTAGAAAGAGAGACAATTAGGATGCAGTATTAACCTACCGCTATGGTCTTGGAATTGACTTTTAAACTGAATGTGCATGAGGTTAGTTACAATTTCAATATGAAAAGTTCTATATCCAGTCTATTAATAAAACAGTATGTCTTAAAAAGTCTGACTAACATTCAAGTTGAATCAAGTTTGTGCAGATTATAACAGCAGTGGAGAACTAGAGTCTGTGCAATACTTTCAATAATTTGTGCAGATAGTTAGAAAATAAAGGAGTAAAAAGTTTTGCTTTTGCTTTCTGGGGTTAGGGCTAGGTGTAGTATTATTTAAATGTATGACTCTTGCGATTTTGACCAATTACCGTAATTTTTCCCAAATTTCTGACAAAACATTGTCATTTCCCACAGAACGTTGAGCCATACGTCAGCAAACTCACTTCCTTGTTACATTTGGAAGACACAGGAAACGTGTGATAAAAACGCCTCACGTTAACCTTCAAAAATAACTAAATGGTAAATGGTTAACAAAAATAACATGGTTTTGATTATTTGTTTCTAATTAATCAATTATTGATTGATTGATTGATTGATTTAATTGCTGATTGATTTGCGCCACTTTGACTTGCTCCCGTAATTTAATTGCAACAGAGCAGTGTAAAACAAACGCGTGTAAAAACATGGGTATATGTCTGTGTGGGAAAAGAACTATAGAAAGCCGAAAAACCTCAGGCTATATCAGCCCTCCTGAATAATTACTCTTCTAATGGACACCTAGTCATTTGATATCCCAACCAACAAATGGCATCATCAGTCATACACACTGTCAAAAACCTTTGATAGATTACTCAAATTAATCTGTTCAACGTTGAGAAAGAAGAAATATTTGCCAAACACCATACAGGGCTGATCACATCCAACAAGTTAAGTTTTCTCAATGAAATCTGCATCATCATCTGATGCAACGCAAAGAACTGCTGATGTTCTGTATAGCAAAACTAAACTGGCCAAGTGAGTAAAAATCAAGATGAATGTACTGAACTCTCAGATCCCAAATCTACCTTAATATGCTGATAGGCCTTTATAAACTACTGAGCTGGGACTACCGACAGTGTGCTCTGGTGAAAGAAGGTTATTTACTGGTTATGGCTGACTGAAGCTGTTCAGGGGTTCAGAATACATCTTAAACTGCTTTTCTAAGCTCAATGATGTTGTAAACTGAAGTTGAGTAATGATAGCAACTGCCTTAAGCTAAAAAGACTCACTCCAGTAATAAAGAATAAAAAAACCCTGATCCCCGATGAATGGCATTTATACCTCCCACAGATTTTTTTCCACTGCTGAACCATCATTTACCCAACTCTTGTCCAGCCTGGCTTTAAAGGTCAAATTGCCTACCAGGAGAGAGAAAAAAAACTCCCAATAAACATAATAATTCTTCAGCATGTTTGAGCTACATTGTTTTTATGTTCAGTAATTGCCTGTAATAAATCTCAGACCCTTCGTCTGTGTCTGGGGTATTACGTGCCATTCCTATTACCATGAACCACCCTCTTCCAATCAGAGGCAGGTAAAAGAGTGGCACACATGCCCCTGGGGACGAGCTGTTTACCAGCAGACAGCATGAGAGGTCTCCATACTGTGTTTTTATTGGAGGCTGAAAGGGTTATAAATTGAGCTGCTTTCAGAGATACTGAGTGGCCTCTATTGCCCTGGAAGTCCAAGGCAGCATTTTTCAACCTCAAAGATTTCCTGCACCAGCGTACCCAAAATCCTAATGAACTAATTAGTTGCACCAGGTTACAGTGCGGTTAGGAAAACTAAACCTGTGCAGAGTATTAAGTCTCAAGAGCAGGGGCTTATCACAAGATTTGTGAACACCGATTGTATTGTGATGTGGAGCGGATACAGCTACAGATACTAATGTAAAAATGTGAAACTGTTCATGAATCCCAATTAATAAAGCAAGCAATTATTAGCAATTTGCACATAATCGATCTCCTTACTTTTGACTTCTAATTACATAGAGATTTATCACAATCATATGTGCTTATTAAAGCAACCAAGGCAATAACGATTAAGTTATGACAACATTTAAACATAGATTTTGAAGGCTCTACTACATGAGTTCCATCTTGCCCTACTTGAAGAGCTTTTGAAGATGTAATTTCATCTAAAAGCTTATATGCTTTCATCTTCCACCAGTTCCAAAAGGGAAGCTTATTCCATACAGGAATTCCATCACTTGCAATAAATATTCAAATGCCTCACCATACAATGTAGTCTAGTGGTCTGTATATTTCACTACCATTTCCCTATTTGGTTAAAGCTTTAATCAATACTGCCATAACTCCATATAATACTCTCGCCTGCTATAATACTGTGCTCTGGCCTTGCTAACGATTGGTATGGGTGAGCAAACTGATGCACAGATCCATAATGGGATTGCTAGGGGAAAACAAGCCTCCCCCTCCAGGCTGGGGTTAGTTTGCTGAGTGCAACTGTTTGTGGGGGAAAAAACGAGTTACATGCATTAAGAAGCCCTCATTCCATGACACTTCCCCGTTAATGATTCATACTGAGCCGTCCCTGGTCCAAACTGTCATTCGAATGCAAAGGAATGCTACTGACCGCAAGCAACCTTTGACCTAAAAGGCCATTGTGAAAGCTTTTGCTAGGTATCATATATAGCAAGCATAACACAAGCTAAATGAGCTACTTAGCAACCTGAACAATCTATATGCAAATGTCTGAAGGAAGTATTCAGTGTCTGTGTCCCTTTTTAACTGGAGCACTTATGCCTGCGCAGCATCCATATGAAATCAACCAGCAAAGCGCCATAACACAGTTTCTATGTTATCTCTTTCTAGACACAAACATGCTTTAATACGACTTTCACTGAGGTCATTTTGTCAAAGCCAACACACCAAACACTAAACACCAACTGATAAATACTTGGGGAATCTGTTATATTTATGGGTTTATACAGCATAAACCCAAATCCCAAACTGCCACAGGAATTGGCTCATTTGCACAAAGTGCTTCCAATATCATGTTGTGGAACAAAGTTTCAACATGCACAAATCATTCGAGCAAGAATTCAGACGCAGGCTTGAAAAAATGCCCTTCCATTCAAATATCATTCAAAATTTAGCACGTTTCTTTCCAACTGCATCACAGCTTTAGGCCTAAGCCTGAACTACTTCATCCTTACTAAACATAACAGATGGTCTTTGGTTTAAAAGTCTGACATTAAACAGCTTATAACCGTACTAGTTATGAATTGATGTTTAAAAAAAACTGAGCCCATGATTCCTCTATGAAATACCCCACATTTACAAGTATTTTACACCGATCTAAAGTGCGTTCATAAGCGCTGCTGGCGGATGCAGAGGCAGAAAAGCAGCAACGATGCGCAGCGGCGCCAAGGAGAATGAGGAGGAGGAGGAGGAGGAGGAGGAGGAGGGTGAGGATGCTGCCCGGATAGGGAGATACGCAGAGTCTAACACATCCCTGGAAGTATGAGAATTTTAGAATAACACTAAAATTCTTATGATAGACCGTAAGAGTTCCCGCCGCCAGTGCTCATCCTCCCATAATGAAATTTAACTCTAACGGTATTCGCTATTACCTTTACAAGGTCAAAACTCAAATCTAAATGAATAATATTTGCTTCTTTTAAACTGAGCCAAAAATGTGAAAGATATCTTGGCCAAAAAATACACGGTCCCGGTTAGATGCTATTAACCCAAAGAAAAAAATAAATAATAAAAAAATAGCGGTATCGCCGTCGGCCTCCCGTCTTTCGGGACGACAGCGGCAAAAAAACGCACAAGCTCCTAGCACGGCGACTTTGTTAACCTTCGCGGCAATCGATATATTCACCACCCCACCCTTCATCCTTCCCGCATCAGCATCTTCGTCTTGCTCGGTGACCTACCATTCCGTGCCAGCTCGAAGCTCCCAGCCCGGTGACAGTCTCGTTCAAAACATCCCGAACGGGGGCTACATGGAGAGACGCAGGGCGAGGCGCGAACCAAACGAGGGACGGATGATGCTAATAGAACTCGGGATAATAAACAAAGCAAATGCGCCGGATACAGAAAAGAGGGGCTGGACGTATAGAAAGAGAGAGAGTGAGGGAGAGAGAGACAGACAGACAGAGAGAGTAAAAGAGAGAGAGGGAGAGAGAGAGAGACAGAGAGAGAGAGATGCCGGATTCACCGTCTTGCGACCATCGTGCAGCAGGATGCTGGCTGGACCATTGTGGACGACGGCAGAGGAGTGGAGGCGGGGGAGGAGGCGGAGTTTAATGGGGAAACCGGTTGCCATAGCGACCGGAGGGAGCGCGAGTGACGTCAGAGGCGCGGGGCGGGACGAGGCGGGAGATAACGGTCACGTGACCGTGCGACGCCAGTGGGGGCGGGGCTGGATTAACGGAACGGGACACAACGGGGCGAGCACAACCGCAATGGCTCTGTCGTTAACGACGCAGAGTTCGGTTTAACCCAGGACGCGTTTGTTTATTATGGTTGAGGTTTTATTTTATTTAGTAGAAAGTGTCCAGTCTAGTCGCCTACTATTTATTTGCATAATTATGAAAACAGTCATTCAGACCGGTCTCGGTCATGCAGATACATTAAAACCTGATACCGTTATTCCGTCCGGTCTCGGTCATGTAGATTATCATCGCTGTTATTTTTAATAAGTAGTCTGTTAACATTTTCATACTGAACTGCTGCAGATCTTATGTCAAAAAGACAAGGTCCATTGTAAGTTGAATACGGCACGTCACAAAATTGCACTGTCTCTTTTTCTACCTCCACTTTAGAATTTATATTATATAGTCTACAGAGGTGGGCAAAGTAGCTTACTTCATTACTTTAGTGAAAGTACAGATACCACTTGTCAAATTTACTCCAATACAAGTGAAAGTCGTACAGTCAAATTTTTACTTAAGTTAAAGTACTGAAGTACTTGTTTTAAAAAATACTTAAGTATTAAAAGTACATCTTCTTTCATTGCATTGCTGCATTATTGCCACAACACATATAATATATGTGTTAATATTATATATATATATATATATATATATATATATATATATATATATATATATATATATATATATATATATATATATATATATATATATATATATATAATGCTCTAATTTAGCTTGTAGAAGCTGTAGAATAAGGAACTGGTAGAATGTTGCAGAGTGAAACTTAAACTGATATTTTATTAATTAACTGTAAGACTACACACCAAACAAAACAGCATGGTAGTGTTCTGACACAGCTCTAAGTAATGTGTGCACACATACATGTGTATGTTAATCAGGAGGACAGTGCAATAGCTGCAAAATGCAGCTCACAACATCAAATTACCATTCCAACTGCTTAAAAACCCAGCTCTACACCTCTAGCTTTATGACTTTCCAACAGTAACAATGTTTTAATCAAGACAGAAAACAGCAGAACTGTCTGAACTTAGCTTTATAGTTCCAGTCTACAGGCGTGATGTAACCCTACTGATTACTGATAGACTGTCACCTGCCAAACAACCAATCACCTTTTAGATAAGGGGGAATAACACCCGCTTCATCCACAGATTTGAAAGTAACGAGTAACGAGAACGTTGATAGAAATGTAGTGAAGTGAAAAGTACAGTATTTGTCTTAAAATGTAGTGAAGTGGAAGTCATAAGTTTTCAAATAAAATACTACTCAAGTGAAGTACAGATACTCAAAATCTCTACTTAAGTACAGCATCAAGTAAATTCCCCACTGAATAAAGTTACTGTCCGCCTGATAGTCTATTTATATACACTAATCTATGTCCTGTAGGATACTTGTATAGCTGAGATGACAGTAAAGTTGACTTGTTACGTAGCTGCCTCCAAAGCGGTTTAATCTGACTGTATTCTCTCTGTTTTTACAAAGTTTTTTCTTCAGCCTAGTTTGGACCAGTATTGATTGTGAGTTCAGATATTCAACAGATTCTCCCATTGCTGGTGTGCTGTTCAGCATCACTGATAATTACCCAGCCAATGGGCAAAAGTTAGGAGGGTGACATAATAAATGACTAGTATTCACACCTAGATAAATACTCGCAATTGCTTAATAAAAATCTTTCAGAAATGAGGAGGATGATTATATTCTTACATTGTTTAGCTTTTTCAAATTTCACTTTTAATAAATTAAAATTTAATTTGAGTGGAACGTTTCATTGATTATTCCATAATCAAACTGAAATCCATAATCATTACCTATTTTTTGCATATGCTTGAAAATCTCAGTGTTTTGCCATCATAAATTTCCATGGACTGTTCAGTGCTGTGTCCCAGTCAGACAGCAAACAGTGAATAACTGAAAACAATATGGATAAAAATGAGCAGAAAAATGAGTTAGGGTTTGTTCCCCATAATTAAAGCATTATGGCAAGGAGAGATAAATAATACTCACTTTTTATGTCCAATAATCGGATGTGAATTTGATATCTGCCGATACCGTATACAAACTGAGAAGTCACAGTCTTTTTAAACATAAAAATAATGGCTGAAATGTCTAAATCACACACTGAGATTATTGTTATGTTAAGGAAAATGCTTGATTTAAATATCGTTTCTAACCAAAACAATGTAATAGTTACACACGAGGCTATATGCTAAATTGAACTCTGGTTATTTTGGTTATTTATCGGCTAAACCTCGACCATTTTTGTAATCAAATTATTTGAGTTTTTGGAACAATCGTTTCAGCTCTACTTTACTGCAGTGCTACTTTCCATGCATAACGAATTGAATGTACACGCATTTACAGATCGGCTCCATAGAACGGCCCAATGCCACCGATACCCGATCCAGCTGTTTGAGCCTGTTATCGGACCGATACCGATCCACATATGGGATTGGCTACATCTCTAGTAAGGAGTAAAGCTGTTTGGGTGGGGTTGTTGGGCAAACTGATTGCTGAGTGTTTTGCTATGACAATTAACCTATATAGCCATTGGTATATAATTTAATTAACCGGTTACATAGAAACATTTTACATACCACTCACACATTTGCATGTTTCACAACTACGGTACATCTACGGTGGAATGGTGGTGGTGACCCAATGGTTGAATAATTTAACCAGGCAAGTTTAGGTATTAACTTAATTGCTCCAGGCAGTCTGACCCCGTAATTAGGAAAAATCAGTTGCTCTGGTTGAAGGAATGTTGGGAAATGTTGTAAGTATAATGAAGACATTGCAACACAACTGATTTTCTAACACATTTCTTTTTAAACTGCTTCCTTTTACGTGTAATATTTAACAAGGGAGGTCTTTGATAGATCAAGACTAACTCCTAATGGAAATCATATAAAACATATAAAAGTAGTCCGGATATAGTATCTGTCTATTATAACTCTACCTCTTGCACATTCAGTGTAAATGTCAATTTCAACCTGTTAAGAATACTGCATCCTGACTTTTTACCTCTATGTCTATGTCTAGCCTCTAATTATATATATATAAAATCCCTGTCTAGTTTAAAATGTATATTGCATATTGTCTGGTTTAAAATGTATATTGTTTAATGTATATTTTAGTATTTTTACTTATTTATTGTTTATTCCATGTGCCTAGTCGTGCCACTGCCTATTTATTCTCTGTTCTACTGTTCTTTGTTTGTTTGCACTGGAAATAACCTGGAGCCACGTCGTCTCGTCTCTCTATGTATCTGTACAGTATATAGCAGAGATGACAATAAAGTTGACTTTGACTTTGACTTTTGACTTTGATCTGGATAAATTGGACTTCATCCATGATGGAGGACATGGGGCATTGCTGTTTTTAGTATACATCTTTATGCAGTTACATATTTTCGTTCTTTAGATTTTAGATTTTGTGCTTTGTAGATTTTCTATTGATTTTGTACAGTTTACGACATTTTGCATAACTGTTTGTCTGACAGATCAACAAAATAGTTTAAATTCAGGTTTATAATGTAATAACAGCTCGTGTCCGCTAGAGGGCGAATGCTGCATTACAAATGCAAACAGCACAAGCCGCTGGGGAAGGAAATACTCAGCACTAAATTGCTTCCTGACAGGGTGAGTTGATTTCAAACCAGGAAAGTCACGTTTGGATGTAGTCCAAGCTCTGCTTGACTAATACTGATAAGATAAACCCTTGCCCTTTAGTGGTGTGCTCTGTTTATTTTTGAGGTGTCACCTAGATCACTTTAATAATATATGTAACCTTTTTCACTGTCTTTCTGTCCCAAAGGAACCTACAGCGCTTTGAAGTATTGTGATTTCAAATGTTTAAATCTAGTCTAAATTCTAATGTCTCTTTTGATTATTTTATATTTCCAATAAAGGCATGTGAAATAGACATCCACACACTCATGCTTCACTCTCCATCAGTTGTTTTATTGATTTGACAGTATCCTGAGAAAAGAGCAGAGCAGCATCTTCATGGTTAACACTCTCTTTGTGTGAGCATATTATCTCTCCTCTTGTCCATGTATTGCAGACTTTGGAGGGGGTTTTGAATACCATTTCCCCAGAGCAGCAACAAAATTGCAGAGGGGAGCATATTTGCAAAGCCAAGACAAGCAATTACCAAAGCCACCAATCTGGCCTCGCTCAACCCCCATATGACCCCCATCTTGGGTTCCCCACAGAGGTTTTCCGTGCTGTCGGCCTGTCGCCAGGCATGTGCCATGTTTCCACCCGCGGGTGCCAACCAGCACAGCCTGGCCTACCTGTCTTGTAATGATCACACTCACACACGCTCACACACACAGTTTCTCATGCTTCTTTTGTACTCTTTGGACCCAATGAAGAAGTTAAAGGTACATCCCTTTCCAATTATGACCAGATGATGGAAACTCCAGAAAGACATTTCACATTTTACCATGTTGTACTTGTATGAGATAAATAAAGAAGCATGAATCCTTAAAAAAAAAAAAAAAACAGAAACAGCAGAGTTCGGCTTTGGAAAGCACTCTGCTTTTTGCCATTTTGTCCATTTTATAGAGATCATCCTTCAACAAAATTGTTTCCAGCATGTGTGTCGCACTCATATTCCTTTCCTTTTTCTATTCCTCATCCTCTTGTTTTCTTCCTGCGCTTTCCCCCTTTCCACAGCCCTTTCCCCTTTTCTGGAGTTTGTAGGGTTGAAAACAAAACCGTTGTGGTCGGATTTGAAATAGCCCACATTCTGCATGTCTCTGGACTCTGTTTTGGAGAGGGAGAGAGGAAAGAGAACAGCAGCCGTCCCAATGTTACATTTAAATCCTCTCTACCCTGCCATTTGTGGAAAGAAACACCATTTTTCCCCTGTTAGTCATATACACTGTGCCAACGCTCAGTTTCAGTACCACACTCGCTCCATACCTCAACCTCAACCGAAACCCTGAATCACTGGAGGTTGACATTTATTTGAGAGCTACTCATGTATCACCTCCCTAAGCCTTAGAAAGTGTGAAATAAAGAAATGGCGTTGATGCAGCGACCTACACAAATTTCAAAATCTGACCAAGGATGTCAGTGGAAATCCAGAATGGACCCACTATGGTCCGCCTGTGTGATGTAAAACAGAGGCCACGTAGGGTTCTTTGGAGTGATGCTATTTACAAATCATTTTTTGCTTCCCTAAATAACCTTTCAAAACATGGTTATTAAAAATCGTTGTTGGTGCCAGAAAGTCTTTAAGACATCAATTTTTACACCAAAGAACCTTAATACTAACTTTCCTTCCTTTAGATCACTAAACAATGGACTAGGGGAAAAAATAACAATGAGACACACATAAACCTAACAGAATGGAGTACATACTGTACATCAGCATTACAGTGAGATGTAGGGGGAGATGCAGTGGATTAGAATGGGAAGGCATGAGATTATTTGCAACACTGAGAACGTTTTTAACCATGATTTGAAAGTGGACAGCGATTTTATGGCAGTTGGTGATAGTGCTGTTCTTTTTCCAACCACATATCTAAATTTTATACTAGTAAACGGCTATGGCTATGGCAGTTTATAAAGAAGTATCTGTCATATTATAACCTTCTACCTCCTGCACATCCAATGTAAAATGTCAATTTGCACCTGTTTAAATGTTTGCATATTTGCACATATACTGAACATTGTACTTGGAAATAGTCCGGATATAGTATCTGTCTATTATAACTCTACCTCTTGCACACTCAGTGTAAATGTCAATTTCAACCTGTTAAGAATACTGCATCCTGACTTGACAAACATGTTTAGCTCTATGTCTGTCTCCCCTGTCTAGTCTAAAATGTATATTGTATGTTGTCTGGTTTTAAAATGTATATTGTTTAATGTATATTTTAGTATTTTACTTATTTATTGTTTATTCCATGTGCCTAGTCGTGCCACTGCCTATTTATTCTCTGTTCTACTGTTCTTTGTTTGTTTGCACTGAAAATAACCTGGAGCCACGTCGTCTCGTCTCTCTATGTATCTGTACAGTATATAGCAGAGATGACAATAAAGTTGACTTTGACTTTGACTTTGAAGGTTTTTCTTCATAAACTGCCATAGCCATTTGTAATATAGCTAAACCTTGCTTTTATAGTTCACTTATTTTATTAACAAGAAGTGGTGGTGACAATGGCGACCTACAGTAGTGGTATTGTTTCCAGTCACAAGAAAAAAAAGCATGTGAGTTCAAATCTCTTTCCTGCCTCCAGAACGAATTAACACAGAAATCGAAACAATCTTTTGCTTTGAGTAGTACTTTAGCCGTGCAGGATGAGCTTTTGGGATAGTAGTGTATCAGGGTGAAGGGGTGAGAGGAGGGAGCAAGGGGTATTGAGGAGGGGCAGTGGAATTCAGAGCTTGAATACCTCAGTTTCATGCCTCAAAGATCTCGGGCAAAAGCAATCTGGTCTAAAGCCTGAGTTGAGTGATTCATGAGCAGAACGGGAGATACCAAAGGCGATATCAGCACAGAGACAATAAAGAAATAAGTGGGAAAAGTTCTGTAAATCGTCTTTGAGTTTATAGGTTTATTCCACACGTTAAAACTGTTCAAATGTTATAAGGATAACTGAGTGCAAGAAACCAACGCGGACCGCAACTTTTCGTGGCATTTTTTTCCCCTCCCGGTCGAATCGACCGAGGGTTTCTATGGAGACACCTCAGGTTGCTCGCGTGACTGTTCCTGCCTCGCGAAACAAGTAACCAATGAGCGCGTGCGGCGGGGTGTCCGGTTACCGCCTCGCGGCCGCCGCCAACGGGGAGGAAGAGAAAGGCGGAGGGAAGAGCTTCGGGCTCAAATGGTTACTAGGTCGCCCGACGAGTGGAAAGTAATGCTCTAGTCAGTTTCGACTGGCCCAAAAAAGTCGGTTGTAAGGTTAAAAAGCAAGGCACGGACGGAGCGCTACAGCAAGGAGTGAACCGGGACGGACGGACGGACGGTCGGTTGTGGGTGAACTACGGGAAGACGCAGGAATTTTGAGGGCCAAACGCGCTGACGAGACAAACCTGTTGGCGAACAGTCGGAGCCGCGGCGCTTCCATTTATTTGAGCCTCGCCGCGGAGGTGATGCCGGGGGTCCCGGAGGGTTTGCGCGCCGCCGGTTGGAGCCACCGTCAGCTTTTTAAAATCCCTAGTTAAAACGCTTTTTGTTTACTCAAGAGGTGAGTTTGGCTTTATGTCAGTAAACTAACATGAGTACATGTTTAATGAGGTTTGTCACGTTCTGACACCGTAAAGGTACCGGAGGAGTAGCACACCGACGTTACCGACAAACTCACGACAAACTGTAGGCTTTAACTTTCGCCAAAAAAAAAGGGGAATTCTGTCAAAAACTAAACCTACGCTATGAGAGAGAAACTCGTAAAATTATCGCTTTCTGGAACTTTAAAACAACTTTGTTGTTTTTTTTTTTTTCACGCCGAGTCACACAGGTGATGTTTTGTAGAAAATCTATAAAGAAAAACTCCACAACAGTTTAGTTTAGTTGAATTTGCCCTGGCAAGCTGAAGATAGATCATGCGTTTGCGTTGACGCAGAAATTGTACTTTTCTCCTGAGTTCAGCAGATGGGACGACAATAGGTTTTTGCTTTGGTTGTTTGTGGACAACAGGCCAACCCCCTGTATCTTATTTTAAGAAACTGTTAATTGTCCCCTCATGTCTCCACACAGTGGATTTGCCTTCAACATTCCCTCCAAGTCAACATACTCACGTGAGTTGATTAGAAGGATGATCTTACTGAGAGAGATTTACTGAAAATTCTTATAAGCAGTGTGACTAGAAGATTAACTTTCTGCACATGAAGCCATGGTAGCCAAACTCAAAAGCTGCTTTGTATGAAGCTCGGCTGTGATGAATAACCAGCAATTGTCAGATTCCTTTCATATGGCTTCTTTATGGCCAGGTAAGGTGACCGAAACCAATCTGATGGAGACACACCAGCCACTAATTGAGGCCTGAGAAACTGAGCTAGTAACATTTTCATTTTCTTTACAGTCCGAGGTATTCAGAATAAAATGCTGTCCTGGTTGGTTCTGCCAATCAAAGTCTTTCCTCATTCTTCTCAAAGACCGGATGCTTCCTCTTCTTGGCAACAATCTGAATGGCAAATTTGCTGAATGTAAAATGTCAGGGATGCAGGTAGCAGGTGCTTTTCCTGTTTGGTACTTAGTTCATCTTTCCAAGAACTGCCATTTTTGTTTCAGATCTGTTCCCAGTCAAGTTTCTCAAAACAAAGATGTCAAACCTGGTCAGATTTCATGCCAGACTTTGCATATGTTTTCAGTGATGTTTTCCAGGACAAGCATTTCAAGAAGGATGAAATTAGGAAAAAAAAAACATTTGAAAAGTTGGAGCAATATATGTGTATTGTAAAAGAAAGGCGCAATAAGGAGTAGTGTCAAGGGCACTTTCAAGTGATCTTTCTTTACCTTTTACTATACAACACTTCATACATATCCTAGAAACATATTCTTATTGATATCCTCATTGGAATTAAATCTTCCATAAAAGTTGCTTGCCAAGCATAGAATCTGCTACTTTCTGATTTTAACCGTAGTATGTTTCAGAAAAAGGGCAGCCAAGACGAATGAACGAGTGTGAATTAGGAAGAGAGCATTCCGCAGTGGTGTTTTCTGATCCTAGCTCTGGAGTCCCCTTGCGGTGCCTATTTTAATGTTCTCGGTTCTAACACACCCATTTTTGCCTCAAGAAGGGTTTAATTAGCCGAAAAGCTGAGATGAGTGTTTTGGGAGCAAAGGAAATGTTAAAATATACAGTAGAGGATCTACATTACAGGGATTGTGGACCAGTAGACTAGGGACCTTTAAAATTGAGTATGAAGTACCAACCTTTGACTTTAAGTGTATGTATGTATGTATGTTTGGCGTTTTAGAGTTTTGTTGACATGCACAGTGAAAAGTTACGCCAGGCCAGTCAGACGTTTTTGTGACGTTTCTCATTTAATCCTCAAGCACAAAGAGCAGACTAAACAGCTGGATTATGCATCTGCTTACACTGTTACGTAAAAGTCCTTCTGTACAGAACGCCTGATCTGCAGTGAAACCCCGTCTGAGGATAGAGATGCATTTGGTGTCCTGGAGTAAGCTTGGGGCCAGTGGTGAGATGTGGTTGTTGTTTCACACTGGACAAAATGTCTTTGGAAACTATGTCAATTAGTGTTTGGATTTTTTTGTGTTTTGTGCTTTCTTTTGTGAGTGTAAGTTTGATCACTTAAAAAAGTAGTTGCTTTATGCTGTCTTTTTTTCCTCTGTCTGTCTTGCAGTCAGTCTTTTCTAAGTTCTTGTGGCTGGGAGCTCTGATGCTAACTCCTCTGATCGGGGCGTTATTATATTCTGGCCGGTTCCCACTAAGGAAATGCCATCTCGGCTGTTCTGCCACAGAGGGGTGTGTGCTGTGCTCCTTGCCCAGCAGGCAGATACACGTTTCCACTTCTCCAATTTGGCCTTTAGCTCCACTTGATTCCTATGTGAAGTTTGACAATCATAATCACATACTATTGGGTAGCGCTGGGAGATACAACCTCAAATCACTATCATGATTAATTTAACATCGATAACAGTGATTTAATCTAATAATTTAATGTTTGTTTTTGCCTTCATAATTAACTGACAATATTTCTACTGAAAGAGAGTTTATCTCATGGGAGGAAGTATATATTTGTGACAGAATCCTTTTTAAGTATTAACAGAATTTCAAAAATAAACAAAATAATCATTATGGGTAAGATGTCCTGAATTTTGGTTTCAGTTCATTTTCACAATTGTCCAGCCCTACTATTAGGGTGCAGGAAGACTTCCTTTTTTGTTAGCTATGTTATCATTTGGCCATTTTTGACCTTAATTTGCTGTAATTGTAACAATAATATTCATTTTCCCTTAAAGGATAGAATGAATTCCATCATTCCAAGCCTGAGTTGTATAACTCTGACTGAGACTGGAAACTAAAGGCTTAAATAAAGTTTAAAAAACCTAATTTGTGATGGGTGTGCATCCAGTAACCACACCTGAGTTCATTTGGTATGTAAATTGTAGAAAGTGCAATACAGCAGTGCACCAATACGCAGTCTATTGCACAATTTCTTATTTCTGCTCTAAAAAAAGAATTCTCTGAAAAGCAGCTGTGCTGCACTTATTCTGTGCAACTTTATGAGGCACGATCGCCAAAGGCGTAACACATGGCTGGCGTCAGCGTATCCACATGAGTGTTGGGAGCTCTAGCGAGCCTGAGTCCCTCAGAGAGCACCACAGATCTCCTGAGCTTCTCGCGAGCAGCCAAAATGGATCACGCCCAGGAGACAGACCCGAGGCAGGCTTGGCATTCGCGGACCGACTGCTCCTGTTTGGAAAGCAAAGTTTATGAAGAGAACATCTGAGATTGATGAGAGGATGGACAGGTTGCACTTGCAGAGAGAGCGAGAGAGAGAGAGAGAGAGAGAGAGAGAATTGGTTATGGTTTGTCTGGAAAGGGAAAGAAGCAAAAAAGGGGGAGGTGAGTTAGAGCGATGATGAGTCAGGAAGGAAAAGCAAACATTGGGGGAGTGGAACGAGTCTTAGCAGGACGAACCCATGTGGTTTGCAGTGGAGCCCGTAGCAGCTTTGCGGTTATCAGAACTGGAAGGATAGAGACTACGCATGATTTGATTGGAAATGAAGTGAGTGCGTGTGTGTGTGAGAGTGAGGCTGAGTGTGTGCGCTGATTCCAGCATGTGCTGTGTTTGCATGTGAAAGGAAAACATTGCAAGATTGTCCTTGTTTCTCCTTCATGGTCACTGTGTTGATGAAGTTTTCTAACTTCTAATGTAAATGATGTGATCAAATATGTTAGAGATATGGACGGTGGTCAGTTCTGTCATATCTTTGTCTAATATTAGTATACTAATGATTGGCTTCTTTTGAGCTGATTAGGGATGCACAATAGTATCGGAATCATATTGGCATCAGCCAGTAATTGCTTTTTTAAGTCATCGGCATCAATCTTAGATTAGCCCAATATTTTCGCATTTATTGTATGTTGAGGTAGAGCTTGTGCCAGGCATGTCCAAAGTCCAATGGGCTATTTTATTCCGCCCATGAACTTCTGTCTTAAAATGTATGAGGTTATTTTGTGCCATAACTCTGAGCATGCAGTGGAATGTTCAACACGCATAACTCTGTCTGCACGTGCATAAAAAAAATCTAATTTGCATGCATGTTTACCTCACTTAGCGAATTTGAGCTGGCACATGGGCTGTGTCCCAAGCCACTTACTACTTAATAGTATGGTAGGTAAGGCGCTCTTATCATACTTTTCTATGCAGTATTTGTGACCCTCCACGGCAAAACCATTCGTTTGTCGCAACAGAGGTTTCCCGAGAAAAACGACTGTTTATGTTGCGTGGGGTAAAATTTTGGATTTTTTGTTTTTAGCGTTTTGAAACAGTGGAACGTCTATACTGTACTGTTGTGAGTAAATTTGGCAGAAAAACTTTCCATCCTAAAAACGTGACTTTCTTGAGGTGAGGAATTCAATTCCAACAGAATGTTAAAAGTTTCTGTTTTGCCCGCTCTACTTCAGTGTTTACAGTAAATCCACTCGTTGACTAGCGAGTCTCCCGAGTTCAGTTAACCTAACGCAGGTAGGCTGTCCGTGTGGCCGTGAATGCAGCGTAGGCTACCGTAAATACAAACATAGCCGCGACCGCACCAAGCGTCTGTGAGTGCTACGGCGATAGTCAACTTCAAAGGCAGATTTCTCCGTTTCTCACTTGACAGAGTGACAGGAGAAACCCGACTCCTTTGAATGTTGATATCTCAGTCATATGTCGTCCGATTCATTCGATATAGGTATCGTTTTGAAGCTTGATTTATGCCCTTTCATGAAATAATAACTCATAATAACTCAATTTGGAAAATTTGCGACAAGCGACTGGTTTTGCTGTAGAGGGTCACATTTCTCAGGGAATAGCTGGCGTTGTAGCTTAATGGTTCTCTACGCGCTAGGTAGTGCACATGGAGTGGTTCCTATTTGACTCGGTACACACCACATAGGGTGGCAAGTGACTTCTTAAAATGTTGTACACTGCACTCGAAATGCTCTGCCCTTGCTCAACTCTGCTTTCATTCCCGCTTGACTTGGCACTGTGTTAGAAATGTCAGAGTTATGGCATTATTTTTATGCCAAAATTCTAAGCGTGCAGTGGACCTTTGGCAAGCAAAATATCTTGCCTGCTCTCGTCTCTGCCTTTCTCATTTATCATTATCGGCAGATATAAGCATGAAAAACATCAAATGTCGACATCAGCCAATAATTCCCTTATCATGCATCCCTAGTGCTGATTTTGATTAGATTTCGGAATGTTGTTTAGGATAATGTCGATTATCCTAAATTACTGGCAGGGAATCTCATCTGGGTTTGAATTAGCAAGAACCAACAGAGAAGATGTGAACTTAAGGAATCTGTAACCATTTTAAGATAGCACATGCAGCATTAAGCACGAGTACAGAATAAAGGAGTAGACTTGCTGATAAATGAATAAGTGAAATAAACAGAAGATTTATTAAGGGTTGCTTTTTTAAAAACTCGTCTTAAAAGGCCAATGAGTCATCCAGGGTGAGGAGTTGAACCCAATGCTGTCTAATGAAAAAAAAAATGTGTGTGAGTGTGTGTGTGTGAGTCTGTTCATTTGTACAAGGAAGAAAAATGCCGTCACAGTGTTTCCTTATAGAAGTTGGGGGAATCCTTACCTTGCACAAGTCACAACATTTTTACAAGATATCAAACATCGTTGTATAATGCAAGTGTGTCAACATGGGAGTCCAAAAAGTCCAACAGTACTAGATCCCCTAAGGGATAACCCTCGCCAGGGCTGCACAGTATACTGTTTCAGCATCACCCTGTCCCATTACAGAATGTGCCATGTCAGGGAAGGTAAATGAAGTCAAATGCAGTACGCTTTAATATTTTTAATACTTGATAAACCTGGTTCAGACTTTCCTTGGTTTATTTATGAGTCTTTTCAACATAAAATAGTTGACACAAGTCTTTATGTTTCAAAGTTTTATCTTTTTAATTTTCTAAGCAGGTCCTCTTCTCTACAAAAAAAAATGTCATAGCCACTGTCATAGTTAGAAATCCTGTATTTCCTTATGTTGCAGTGTTGCTTTTTTCCCAATATTGCGGGAGAGATTTCCAAAGAGCAGAGTTTGAGCTCCATTAGCCAAGCAACTCAAGGTATTTGACAATTCACCTGGCTAACTGAGAAATGCTGTATTTTGGAACTTCCCGCTGGCGTGCTCTTTGCTTTAATCTTGTGTAATCCGTGCTCCACGCACTGGCACCCTTTCCACAGCAGGCCTGGAATTGTCTGTGCCAGGAACGACTTGTTCTTATTGCTTATCCGTAATTACGCCCTGGTTTTCTTGGTGCATAAATTTTCCAGCGATGGGCACTCAGAGCATAGATATTCGGTCTAAATGGGGTAAAGATGCATGAGCTTGTCTGCCATAACACCACACAACAACAAACATGCTTAAATCCAGCCAAGATTTCTTGTCCTGGCAGGTTTCTGCTAGCACAGATTAGTGTGTGATTGCAGTAAATTTATTGGTATATTCCATGACCAGGCCATCCCGGAATACAGGGGCGCTTTCATTTTTGTAGATGATTTGACAAGCCAGGATGACTGTGACCAGAAATTTTGCCATGGTTCTAAAATGATCTGCAAATAATGAGTGACTAAAATGATATTTTATTTACTATGTATCTTTTTGCCCAGCATGGTTTTATCTGGAGGGTTATAGTTCGAGAGGGAGAGAGAGAGAGGTGGGAGGCGGATGAGGTGATTTGGGTGGGGGGGAGGTTTGTCCCAGGCTTGCTCTACTTTTCCTGGCAGAAGCATCCAGAAAGATTTTCAGCTCCACTTCCTGGCATGGGGCTGTTTTTAGAATTACAAATGATTTTAGCAGCTCCACCCAGAGATTAATGTTAGCCGAAAATTAAAGAGCCTCTCCATTAGTCTCAGCAGTTTGCTTTTCGGAAAAGGAAATAAAATCTTTTCTTTGGAGCCTAGTCGTTCAAGCGCATCCAAGGTCTACACGGACATGGAGCGGTTTGTTTGAGAGGATGACTCCTGTGTCTGGAATTCATGGGAAAAGCAGTAAGTGCACACATGATCTGGAAGAATCCTTAAAAACCTGCACCTAAAGTGCCCTCGTTTACTTGCTGGAGGAGGGCGGGTTTACTTTCTCCTCCAGGAATGACTGGAAAAATGAACGATGCACCGTCACACAGAGACTCGGCCAAACGAAAGCTATTGTTTTCTTTTTTAAATAAAATCCATGTTCTTGTCAGTCAGAGCTTTGTGGAAATACCATACACACAACAAAAGAAGGCTTGTCTGTCCTCGTTAGACTTCTTGAGCTGGAATTCAGCCCGTGCAGGTTGTGTTCAAAAGAGATGTAAATAAGTTTTATCACAATTTGATATGTCAATTTCATGGACAACCATTCATCGCCTGCTGATAAGTCTTGGAACAATATGATTTTGATGTAGAATCAATTTACGAACTATCATTTGATTTGAGACAATATTATATCCTTATTTAACACCATCGATTTCTTTTAAATCAGATAACAAAAAGCAAGCATTCACAAATTCCAAAAGGCATTTAACATTTTTATTCCCGAGCTCAATCTAACGTTAAAAGGAAAATTTAGAATTTATGCTATTGATGCTGTGGACTTGTTTATCACTGAAGCGATGTATCGATGTAGATCGAAGTATCGTTACACCTTTAGTATTCAGGTTGGTCTGTGGTAGGCAGGTGGACTGACCATTATGAGCTTTTACAGGTAATATGGTGGCTTTTGTTGTTTGTTTATCTATTTGCAAACGGCATTTATTTCCACCTCGCCTGGTCAGACAACCTTGCACTGCTGTATTTTGGCAGGAAAACTTCAGTGCTGTAATCGGGGCCCACAGAGTGCGATGGGAACAAGCTACGTATGAGGGAGGATAGAAACATTCCAACACGCGGCTCTGTTGAAATAATGGGGAGGGGCGCAGGGAAAAACAATACGCGCCAAGAGTTAACGAGGCGGACATGCGGGGGACCTAACCCACTTTCCCTAACCTACAGCTGAAGGGGGGGGGAGGAGTGGGAGACAGAGAGGGAGAGGGAAGGAGGGAGCAGTGGGGAAGCTGGGTGGAGTAGTGAGGGTAGAAGAGATGGAAAGTGAGAGGGAGAGAGAACTAGGTGGTTGTCATCTCATGCATTCCTCTGTCAGTGAGCATTATAGACTTTTGGGGAATCGGCGCCATGTGAATTGCATAAGCAAGACGCGCATAAGTGTTATTGTTTGTAGACACTGCACATCTGTGGGAGCAAGAAATCACCTAGCAACTCACTTCTCGGGCAGCACGGTGGCGTAGTGGTTTGCGCTGCCGCATCACAGCCAAAAGGTTCTGGTTTCAATCCCTGAGTCAATACAGACAGCGTTTTTTGTGCCAGTTTCTCCTGAGGGTAAAAACTTGTTGGGATGCCATCTGATGAGCAAGTACTTGTTGGGATGCCGTCTCTCTCTCACACACACACACTCATAAATGATCTGACACGGCATTTTAATTGAAGTTTTGTAGTCTGTCTGCGTATTTTGCGAAGTCGGGTGTAATCTCTTAAACCCAGAGCTTCCGACAATTCCATGGGATCACATCACTGCGGGATATCCCAGGATTTAAAGGTCTTTGTCGTCGCTGCTGCAGCCATGTAGTGTAGTTTTTTTTTTCTGACATAATGATGAGCGAATGAATGTGCATTATGGTGAGGCAGGGCACTGAGTATTTCAGAAGGAATGCTGATCTGAGATCAGCCCAATGTTGCCTGCAAAGATTTGTTATTTGTGTGTGGAGGTTTAAAACTGATCCTAAATCAGCTGTTGTTTTGGGAAATCTTTTTATCAAAATTGCTGATCCCTAAATAAGTGAGAGGAAACCTGGTCATCGTCCTCAATGTGTAATTTGACCTGGGAAGAGACATTCCTTGAGTAGGTATGTGTTGAACTGGTGATGTACAGTAGGTGTAACAATACACACGCCCGCTATATGATATGGACGGTTGGCCAAAACAAATCACAGTGTCTGGTGTCATTTAGGCTTGATTTATATAAAGAAAGAGTGGACACTGTTTTATTACAGTTATATTTTTAATATGATTTAAGTCGCCATGGGTGTTGTGTTTAGACTTGTACTGACTGACCTCCCCACGAAGAACAGTAAATAGCTTACACAAATGCTAAAACAGAAGTGTCTGCTGTTCTTTGCAACAATGTAGAATGTTGTTTATTTGTTTCATTAAATTGTGAAAAATAATTCTAGTTGTCAGGATTTGAACCATAAGTTTGTTGAACCCTTGGGTATCAATATCGGACCTGAAACGAATATTGGTCGACCTCTGCTGTATAGTTGCATCTTAAAGATTATCATCAATTCTTGAGGTGAAAGTGATTGTTCCAGTTGATTTACTGAGAAAGAAAATGCACACATACATACATAACCTTACATGCAATTACACCAATACATTTTTGGAACCAATTCAAGGTTAATTATTGTGCATGACGCAGTGGCACTGAAGCATAATTCAGTCTTACAATCTGTGAGTTCTTTTCACAACTGTTTGTAGGACTTGTTTGTTGATGTGTACGTTGATTTAAGCACTTGAATGTGTTCTCGTTCCAAGCTCACAGGAATTGGATAACTAAAGAAATATTGAGGTATATATGAACTGTGTGTATATATGAACTAATGTGTGTTTGGTTTTCTTCACAGGCACCATGCATGTGTCTCTGGCAGAAGCTCTGGAGGTGCGAGGAGGGCCTCTCCAGGAGGAGGAGGTCTGGGCAGTGTTGAGCCAGAGTGCTGAGAGCCTGTATGAGCTGATGCGCAGAGGTGAGCCACAATAAGGATATATATGTATCGTATGTGAGAGATCCCTGACCCCTGTGGGCTAAAGGCTAAATGTAAAGATGCTTTTGCTGACCCTGTACATCGCTTGACCTAGGCTGGAGTTTCAAAGTCAAAGTAAACCTTGTCATCTCTGCTATGCACTGTACAAGTATACAGAGAGACAAGAAAGACAGCACGGCACACATAGGGCCCTATGAAATCCATTTTTTCCCCTAAATCCTGTTAAATTTTTTCGTGAATTCCGTTTTTTCCATTTTTATTCTTCTGAATTCCGTGTTTTACATTATCATATTTATTCACCTAAAAAGTGTCTAATTATGGAGTGGATGGGAAAAAAGTACAATGCAATAGAAAAAAATTCACATTAAGTGACTGTTATTCAACTTCAACAAATTGCTGGGGTTCAGCAGAACATTTACTGCTTTGGTAAAACATTTACCTGTAAACAACAAAAAAACATTCTTTTTTTTGTGCAAAACGAAAGGTTTCTGATGTTAGTTTTTGACTGTAAGTGGTCGACACGTGTTCTTGCGGGTGCAGTCTATTGTGTGCTGGCAAAACTTACAAAAGAGTTGTTCTCCCAATTCATAAAAACTGTTTGGGTATTGTTCTGCTCTAAACTCAGCACTAACACTCGAATTCTGTAATTTTTCTGAGGACTTCGGTGTTTCAGCGAGCATCTTCGCCATAGCTAATGTTTTCCCCTCTGTGTCTGTGCGTTTGTGTGTGTGGAAAGCTGAGTCCCGCCTCAACAGATAACATATACAGGGGGCTGCAGCGGCCAAAATTGATTAGAAACCATTGCTTTGCTTTGCCCACACACCGATATCAGCAAATTACACGACCTTCAGCGTTTTACAACGGATTCCATTTAATTTGTTGAATTTCGTGATTCCGTCCGCGTTTTCCGCATCGCGAAAATCATAGGGCCCTACACACAGTGCACCACAATGACATGTGACCTTTGCATTTGACCCATCTGTAAAGGGGCAGTTAGCAACTGCTTTTTTTTTTTTGGTCAGGGCCTGGGGAGCAGTGCCTGGGAACTGTACCTTACTCATAAGTACTGTATCTCACTGGCACCTTTTCTGGTGCTGAACTTGGACCGATGACCTTGCGATGACAGGGTCAACTCCCTAAACGTTATGCTACCAACTGCCCAGTAGATAACCTTTTTTTTGGATCAGAGAAGCTGAACCCTCAGACTAGGGGACATAGCCAAGTCACTACACATAGTTGGTTTTAAATGTGATATCAGAGAAATCCTGGACAGGTTTCATACTAGATAGTAAGACAATGGGTCATCTATATAGATGTATTTGATTGTCAATTATTGCATACAGTTATGCGAGACACCTTTTTAGGTAGCGAAGACTCTTACTCACTTCTCTGAAGAACTCAAACCAGATCGGAGAGTAATTGAATGATGGAGCTGATGGAGGTGGAGATGAACGGGACTGAGAAACTCAGAATTATGATATATGGCATTAGGTTATACTTTAAAACAAAGGCTGAATGAGGTATTTAAAATAAGACTGTTGAAACATCTTGAAAGACCTCAAAAACCTTTAGCCGGAGCCTTAAGCAAAGAAAACGTTGCCCATTTAAAGGGTTCGAGAAAAGGTTTTTGACGTAAATAGATATAATGGAAGCGTTTAATAAATGCTTTACCATCCAGACTTCCTTTGTGGTTAATTTTTTTGTTGCCAGGTAACATCCACTGAGGGTTGGTCTCATGCTTTAAGAGATGGCCTTGTGTGTTTTAATACCCCTGCTGCGTGCGCGTGTGTGTGCGCGCGTGTGTTAGAGAGAGAGAGAGAGAGAGAGAGAAAGAGAGATCTCAATCCTGTTCTCCTGGTTTCTCTGGTCTGTTCAGACAACAGCTCTGAAGCTTTTTGCTACGCTGCACAAATTCCGTCCTTTGACATGAGATTGTTGTAATGTTTAAACAGCGAGCATATTTCTAGTGAACACATTTCATGCCTGGAAACATTGCCAGGTTGAGTTACACTGTAAATGGAGACGTGGTACATTTCTTATCTTTTGTGGTTTGTTCATTGCTCGGAATCCACATGCACAAGGCATTGAATTACACTCTGTGATGCTGCTGTTGTCGTTTAGCTGTTTTCAGTTCCAACATAAGGTTTAAAAGATGCCCATCAATCGTTCTGTTTATTGTGATCATGCGCACGTTCTGCTGGAAAGCTGCATTTCTTCTCTACGTGTCTGCGGGTCTTGATGCGAAAGATGCAGGACGGGACCTGTCTCGCTGTTTTCTAGTTAAAGCTCAACCTCAAAGCTGGTTTGAATTGAGACATCTGTGTTGAACTCACTCGTCTCTGGAATACATACTCAGGATGACATTGTGGTTAAACAAGATGGGTATTTTCATAAACAAAAATGATACGCCTCAATCATTAATAATACGGATCTTGTCAAGACTGCGACACACGACATTCAGAACCTTTAATCGACATATTCTTGCCCATGACGATTATTTCAGTTCAAAGATTCTGTTAATATTTTCCCCTGTGTGTGTTCATGCACTGTCCTCTTAAAACATTCCAGTTATTATCTTCTCACTGAACTATGATGGCAACAAAAACCCAAAACAAAATTATCGTTAATTGTAATCAAGGTAAAATCTTCAATTAATCATGTTATTGATTTGAAGCCTTATCTCCCAGCCCTACATCCACATTATTTTGGGGTATTTTTAGGGTATTCCAGTGATTACTCATCATCATTACCACCATGTCATCACTTGTAATAGGTCCTTTTACCTCAGTGTCGCTTGACGTCATATAGAATCTGTATATCATTTTTCATATCACCATTCATTCATTCATTCATTAATTCATTCATTTATTTTCCCACTAAAAATCAAAAAATAATCCCAAGAAACAGTTGTTTGGCTGATTTCCCAATTGGTGCTGAAATAAAAAAATAAAATAACCGAGCATTTATCATTTTGCATTTTAGTTTTTCATCCAATGCAAGTGGCGTGACCAAGACTTTTTACAATTCTGTAAAAAGTCTAAAGTGAAAATAGTAGATGAAGAAGTGTAACAATCCTACTGTCAAGCAACAAAACAACGCCATCCACCATTATAAGTAGTAAAAAAAACAGTGTACATATTTTTATGTTTGATCAGCAGTGTGTAACTGTCACTTCCGGGTCACACGGCTTGAGCCCAGACGAAAAGCCAAAAGTGTGCATTTTTCCATTTTTCTTTTGAGCACAAAATGGAAAATAACATGGATTATATGATTAGAAGTGACCTTTGCTCAACAAGCATATGGCATATTGTCTTAATTTACTCAATACATAGCTTTAAATATGATATAGAGTATTTACTGAACAATGTCAATGCAAGAAAGCTGAATCGCTGCTGTAAAAAGTTCTTAAATGGAGAAATGAGTACATAAATGCTCTTAAAAAGCTTCTTTTTATCTAATGGGACTAGAAAAAGTTGTACCTAAACACAAGGTATTATTTATAATGTCACTGTCATACTGCCATGCGTGAGAGATTTAAACAAGTTTAAGTGTTTTTTCTTTGGAACATGTTAAAGGAAGTGGCCGTCTTTGGCTCGGGAAGAAGGCGTAGTAGATAGAAAAACAGGAGATGTCATAGCTCTGATGCCTCGCTGCCGTGTAAACAGATGGGGTTTTTTTTTCCCTCCTTCGAGGCCGCAGGAATGACGCTATGTTGCCAGGCCAGCTGCTTCACGTATACAATCTAATGTGGAAGTACGTCAGACCACTATTGCCTGTCGGTTGTGATTTTTTTTAATTTTTTCTCCCCATTTCCGTATGGCTTTGCGTTTATTATCAAGGGCCTAGTAGATCTGCTGCTAGTAGATCCAACTTTAAGATGATTGTTTGACTACTGCTAATATCCCTTCAGTGTTGGTGTCAGTTTCGCTGAGCAATTCGCACCTCCTTAACAGTGATTAGCATGCCGTTGCTGTGGCCCACTGTGAAGCCAGTGATGAGATCCTTTCCAAAAATAGAGGCCGTTGCTGTTGTTCGGCGGAATTATACAGACGTCATTTTGACTGACTGTTCGTGGGAGTTTCTGCGAGGGTTAATCGAAAAACAAAATGAATCAAAACCCCAGTCTGTGTTCATGTACTGTCCCCTTAAAAACGCAGTAAGTGTTGTCACATGACCCCACCACGACATGTGTGTGTGTCCTTTATTTTATTTTAACTCACTAAGAAATGCAGTGTTCTATTAGAAAAAAAATCCCAGCTTTAATAGTTGAACTATGAAGGCAATAAAGAACAAAAGTAAATCTTTCTTTATTAATCGTAATCGAGGTGTTTATCCCGATACTGATTTAAGGTCATATTGCCCAGCTCTAGTTTCTATTAGCCCTGCCTCCCCGCTTTCTCTCTCTGACTCGTCTGTCTCTTCTCTCTCACTCTCTGATAAGGGTCTGGGTTGGCATTAGGGCCACATTATTACCCGGACAGACAAAAGCCTCTTTATCAGCCACTGCTGAGGTCTCTAGAGAGGAGGAGAGCGCGTCTCGGGAGACTTTTTAGGCAAAGCCAGCTGTAGCTACGTCCCACCTTAACACAGCAGTTTCTTTTCAGGGTTTCAATAGAGTCGTCGGTAGAGCTTGGCAGGATGAACATACTTCAAAGCACAATATTTTTTGAACCAACCCTTGATATATAATATGAGATGATATTTTTTCCTATCCAAGAAGACACTCATTTTAGGTTTGCTCATTTATGTTCTTAGATTCAGTTATTTAGATCTCATTGCATGAAAACAATTGTATATGATAAGCAAAAATGGAGAATATACAATTCAACCCTGGGCAGGCGCCAACACACCGCAAGGGCACACAATCACACTTTCATAACACACCTTACGGGGCCAGTTTAGAGTTGCCAATAAACCTGTATTGCGTGCTTTAGGACTGTGGGAGGAAACCGGAGCACGCAGAGAAAACCCACACAAACTCGGGGAGAACATGCACACAGAACTCCACACAGAAAGGTCTTACGGCCGACCCCTGGATCGAACCGAGGACCTTCTCGCTGTGAGGTGGCAGCGTTAACTGCTGCGCCACTGTGCCGTGCGAGAAATATACATATTAACACAAGAAAATGCATATATATGTTAATTTATGAAAGCCAATCCTCTGACTACTTTGGTACTTTATCTACAGCAAATTTTCCATAAAAACTTAAAAATAAAAATGTTTCAACATCCTTTTAAGCGATATACAGTATATTGAACAAATAGTATGGCAAGAATGAGCATTCAAATGACCCCTTTTGTACGGAGAAATTTATCGACAGTTTCTGACTTTAAAGATGCTAAGCAAGAGGTGGTTCATCAAAATGAAGACTACATTTAGGACTTGCCCCAATCCACAGAGATTATGAACTACATGTAATTGGTTGAACCTTTTAAAGTAACATATTACAGAAGTTTTATTTCCAAACGGTGTAAGAAAACATCATTTGTATTGTGGCATTTGATGTGTTTTCCAGCTCTGCCCATTGGTCATTTTTATGGCCGGAGAGTTCGGTCCTATCCCACTTCCTTTTTTCCTGCTCCGTTGGCAGAATGATTCGGATGATAATTAGTCTTTAACCCTCAGGGTCGAGAGGGAATGATGTAGCCACTGTGGCATGTCTACTGATGAAGGATGGATCTTGTCCTCGTCCCGCAGTGGCTTCTTATCTGGCCTTGAGTTCCCCAGAGCGCCCAAGTCTTGCCAGCGAATCCCTCTTGACGCAGAGTTGTTGGGAATTTTTGCTTCTTTGTGCATCTGAAAGAAGAGATAAGCTTTTTATAACTATTTGACTCATCCCCTCAGCCTCCCACAGATGACGATTTGTATAATGCCAACCTTGCATTTCTAAAATGAGTTCATTTGAAGTGTTTCGAAGGCAGACTCGTTTTTTTTCTGCTTGATTCTATAAATGTCCTGTGTGTGTGTACGTCTAAAGAACACATTTAGCAGCTTTGCAAGTGGGTTGGGATTATTAGGAGTAAGTTGGTACTCTAAATGATGAAGCATCACATTCTCTAAAGTTTTTAATTGTTTAATTTAATTTTTTAATTGTTATACGTATTGACACACAGAACAAAACAGGATCAGAATCAGATTTATTTGCAGGTAGGTCAGAAAAACCTACAAGGAATTTGTTTCCGGTCGTTAGTGTCTCTCTAACCAAATATAGACAACGTGGAAACATAAAACAGAGTGTGTAAATACTACGAGATACACTACCAGTCAAAAGTTTGGACACACCTTCCCATTCAGTGTTTTTTCTTTATTTTCATTACTATTTACATTGTAGATTCTCACTAAAGGCATCAAAACTATGAATGAACTGTGTAAGGGCTATTTGACCAAGAAGGAGAGTGATGGAGTGCTGCTCCAGATGGCCTGGCCTCCACAGTCACCTGACCTGAACCCAGTCGAGATGGTTTGGGATGAGATGGACCGCAGAGTGAAGGCAAAAGGGCCAACAAGTGCTCAGCATCTCTGGGAACTCCTTCAAGACTGTTGGAAAACCATTTCAGGTGACTACCTCATGAAGCTTATCGAGAGAACGCCAAGAGCGTGCAAAGCAGTGATCAAAGCAAAGGGTGGCTATTTTCAAGAATCTAAGATATAAAACATGTTTTGGGTTATTTCACACTTTTTGTTTACTACATAATTCCATGTGTGTTCATTCATAGTGCCTTCAGTCAGAATCTACAATGTAAAGAGTCATGATAATAAAGAATAAAACATTGAATGGGAAGGTGCGTCCAAACTTTTGACTGGTAGTGTAGATCAGTATACAATACACAATGACCGCTAACAAGGGACACTATACAGTCCAAAATATACAGTAGAATATCCAGTAAAAGACAATATCCAATACAGAACGTATTGACCAAACGCAAAAGATACCTGTTGTAATGGATCTAAACAGCCATAACAGCTTGAGGTCAGTGTAACAGTCCAAGCTGTATCTCAATAATACTAAGATAAAAAATGTAATTATATGATTTTGTTTGCTATGAAATGGCAAAATAGTGTGCATCATGCAGGTAGCCGTATCGTTTGAAAAGCAGCCAACCAGCTGTGCAATCTTTAAGCTCTAAAGAGCAACTTTATTTACTAGGGGTGGGAATCTTTTACCATCTCACGATTCAATTCGATTCCGATTCTTGAGGCCACGATTCGATTCCAAATCGATTTTCGATTCAAAAAGATTTTCGATTCAAAATGGTTTGATTTTATTCATAATGATTTCTAATCGGGTTTCTGATCATGATCTACTCTCATCTGCTTTGCTATACAGAATGACAAACGGAGACATTAAAGTGTCTTTTTCACATTTATTAAGTTAAATTCTCAGGGAAGTGCCTTTTATCAAAAACATTGTCTGGTTCTCAATTGCTACTCATTAGTAGCTAGCTATAAAATAAGTTGGAACAAAAATAAAGTGCTTCTTCATAATACAATATGGTTGAAAATAGATGCATTTCCCAGGAAAGTTGCAGTTTACCACAAATATCATGTAGAACACAACCGGAGAAGACAAAAAAACATCTATATTTCTCAGTCAGATTCAGTAACTTAAAGAATAACAAGTTATGAAAATAAAGTGCTTCTTTCAAAATGAAAAATAGTACCCCTAAGCTACCTGTCTCTGAAATGTTCATGACAGTGTCTCTTGCAACAACAGAACTGTAAACTGTGCAACTGATTATATGATTTTCAACAAATCATGAAAAAAACTGGACATGAACTGTGTCCAAGGTTACTGTCCATTTGCAGATGCAACATTCAGGTTCTTTTGTAGGAAAAGAAGCTGATCAACATGTGCAGGAGTGAGACTGCTTCGCTGTGCTGTCACTATATCTCCAGCGGTGGAGAAGCACTGCAGTGTGCGTTGGTCTGCAGCTGGCGGCTGACTCTGCTCCGTGTCGCTGAGCTCCGGGTGATGCCTAGTAATATGAGCACGCGCATTTGTTGTGCTGCCGAAGTACTTGGTCTTCGTTTTGCAAAGCTTGCACACTGTGTGTGTCATGTCCAGCGCAGTGCTTCCAGGCATTCGGTAAAAACCGAAATGACGCCAAACTTTAGCTTTAAGTGAAGACGGGGCTGATTGGATCTCCCTCTCATCCATATTTGCTTCCTCTTTGTTTTAGTGATTTGCCGCGCACGCTTACGTTCAAAAACCGGCTGCGTGGTGGTATCAGTACAGACCAGTAGGCTAGTTACAAAAATGGAGGCGAACAGCCAGCTGATTTTATTTATTTATTAAATCGATTCTTGGACATTTCAGATCGATTCTGAATCGTTGCAAATGAGAATCTAGATTTTTCTGTGAATCGATTTTTTGGCACACCCCTATTATTTACTCCATGTAATTTTGAAACAGTATAAACTAGAAGTTTTATGTTGGGACGTATATCAGTATCAAACGGTATGGCAAACCTGTGAGAATATTTTGTCCGTATCGACCGGCTCCCTGTCAACATGACACTAACAATAGTGTCTCTTTAAAGAATCACCAGATGAGAATTCCTGCTGCTACGCTGTAAAGTCCAGTCGGGCTAAGCATCATACTTATTTGATGTCACCACAGACTACATCGTGCACCATGTTCCAGACTTCAGGGCCTGCTGTTCTGAACAGAGCATTCGCTGGACCTGTCCCCCCGCCACTCTCTCCTTTATCCAACCTATTCTCTCGGGCTCCGTGGTCTGGGGTGGATGCTGACCACTGTGGTCTGTGGTGGGAAAGATAAAAGTTTATCAGTCAGCTGTGGTCTGACAGCTTTATGTGCCTCACTGTTTCTGAAGGTTTGAGTTTCCCCTCTTAAATAGTCTGGCAGGTTAAAAATGGCATGACAGTGTAATTGTTGGTGATTACTTTTCAATCTCTGTTTAAGTTTAGAAGGTACAGAGATGGACATCAGTATATGTTAACAGAGAGGTCCAGCTGTGGTCAGTAGGCCTCCACAGGAAGTGTGTGTTTACTTGTTGAATTCTGTGATGTTGTAAAGCAATGCTACATTAAAGTTACCCATCTGTTTTTTTATATTATATATATTTTCCACCCAAATTAATGTGTTATCGCTTATTGTGTTACTGTCTCTTTTTCCACCCAGCTCTCCTTTTACTTCTTTACACAGTCTTACATATTTCACTTGATTGATATTTCAGGAGTTTTGGAGTATGATTTGAATCGTTTTGGCTCCCGTTTAAAAAACGATTTTTTTGTTTTATCTGCCAAAACCAAACCCCGCCGCCTAGTGCTTAATTTGTTAACATTATGCATTTGTATTTCTTGTTAGTTGACTTGTTTCAGTAAAAAAGTGCAGCTGTGTTTATTTGACAGTGTTGCGAGCCTCAGGGACACAATTCAGAGTATCATCACTCCCAGATCGGATTAGTCTGTCTCTTCATGGCTTTTAGATTATTATTTACGATATCTCGTGGCATCCTCATTGAGCAGTTAAGCGGTTCGGTTCTCTGTTCCAACCAGGTCTGGTGCTGCACCGAATGCAGGATCTCACTTCCATGTTCAGACTCCAGCTGTTTATTTCTGCTGTAAGCGAGTTGTTTACTGTTTATTCCCTGTCCTTCCTGCAGACCCCTCAGCCCTGGGCTTTATCATCTCCCCATGGTCCCTGCTGCTCATGCCTTCCGGAAACGTCTCCTTCACGGACGAGAATGTGACTCAGCAGGATCTGAGAACGTTCACCGCCCCGGAAGTCCTCGAGGGCCTCAACCTCACTTCTCTGTCCGACATGGAGAAGGTACGGCTTCGAATCTAAAATGGCAAGGGAGGGTTATTTTTGGCTTAATAAGTGATGCATGTTGCCATTATTTTTTGTCTTAAATTATTTCTATAGTTGTATAATATTATACAACTATAGAATGGAAGAAAATCCAATAAGCTAATGTTTTGCACAAACACACACAATACAATTTGTGTAAAAGCGAACAAATCTTAAATAAGAACAAATGTCTTCTTAAGAGTGGTTGGTGAATGAGGCCCAATGTTCTGTTCCTCCTAGTTTCCTGGGTTTTGAGATGGGCTTAGTGTTCTCATGTAACCCTGCTTGTTATTTTAAGCTAAGCAGTGGAAAAATGTGTATTATGATTCTGCATAAGCAAGTTGCTAAAATCTACATTAGCGTCCTGGCGACAAGTTGCCTTCCAAACAATCCTACACAAGTAGTCTGTGCGTGCCGGTTTCAGACCGTGCCGTTACTGCTTCTCATATTGTTTTTGAAATCGGCTTTTGTGTATTTTCGTATCGTACACCGCAGTTTAACGTTACCGTCACTGAATTAGGCTCTGTTCTTTATAGCAGTCTCAAAGAATCTTCTACATTCCTTGGCAAACCTCAAGTTATTCTTTCCTACAGCTAAGCCAGGCCGAGGGAAGTCAATTTGTGTTCTCTCTCTCTCTCTCTCCAACTCTCTCTACCGCTCCCGAAGTTTGAACTCGGCTCACAAATACTCGAGCGTGTGAGCGTGTTTTTGCTTAGCTGGCAAAACGCTTTGCGCAGAGGCATGGCATGTTTCGAAGCAGGACTAAGTTGACGTTAAAGGGGTTGAGTTGCTGCAGTCGTGTTTAGTACAAAACAAACTTGGAAAACACACGTTTGTCATCCCTTCCTTCTGGGGGGTATTGACCCCTAATCAGTATTGTGATTCATTGAACATTTTATCTCGAGTATGATTAATGAACAATTATGTTTTTGGATGGATGGATGTTTGTTTTTGCTCTTACAGTTTATACAGACAAGGTTTATATTGTAAATATGCACAACCGTTAAAGCTGGGATACTTTTCTAATGAAAGATTTTCAAAATAACTGAAGGAAACACAGGCATAGTGGAAGACTGGCCGGGGCAGATCACGTGACGTTTTAAAGTATTAACAGACATTTCTGAGTATTTGAAATAAGACATCAGATAATTGAAACAACAGACAAAATATCAATATACTTTGGAAGTTTCTTGTTTCTTGCTAATGGATTAAGCCTAGTCTTGGACTAAGTTGTAGTACTAATGGAGATTTACCAAGCAAATTTAAAGCTAGTCTGGGACTAGGCTTAATCCTCGACTGGGAAATTAGCTCATAGTGTGTAAACATGGCTCATCACTCTCCGTCCAGAAAAAAAGGCTTTTCCATAATACCTGGTTATTAAGCGTTATTCAGGTGCAGCCAGTTACACACACACTTTATCTTAACTGGGTGTTTTTCTTTTTTTTTTTTTTTTTATCTGTCTACAGATGCTCATGTACTCACTGGGAATGACTCTGTACTGGGGCGCAGACTACCAGGTTCCACAAACACAGGTAAGACGGTCCAAGCAAGTTTAAAGACCGGGCCCGGTACAGTATGGAGGTGTGTCCCCTCAAGTGGACGTCCCTGCCCTCTTTTGGATCATTTGGGGAAAAAAATGTTTAAAAAATATATATTTTTAGACGCATAAATTCTTTTTTTATTTAGAAATATTAATAGGCCTTTTGTTAGTTTGTCTGTGGTGGATGTTTTTGTTAACTGGACACTTGCACGCTGCTGTGTGAAAGTTTTTATTCTCTTGGCACCACCCTCTGTCTGCATGTAACTCGCCCCCCACCCCTACGAGACATTTACTGCTGGCGCTGGAACTAATTCCCCAAAGGAATGTGTGAGGGGATTGTTTGGTTAAAAACATTATTTATAACTTTTTCACTTTTCTGTCGTGTGTCTGAGCAATTAAAACGTGTCTGGCCAGATCTTTTGGAGCATACCTTCGTGAACAGTATCTAACATTATCCTAAATATGATTGCAGCAAGCTTCACCAGAAAAGAAAAATATAAAATATTAAATCAGAACTACATTACTGCTCCTGTGACACATTCCTGTATCTTGTTTGTGAAAGTTATGCAGGCTGCAGTGTATTATTACATAATTTCATAGAGAACATTCTGATATGTACAAAGGTAATGATAATTGAGAGCATTGTTTTGTTGTAAGATTGAGGCTGTGTGTTTAGCGTTATGCAAGCTAATTACTCTGTTTTCATCACTCTATTAGATTTAGGGTTGGATGATGTATGGAATATACTCAATATATCTCGGCTTGTTCCTCGTGTGATGTAGTAAATGACCGTATTGTGAACATCGAGTACAAATCCTCACATTAATGTTAAACAGACAGCATGTACTTCACTTTCGCACTTGGCTTCTCTGTCCTCTCAAAGCAGAGCGCTCACTCGCTCGCCCATCCAGAACACTCTCCTAGCACATGAGCGTTTTGTAGCAGAAGCGGAGGGAGGCCAGCGTGAAGAGAGAGAAGTGAATATCCACACGATTTCAGAGACATTAATTGTACAAAAGCACAGAAGCAAATGCGTAAACATGCATAAATGACATTCTTCACGATGACAAACGCGGTGTGTGTGTGTGTGAGCACTTGCAACCCTCATGTGGAACGCCAGCACCCGCAAAAAACGCTCCAGTTCAGTCAGATCTTCCCCTTTATTACAGACAAAACTCATATTTTAGCTGATGAATAACAACAACCAGCGTTCTACTCACAATACAGCTGTTTACTTCATGATGTCAGTGTTAATTCCGGACGCACATCCATCGCATTATTGTGACCCCACTCAGTCATGCACGGGGGATTTTGGGAAATGTAGTTCTCTTACAGAAAAAGAGAATATAACGATTTTATATACATATATATACACATATAGTGTCAAGATATATATTGTTAGTTTAAAAGCTGATTAAAAAGTAGGGCTGGTGATATGGCCTAAAAATATTTTTAAGGTGTGTCAGCGCTAATAAGATTGATGGTTTTTATCAGCTTTTAAAACGAACGAACATACATCTAATTTGGACATGTAATGACCAATGGGTAAATTTACAGGAAAGTGAATATGTGGATAATTGTCTCTCACTTCCAGTATGATTTCCAGTTTATACATCCTTTTTGGCAGAGAACTCAATGAGCTGAGCCACATTTTGGCAAGGGAAAATGTATGGTTGTTTTGTCACAAGGGACGTAAATGTGTCATCGTTAAAATGTGTCTTTGTGTGCACTAGCCTATGAAGTTGAGCGATCACCTGAACAGTATTCTGCTGAAGATGTGCGAAGACTCCACCCTCTCTCGTCTCTCGTTGCGCTCCATCCTGGACGCCTGCAGCACACACGTCCGCAACTCGACCTGCGATCCGGCCTTCTCCTACGTCCGCAAGCTCGTGCGGCTGGTGCTCGGGAGTCTGTCACAGGTTTGTCTTTCTCACAGCTTCCTGTTTCCTCTTCGCTCCAACTGCCTTTGAGGTTTTGTTTTATGCTCATTTCTCATCCTTTCTTCAGAAGGCCCTGAATCTTGCAAGGAGGAAAGTATGTGCATAAATGCATCTAAAGATGTATAGGGTTGGGGTTAGGGTTAGACGGACACCGACACAAACACTTAAAGGAATCATGGTGTTCTTTTTATTACAATTATCCACAAAGTGTGCAGCTTTTCTCGCTGTAGTCTATCTATTCAGAGCCTCTTGATACGGGAAGTTGCAGATACTTTTGTCTGCTTTTCAGGTGGTTGACACAGGTTTTCCAGCGTGCGATCTTTGTTCACTTGTGAGAGAGGGGACACATGCGTGCACACAGGCGCGAATTGGGACGGAACTCTGCCGTGTGCGATTAGAGGAGAATTGTAAACATGTAACCATGTAGGGACAGAAATGACACGCTGTGGTGTAAATAAGATAAGTAACATAGTTTGTTCAATAAAAGGACGTGGTATGACTTAGGAGTGGGCGATCTTTCCAAAAAATCATATCACGATTCTTTTAGCACAAAATCACGATCCACGATCTGAATTGCGATCTGTCTTTTTAATCTAGTGTTTATCTACAAGTACAAGTACAAACAACTTTCCTATGCTATCAAACTAGCTGACTAAACGCCAGGCTCTTTAGTTACATATTTTAAACATGAAAGAATAGGTTGAAAGAACAGGTTTCCATTAGCTGTAATAATTTTCTGCTTTCGCGGTCACAGCTTTTTTTGCAAAGAAAATCAATTGATCCACTTTATGGGGTTTCAGAGCAGCCCTTTGACTTGGTCAATATTGCCACCTGTGCTGAATACTTTCTGATGGTTGCGCTGGTTGCTGAGATACAAGGATACTTTTTCCCACTTTTTAGCTTCCAGTCGTTAATAAAATGGATGATCAGACTCAGGTACGGCTCGGATGTTCGACTGGACCATAAGTCTTTAATTTCTTCGCAACACTGTCAACATTTGCTATACATATGCGTAACGGCTGCATCAGAGAAATATTTGCGACTTGGATCACATCATATCGTGCATATTAAGTGAGCATCAGTTTCTTTAAAAACCCACGTTGTCTGCATCTTTGAATGGTACTATAACCGTAGTTAGGGAGAATGTGACCTCGTCACTTACCACTTTCTAGCGTTTGCTGCTTTAATCGTATTTTTTCGACTGCTCTAATGCGCCGGTGAAAGACAACTGTTTGTTTCGCGACCGCGCAAGACGAGTGAGGTTGTACTGTCCAGAGTGAAACAGTCTCGGCATGTTCCTTCGCGTATCTCCGTCTAAGATGATTAAATGGATTTGTCATATTTCCTCCCGAAGTGCCGACCGTTGTTCCATAAATTTTATACATAACTTTGCTTTGTGCAGGATCTGACTGTGTGTAGCCGAACCACTGCTGCACTACTGACGCTGAGGGCTCATCTACAATACATAGCGTGCTACGAATAGTTTTTAACTTCGCGCAAGAGAGCCGCGGTGGGAACGCGTGATATAATTTGGCCAATTACAACGGGAAATCGTTCTGTTGGTTTGTGGACTTGACGCGGATAAATTAGTATCTAGGGTTAGAAGGATATAAAATAGGGCTGGGTTCAAAAAATTGATTCACCGATCAATATCGATTCTCGTTCGAAAAATACGACATCGATTCAAAAATTTGCGGATCGATCTTTTCCTGCGGCTATGCACCACTTCTCGCGACTGATCAAGAAGAGCTATAAAAACGTGAGACCGGCGAAACCGAAACCAAATAGAGCCATGGCTGAAGCTGCTCCGGTCAAATCACCGTCTGGCCTAAAGGCTGATGTTTGGCAGCACTTCGGTTTTAAAACAAGTTATTTTATAACCAAGCAAAACTAGTATTGACTAGTATTATTGAATCTCTAAATAAATCGATATCGAATCGGATCATGACCTTGTGAATCGGAATCGAATCGATTTAGGAAATCAGCAACGATACCCAGCCCTAATATAAAAGATCACAATCTGTACGATTCGCATGAAAATTTAATTGTGGACGTCTTTAAGATCGATCATAATCTAAAATCATCAAACCACGCACCCCTAGTATGACTTCGGTTGTGAACTGGCGCTATTTAGAAAATAAAATTAAATAAAATTAGCTTGACCGTCAATGTGGGGCGGGGAGTAAATCACAAGTTTCATCTCTTATGTTATGTTGACTTTATAGACTTTAATTTGATGTCTGTCTGTAAGTCTGCTGCGATGTGACTTCAGTTTGATTAAATTCAGGAGCTAGTTATCAATATAAGACAATATCATAAGCTTAGTTAAGTCTCTTTCATCCATATAAAATCCAAAAAGGCAACTTAAACATCATAGGACAATGTTATTTCTGTCCTCAATCAGACATTTAAACAAAAAACATCTCTTTAACAAAAATGTTTAATATAAAGTGACATATGTATGGCATCTGATGAATATTTTCATTTTGGTTTGATTCTGTGGGTTCTTGGATTACTGCATTGATGTATCGACGTAGAGTTTCACCTCCTCGATACTGTATCCTCCTCTGTGCCATGCTGGCAGTCAGCTCCTATGTTAAGTGACACCACTGAAGGGCAGCATGGCTACTGGCAGGACTACATTTGATCTCACTTGCTGCACAGTGTCTCTCTTTTCCCCCCGTTTTTACTCTGAACAACAAAGGCAGGGCTCTCAGTACGCGGCCACTCTTGTGATTGTGAGTGACAAAGTGTGCGAGACCCTTTCACCTGGTGAGGAGAGCGAGAGTCTTCTCAAGTAGACCTGCTGTCGCTCTTTTTGTAATGCAAATCGCTTTCTTCTCTAGTTCTTCATCACTTGTGCATTGGCTAGTTCAGGACGTCATTCGCTCGGTCTTTTTGGCTTTCCTTGTAGACCTTGTTTTGTGGGTTTCCTCCGGGCGCTCCGGTTTCCTCCCACAGCTCAAAAGCATGCAACATAGGTTGATTGGCGACTCTTAATTGGCCATGTAAGGTGCGATTGTGTGTGTGTGTGTGTGTGCCCTGCGGTGTGTTGGCGCTTGCCCAGGGTTGGTCCCCGCCTTGCGCCCGTAGTTCCCTGGATAGGCTCCAGTCCCAGCGTGACCCCAGTTGGGATCAAGCGGTTCGGATAATGAACGAATGAATGTTTCATATCAGCATTTATCTCATCTCCTCTTTTGTTTCCCATCCTCATTCACCTCTCTTGTTCTTTCTTTTAGCTGGATGGTTTGCTGTCTCAGTGTGACAGAGAGGCTCTGCCTGAGCGGAATAAAGAGATTCGTGAGAGGCTGCGTGGGAAGGGTCTACCCGCAGGTATCCAAAACTTCCTTAAGCACATAACGTCACGCGCACACACTCACACCCACACGTTTGCACGTCCCCTTCCCTCGTTCTTTTTTCGAAACCATCTGTAGTTGAGCCATGTTAAAACACACACACACATATATGCCTATAAACATGTACAATATAGAGACTTTACGCTGACATTTGAAATGTGAGCTATTTACTGTTCATTTTGAAGTGTAAATTCAAAAAGCAACAATAATAGTAATAATTTTGGTTCTAAAGCACACCTCAGACCTCTCGAATCACACATGAGCAAACAGAAAGCAAAAATAGAAAAATATCTATCTTAAAATATAAAGTGTATATGTATACAGATGTGTAAACTATAGTTAAAGGACCTTTATGGTAATATAAAGTGAGACATAGACAATTGTTACATATGCAGTTTAAAAATGCATTGATAATAATAACAGTAATAATAATTATTATTTTTATTTTTATTTATACAGCAAATTTCATAGAATAGGAAAGTGTTTTACAAAAAGAGAGATAAACAGAAAATGAAATAATAATAATAATAATAATAACAACAACAACAACAAACAATAATAATAAAAGTAAAGCGTGAGATTTGTGACCCTCCACGGCAAAACCAGTCACTTGTCGCAATGGAGGTTTCCGAGAAAAACGACCGTTTATGTTGAGTAGAAATTTTTAGATTTTTTGTTTTTAGTGTTTTGAAACAGTGGAAGTCTACACTGTACTGTTGTGAATAAATTCGCTGGAAAAACTTACCTTTCCATCATAAAACGTGAAACTTTCTTGAGGTGAGAATTCGAATTCCAGCAGAATGTTAAAGTTTCTGTTTTTGACCGCTCTACTTCAATATTTACGCTAAATCCACTGGTTGACTTTCTCCGTTTCTCACTTGGCGTGACAGGAGAAACCCGACTCTTTGAAATGTCGATATACCCGATTCATTCTATATAGGTATCGTTTTGAAGCTTGATTTATGCCCTTTCATGAAAACATAATAACTCAATTTTGAAAATTTGCGACAAGCGACTGGTTTTGCCGTGGAGGGTCACATATTAAAATGTCAAACTCACAAAAAATATGTAACTGACTTATTTTAGAGATTTAGAATTAAGATGCAGAAGGAAATTTAACTTGACTTAATTTAGCAAATAAACGTTGTGCATTGTTTTACTAACATTGAAAAATACATTTAAGAGTAAAGCTCAAAAACCAACATGATACTCCAGCATTTTTTTTTTAAAGTTTGCACACCAGACGTTTTGCGTTCTAAATGCAGCCATTATCTATCCCTGATTGAATCTATATTGTCAGCAGTGCTTTTGCTTGACAAGCCTGTTTTCTGTTCCTTTGTTGGGGCAGGCCTCTTTAGGGATGGGCACTAATCAGTCAGCAAGCAGCATAACCAGCGTCACATTTAGCCCAAATATCATCCTTTTTAGCCAATCTAAACAGGGCTGAATCTCTTTGATTCCACTTGTATGCTTCTCACCCGCTGGCAATTTGCTTAAACACACAACTGTAATCAAGTCAGTAGGATGTGGGAGAACAGTGTTGTTTGCTGGGCAAATAAACCCAGACTGATATGAACAATTTAACATCATCTGAAACGTCTCATTGACAGGTTATAACTGGAAATAAACTCCAGCTCGAACTTCTCAATGTAATCTATTCTTGTGCTGCGAGTGTGTTTTGGCGGCACCTCTTGAGGAGGGACTACCATTCAGCCCAGTATAGGAGTGCTGAGTCAGGCTTTTTGCGGGATTGTTTGTGTAAAGCAGGCATCTAAGGGATGTTGCACTTTACCATATGACCTCACATTCTCTTATAGAAGGGAAGAACCCATCCATTTCTAATGGATTCCTAACGGCAATTCTCACAGATCGGTGTAGCGGGAGTGTCTAGTGGATATTTAATGGTAATTCTCGCTAGCGTGTCTGTGACATACACTATCAGAATTTTGTGTTCTATTTGTTTCGTAATGGCCTTTCTCAAAGATACACAAGTAGGAATTTCTAATGGATTCCTAGTGAGGAGATACACTTGCAGAAATGAATGGGTTCTAATAAATTCCTAATGGTATGTTCTCAGATAGAATAACAAGAATGTCTAATGGATTCCCAATGGTGAGATACACTTGCAGAAACTCATGTGTTCCAAGGGTTTTCTAATGGTAATTCTCACAGGTACGCTAGCAGGAACTTCTAATAGAATCCTAATGGTAACTCATGCTGGCCTGTCTGAGATACACTTGCAGAAATGAATGTGTTCTAATAGAATCCTAATGGTAATTCTCATAGATACTGTAGGTCTAGCAGGAATTTTCAATGGATTCCTAATGGCAGTCCCTACTAGCGTGTCTGTGAGAAATGGTGTGTTCTAATGGATTTCTAGTGGCAGTTCTCACAGATTCACTAGTAGGAACGTGTGATAGCTACTTAATGGTAATTCGCTCTAGCCTGTCTGTGAGATACACTCGGATTCCTAATGGTAATTCTCACAGATACACTAGCAGGAATTTACCGTGGATTCCTAATGGTAGTCCCTGCTAGCGTATCTGGGAGAATCTGTGTTCTAATGGATTCCTAATGGTAAATTTCACAGATATGTCAGCTGAAATTGCTATTAGAAGTCTCTTAGTAATTTCTAAGCGTGTATCTGTGGCAATTTGTGTACATTCGGAGATAAACCCGTGGACTCAGTCTAGAGCCACCTGCTTAACTGTTATATGGTGCTGCATGGTTCTGCTGTGTAGCTAAGGCCTGCAGTACAGGAAGTAAGTCATAAAACAGCGGCGCATGACCTGGTATTAAAAGGAAGATGCCAGAGGTGCTGCTTGTCAATCAGCAAATATACCCTATCTCTTTTATTTCATTGTTGGCCTTGACTCTGCGAAATGCTGCCAAGCCCTTGCGACAAAAGTTACACGTCCTCATTAGCCTTTTTTTCTTTTTAGCCAGATTTGGGTGGTGCTCCCCTTTAACATGATCGTGTGAAATGCTCTCCAGCCCCTCCGACAGGCTAAACATCCTTATTAGCTTCCACGCATTGTTAGCCACCCTAACGTCACGTCTGACTTGGCGAATTCCCCTGAGGCTCCTGTGCTCGCTCCAACGGTAGCTGCGCATTAAAGAGCTCTCTGTTCCCCAGACAAGTCCTGACAACGCCAGCTCCTCACACACACTTTTTTTTTTTAGACGATCAGACTGACCTCGCATACATTCATGTGACGCGGAGGCTTAAAACAGTGCTGTTTGGCTGCCTGCTCTGGCTGACTCGGTTGCCACTCCAGAATTTTAACTTAGCTTTAGCTTTTGAGGGTGGAGGATAGCAGTGTTTATTTTACAGGTTTGAAAGGCACTGATTCAAGATCAGAAGTAGGTGTTGGATGATTTTGTGGAAATGAGGCATGAGGAAGTGTTGGAGTTTTTCTAGAGCTCACGCCTTGATTTAAGCCCGTGCGCGGGCGGGAGGATTTGACATTTTTTTTCTCCACCGAGGAGTATTATCTTCTTTACATAAATCATCTGATAGCTTCTCTCTCTCTCGTCCCTCTTGCTCGCTGTCTCTATTTATATCTCACTCCCTCTCTATCTTTGTTTCCATCTGTTTCTTTATCGCTCACCTCTCACGCTCTTTCTCTGTGTTCTCTCACATGCACACTCGTTCTCACACTCTCCCCTTTCGTTCTCTCGCTCTCCCTCTTGCCTCAAGAGCAATGTGCAGACAGACAGAGTCAAAGTGAACCTAGACATACACCAACACCGCAAACCAGAGCCCCAGGGTCTGATTTTGGAAAATATGACCAAATCTTCCCGGTGGTTTTCTGAGCTTTGGTGCTTTTTCTTGACAGCCACAAGGAACTGCTTATATAAGCGTGGCAGACTGCTAAGTGCAGATACACATTTCTTCTGGTTTGTAGAGTCTGTCTCTGTTTTTGTTGCAGTGTTTGCGTTCATGTCAGGTAATGTGTAGTAATCATGACGTTTGTATATCGCTGTAAACAATGGTTTGATCAAGAAGTCACGTTAACATACTTCTTTCAGTTACTTCAACTTGAAAATCGGCCGATTATCGGGGAACCGGAGCCCTTTCACGGAAACTTATGGGCAACAAGGCGGGGACCAACCCTGGATAAGCGCCAACACACCGCAGCGCGCACACACTCACACAATCACACTCTCATTCATACCTTACGGGCCAGTTAGAGTCGCCAATCAACCTGTATTGCATCCCTTTGGACTGTGGGAGGAAACCAGAGCACACAGAGGAAACCCAGGTGAACACGGGAGAGCATGCAAACTCCACACAGAAGAGCCCCACAGCCGATCCCAGGAACCCAGCACTAACCAATGCGCCACCGTGCCGCCCGCAAGTTAGTTAAAACAGTTTGGCACGTGCAGGCAGAATTGAGCGCGAAAAGACGAGAGATTTTGATGGGAATGTTCCACTGCATGCTCAGAATTTTGCCACAAAATAACTCCTAACACATTTTAAGACAGAAGGCACGGACTGTATAAAATCCCACCTCGGACTTTGGCAGAAGCGCTACCTCTCCAACGTACAATAAACACGTCATCAACTATCGGCTGAAAATAGCGTGCAAATCTAAGCGACGGTCCCGATACCGATGACTTGAAAAGCAATTATCGACCGATTCCATTATTATTCTGATATTATAGTGCATCCTTGCTACTTAAAGTAATGTCATCAGGGACTGTTGGTCCTTGGGCATGTTCACGTCATCAAATCTGGTCCTCATCGGGGAAAAAAACGCTCCTGTTTGAAGTGACCAACTCTTCGTACAGACAGCAATACAGAGCTAAAATTAGACCTAACATAATGAGTTGAGATAATTGGTATGTACAATCTGATTTTACTTTAAGGCTGTAATTGAAGGTAAGGTTTTCAGTTGACCCAGATTCTTTTGAACGGTGTGTCTGGAGTCACACATTCACTCTTAAATATTGATTCATGTCCATGAACGGACGTAAAAAGATGTGACGCTGAAAACTCAGTTAGTTGAAATTGCGTAAATGATGCTTTTAAGTGAAATAAGTGTAACACGGCTAATTAATGAAATCGGTTTTTAACAACACGGCTGTGAGTCACTGAGGGCACACTCAACTGGTTTTGGTGTCAAGGTTTGACTGGTTAAACCTTGGCCATGTCTGCATGAGGTTGCAATTTTTTCACCTTGGCATCCAGAACATTTGATGCTTGAAAGAACAGTAGTCTTTATGGCAGAATGCTTTTTTTTGAAGACTGTTCTACTGTATCGTCACCGTCTGCTTCAGTGCAGTGTCGGCTCAGGAAATAGCTTGACCTTTTTGGAGAAGGTTGAACAGCAATTTAAACCGTTTCATTGCCCCGATCTTGTCCTTGTGCGGCTCCTGGATCTTCTGACACGCATTTTTTCGGACTACTGTGGGAGCACATGCTTTAGAGAGAAAAATCACCACATGGAATTTTATAGGCCACTTCTTCTGACTACTAAAGTTCCCCCTCGCCCTCGCTCACTCTTCTCCTTCTTTACTCTTGTCTTCTCCCCATGACTCTCGTCTCCTTCTGAGTCATTGTCTTCTCATACAATACGAACTCTGCGATGAGCCAAATCTTTGGGGCAGATCTGTCAAAATGAAGCAAAGACTTTTTTGTTTCAATGTCGAACGGCACCTGGTGATACTTAAAGGCAGAAAAGATTTGTCGGCTGTTCCTGAAAGCCCTTATTTGACAGAAGGAGCGTCAACTCGGGGAGATGCCAGATTATATCCGTCTAATGTGTTGCTCTCTGGTTTGAACATTACGGCGTTTTGGCTTCACTCTCGTCGTGAACTGAGGTTTATGTTGACCATAGCCAATGAGTTTAGCATGTGGCAGCATGTTAAAGTAATAGTTTCATAATAATATCATCTGTAATGATATCATAGGTACTGTGTTCCCTGTTCCTAACCCCTAATGACAGTTAGAGAAAACGTGTATGCGCGGAACAGCAGTTTGGGAAGCGTTCGTAAACTTTTTCTGCCATAGAAAATCAACAGATCATAACTTGGTGCAAATGTATGGAGGAGGATTTTTCTGTAATCTTGCAGCTCTAAGCTCCAAATTAAAAATACAAGATCTCCAGCTTAAGCCCTGCGGACAACTGTGTTATCTAGTTTCCTTTAGGGGAAAAATCTTACTCGACCCCTTAAAGTCCACGATATGGGCTTGGTGGAAGTGTTTCAGTTCTAGCAGTACTTCCCGTGACACGGTGTTGTTTTGTAGACCTGGCGAAGCGATCATGCTGAAAGATCTCTGAGTCAAGGTTGTGTATCATTTCAACCACTTTCGGGATCGCGCTGTGTGAACAAGGCATTAAAGGGTTGCATTGATATTATTTTGTTTAAGAGAATTCAATCATTACTTTTATTTACTGTACATTTTATTTATTTTATAATTTTAATTTAATATACACGTTATCTCTATTTTGCTACAAAAGACACACTGCACTTTACACATAAATTCTTTCATAGTATGAACTTATACCTTCACTGTTTGTAGTGCAAAACGATTCATAAGTATATTTCTATTTTTATTTTGTCTTAGGAATAGTCAGGGTACATTTTAATTTCACATTTTACTTATATAACTGTATCAGATATATAAATAATCTTAAATCTTGAACGTTTACTATTACAAATAATCTGTGGTGTTTAAAAATATAGTTTGCATTCAGTGGAACAAGTTGTTTTTCTTTTACTCAGATTTCACATTTTTCACATTTTTTGTGAACTTATTTTTATTTTCATACCTAGTTCTGAATTGCTTCAGAAAATCGGCGGTGAAAAAAACAGAATAGCACTTTAACGTCTGCTTTTCCTCAACAGGGAGGAGTGCGGCCCACCGGGTCCTGGAGCGTTACCGTGCTCGGACCCAGGAGCAGGCTGCTCTCAACCGGGGCCTGAGTCGCTCAATGGGCTCGCTGCCCGTGCAGGACCTTGCGAGGGCGGATGAGAGCCTTTCCCACTTCCCTCCTCCCGAATATGCTCGCGGATATGGCTCGGAGAGCTCCCACGAAGCCTACCACCTTCCCAGACAGGAGCAACGGCAGCAGCTGCTTCAGCTTCAGGACCACCACCGCTCGCTGCCCCACCACAAAAAGAAAACCTGGTCGTCCTCCGTGGACCTGGTGTGCCTCGACCCGGACGCCATGAGGTTCGGAGCACTGGAGGACGCACGCCGGGGCAGCGTGGCCCTCAGCACCCGCTCCGAGGGCAGGCCCAAGTCAGCCTCCCGGCCCAGGGAGTCGCGCCATTACGAGTACGGAAGCCTGGAGGCCAGGAAGGAACATCACTACTCCAGCCGCTCTGTGGGCAGCACCTACGACAAGCTTCGGGAACGCCAGAGAAAGCTACACGCCCTCACACAAGCCATGGACGGTGAGTCTCGCCCGCTTCTACTGCTTGTTCTTTCGGCTCCTGTTAGGTGTTGGTTTAGTGGATTGTCGTTGTCCAAACACTGGTTTTACATGGAATGTTTGGTCTGGACAGCTGGTCAGAAATGAATCGAAACCAACATTTAATCAACGTAACACTGTCTGTGTCGGATATTTTGATTATTATAACAAAGATGGTGGAAATAAAGATATGTACTCTTCCATCGGAAACCTTCAGAATCTCTGCTTTAATAGTTATAATTACAGCATTTTTACAGTTCAAGCTAGGGATGCACGATAATATCGGAATCATATCGGAATCGGCCGATAATTGTTTTCTTTAAGTCATCGTCATAGAACCAATGCTTAGATTTGACCGATATTTTCAGCTGTTATTTGATGTCGCGTTTATTCTACGTGGAAAAGGTAGCGTCTGTGCCAGGCAAGTCGGGGTCGGATTTTATACGGCCAGCGCCTTCTTTTGTGTCAAAATTCTGAGCGCGCAGTGAAACGTTGGCAAGCGAAATCTCTTTTGTTTAAGTGCTCAGCTGTGCCTGTCTGTGCGAATGTTTTTTGAATTACCTAAGTTTCATGTTTGCCTCACTTTGCGAATGTGAGCTGTGTCCCAAGCCACGTACTGCCGCACTTAATAGTATGGTAGGCGCTCTGGACCTTTTTGAGCTACGGGCTTCTTATGATTAAAACAGTAATCTGATTTCTAAGTGTGCAGTGGAACTTTGCTGAGCAATATGTCTTGCCTTTATCACACGCAACTGTGCCTGCGCTTGCCTTCATCATTTATCGGCATCGGTATCGACAGATGTAAGCATGAAAATATCGGTTATCAGCATTGGCCAATAATTGCCTTATCGTGCATCCCTTGTACAAACGTTGATAAACCTTGAACTATGCAAAAAAAACTAACTCAACCCCCCCCCAAACAAAATAATTGTTTACTAATCGTAACACAGGTAAAATAATCAATTAATCATGATATTGATTTGAGGTAAGGCTGTGCAATTAATCGAATTTTAATTTCAATTTCAATTTCAGCTCCAAACAATCACAAAAATAATGTAATCGACAAAAAACAATTATAATTACAATTATTTTGCCACATTACGCTCTGCAAGTATACTCATATTTTGTCTTGTGTTCCGAATGACACACGCACGCGCACTAACGCACCTTCCGAAGACTGAACGCACGTGTGTGTTCTGGTGGCGGTGTACAGTCTGAGCGGGTAAAGATGGCGGAAGGAGGAGAGCAGCATAAAGTCTTAAATAGTAACACAAAGTAGTGTTAAATAATCGTGATTTCAAGATTGACCAAATTAATCGTGATTATGTTTTTTTTCATAATCGAGCAGCCCTAATTTGAGGTCTTATCACCTCAACCCTGCTGCGTACTCTTCCTGACTTCCTGGGACAACGACTTGAGCTCTAGCAGTGACACTGACTCGTACATTCCTGCTGGCCGGGTTTCGGCGTTATCTCCCAAAATTGGAACAATCTGTTGAATTCTCACCGTAGGCCTCATTTACCAATACTCTTATAATAGTGTAATGTTATACAGCTACAGAACTGAAGAAAACCCAAAAATCAGTACAAGAGTGTTGTTCATCATTATTAGATTTCTATTCTAACCTAAGAAAAAATCTTAAATAAGAAAACTTTGCGGAAGAGAAGTATCTTTGTTCAAACAGTGTAAGTGAGTTTTAAGAGCAAGTTTCTTAGAAGATCGCTCAAATAATCGTCATTTACAACAGAAACCTCTGAAGCTGCTGATTGACCATTTTCTTGATTGTTCCATTAGTTGTCCTGAAATCTTTAGATTAGGAGAACGCTCTCTCCTGCAGCTGGCCGAGGCGTTGCTCAAGTTTATAATAACCTTATGTCAGGTTTTGTTGTCATTAACGCCAGCTACTTATTTTGATCACTTTACTGTAACGCTGCTATCGCTCTCAAACACCTTTGACCCTTTGAATAACTTCAGCCACCCAGAGACGCTAATAACTTTATGTTGATTTCGGGACTGCTTTTCAAATTGTAGCCTTACGTGCAGTGTTGAAGAGTAGCTAACTAAAATGAGTCATCTTACACACATTTTTCATTAGGTCATCAGCAGCAAAGCTGCTTTTACAACACTGTAGCCTTTTTTTTCTTTTCTTTTTTTTTTTTACCATAGTACGGTAATGTGGCTACATCAGGGGTTTTCACCTGGTTCTCTCCCAGGGACCACCACTCCGACTAAACATTAATCCGCTGCCCACTGTTTGTCCGTGTGGAGGGCATTTTGAATAATAAATAAAATGAAAGCATTTTTAAAAAAGTGATTTCAGTGGTGAAACTGGATTGCAGGTCACAGACCACCTGCCTTGCTGCCCCAGACCACCGGTTGAAAACCCCCACGCTACATAATGCTGTTATTTCTCTCTCTCTATTATCGATGGGCAGCAGGTGTTTCTGGTTGGTGTTAAATTGGCACAAGTGGCATCTGATAGGTTACCGTACCTTTGTGGTACAGGCTCTTTGCGTCACAGTGTCTTCTAGGCAGCTGTCAGATGGAGTTAGAGAATGGAGTCCACATTGGCAAATATGGAGGCGTGAATCCACAGCTTTGTCTCTGTAGCTTGTAGTAGGGCTGCTCGATTATGAAAAAAAACATAATCACGATTAATTTGGTCAATCTTGAAATCACGATTATTTAACACTTTACTCTGTGTTACTATTTAAGACTTTATGCTGCTCTCCTCCTTCCGCCATCTTTACCGCTCAGACTGTACACCGCCACCAGAACACACACGTGCGTTCAGTCTTCGGAAGGTGCATTAGTGCGCGTGCGTGTGTCATTCGGAACACAAGACAAAATATGAGTATACTTGCAGAGCGTAATGTGGCAAAATAATTGTAATTATAATTGTTTTTTGTCGATTACATTATTTTTGTGATTGTTTGGAGCTGAAATTGAAATTAAAATTCGATTAATTGCACAGCCTTAGCTTGTAGTGTACTTCAGTTCCGTATTAAAGCAGTAGCTTGACTGTAACTTTAAATCGTAAGTAGCTCGTAGCTTGAATAGCTCAAGTGTAAAAGTAGCTTCTCCAACACTGCTCCTTTGGTGGCGTTTTTGCAAAGGCCTTTGCTGTTTATTAACGGGCCTCTCTTCCTAACGAAACACATCCCAAAATGATTGTCTTGACATTGTTTTTGGACCGTTTCCAATTTGAATATGGACCTTGGAAAGGAAAGACTTTTCTTACCGCTCACCAAACCCCCTGAAAGGTGGTGAAAAGGGGATTAAAACCAGAGGAACAGACTCCCGCCGGAGGCTTTTCGGCGCGAGGGAGACTGCGCTGTAAAACTTGCTACTGTGCGCACCCTTAGTCTTCTAAGGCTTTTTAGCCACGACCAAAATCCCCAAATGACTATTTTCCTGCCGCTTGGAGTTCCTGGCCAATAAAGACACGGCCGTTTCCTGGCCGGCGCTCCTCGGAGCTGGCTCGGTGCGTGTGGGGCTCCGCTGCAGTGTACGCACTGACTCACAGTGTGGCAGTGGCTTTCAGATTCCTGGAACTAATTAGAGAGGTGGATAATTGTAGCCTTTCAGAGCTCACGCGTGTGTGTGTGTGCGTGTGTGTGTGTGAGCGTGCGTGTGCGTTGTGTAAAAATGAGAGCAACTGTCTAGACACAAAGAAAGTGATCCAGCACCAGTTTTGCTTTGGTATTTTTAAGATATTGCGACCCACAAGTGGAACACTCGCTGCATCAAATATGCATTTTAATTTAGGCTTCTATATCTTGCTATTATGTGGACATTAAGATGTAATTAGGGAATAGTTTAGTAGTTGACTATTCTGACGTTTTTCGGACAGCTGATTACACGTGGAATAATTTTCATGATCAACATTGCCGATGTAGTTGCCTAATCCTTGCAGCCCTAGTGGATTATATTTAAAGTCATTTAGACCGTGTTTACTTGTGTTCGTTCTTTTGTTTTGTTTCTTTCTATTCCCCCTATTTTCATAGCTTTGTAGTCTTTGATCATTTTTGGGTTTAAAAGCATGATCAGTGCTATATAATTATTCCTCACACCAAGAATCATGCATTACTTCTCTTTTTCTGCTCCAGCTTGTAGGTTAGAAAGTGAAATTAGAACGTGAGTGATTCTTTGTCGTCGTGAACGCACCACAGCACAGCACACAGTGCACCACAATGAAATGGTACCTCTCCATTTGACCCATCCGTGAAGGAGCAGTGGGGGCATTCATAAAAAAAAAAAAAAAAAGAGAGATCGTTTGGGCGCCATGCCTCACGCCCGCTTGTCCTGCTCCACCGGCCCTTTGGCGAATATGCCATTGCGCAGTTATGCCATGCCGACCAGAAGGAATGTCCACAAAAATCCCAAATCCAGCGTCGCCCGACGGTTGAACCTAAAGTGTTTCCTTTTTGGCTAGAGATGACTGCGCTCACAATTACTGTGAATGAAGGTAATTGAGCGCGGGCTCTTTGTGAGTTCGGTAGATGTGTGTCTCCCAAATGCCCTTTCCATTCCACACACCTTTATACACGCGAAGAAAAAACAGACCGCCCTGTTGTTTTCAGACTCCATTTCCCTTGGGTTTGAGCCCATATAAATTCCTACATCATTATATTGTTGGGCATTTGATACACCTGAATTACAGACTCTCAGATGAAAAACTGGGGAAGAAAAAACCTTTTGTTCTGCGTTAAGGTTTCATCTTGTGAAGTCTTTGCACATGTTTATGTATAAATATTGAGACGGTTTGTTGACGTATAACTAACACTGAGTAGCGAAACCTGGTACTTAACAGGCCCCGGGAAAAAGGTATAAATCCGATTTTTGTTTCTACATAAAAGTAATCTTTCCCAGTTTATTTGAGCAGTTCCGTTACAGATTAAGTTGTTTCATTTACATTTACAGTATTTAGCAGATGCTCTTATCCAGAGAGACTTCTATTTTCCGCATTTCAGGGACAGTTTCCCTGAGAGCAACTTGGGCTTAAGGGTCTTGCTCAGGTACCCAGTCATGGTCCAGAGGCAAATGTCCTAACCACTAAACCACCACCACCGCCCCTAAAGTTAATCTAGAGTCTTCTCTTGCGTGTGTGCTGTATGGGGAAACTCCCCACACACGCACACAGAAGCTGGTGTCGCTGCCCCATCTGTGTGGGTATGTAGAAAGTTCTGTTCTTCTTACGGCTGTATGGGATTTGTATACTGACATCCGGCCTGATCGGCGAGAGCGTGCACACAGATTGAAACTTTAAATGACATTTTAATACCTTGTAAGACATATATAAAAGTATACGTACACAATCACAATACTTAATATCCGTTAGTAGACAGTAGGGGTGTGCAAAAAATCAGTTCACAAAAGAATCGCGATTCTATCTCTACCGATTCAAAATCGATTCATACAGGATACAAAATCGATTCATATTTCCCTTTTTGTAACGGCGCGAGTTTAGTTGTTTTTCCGGATAGAAGTTTGCCAGTTCTGTAGATGGCACAGTGCTGGTTTCTGCTCAGATAGTAGTCCTTGGTGTGAGCAAGAAGAAAGCAGCTCTTATTTGGTTTTGTTTTATCTACTTTTATGTAAAGTGTTAATTTAAGTTGTTTAATTTAAGTTGAAGGTTTGCAGTTTATATTTGCAACAGTTTATATTTTTGTGATGCGACTTTAACTATTATCTCAGGGCTGTATTTCCTGTCAGACTGATGGAAAATAAAAAATAATGGACGTTTTGAATCGAGAATCAGTTTTGAATCGAATCATGAGCCCAAGAATCGAAATTGAATTGAATTGTGAGGTTTTCTGAATCGTGCACCCCTAGTAGACATCCAAATATTTAAGTAGTACAGCCAGGCCGAGAGACAGCTTTTTATTTGATGTGAAATTGTAAAACACTTAAATAAATGCACACCAACTGGTTGTGGACTGAGATGTCGATTGAAAGAATTCAAACTAACAAAAACCACTGTGTATGTTTCTTTACTTTATTATGATGTTTGTAGTGATGTTGTAGCTCCTGTGTGAGAGGATTTTTCTGCTTATTGTGTCGATTAAAAAAAAAAATTGAAAGTGAGTTGTTAAATAAAGCAACGTTAATTACGTTGTTAATTTGGTTATTTTCTTCAAAAAGTAGCGAAAATACCTTCAAACTACTGGACTAATAAGCAGTATCGGTAAGAGTAGCAGTACCATTAAAATCTTAACGTTACCCATCCCCACATATAACCACAAATACTAGTCAGATTTTGTTGTGGTAACCTGGCTCTACGTCAGCTTCAACCCCCACACATTAGGGCACTGTTGATCATTTTCAAGATTCATTCGTTTGATAACTATTATACTTGTGATGATGCGAATATCAACAGGAATGATTATATTTTGAGCATATCGCCCAGTTCTGGGCACTGTTATGCTCAGCACTCTGTTTACTGTATTTTTCAGTTCTGTTGAGCCTGTCTGACTTGGCCCACTGCCGTCTTGTCATCTGTCTTAATTTGGTCTGCATGAAGGATAGTTGATGCACATTTTTATCCAACTGAGTGGACGGAGTTAAAAGTAAACCTAAAAACAAGCATGTGTCCCTTGTTTTCAACTCTTAGTAAATTAATTCTTGTGGGTTCAGACGGAGCAGAATATCTCCTCATGGAATCAGTCCTGATATGTCACAGAAAGTCTCACACAAAGGCTCATTTACACACACCTTTAATGCTAAGGGGCTTCAATCAGTGCGTCTTTCCGTTCTGCGGTGTGGGCCGTAATTGTAGTCATGTGTAGCGGATGAAGGAATTCCAAACCTTATTGGACTTTCTGCTCCTTGGCGTCAGGTCATGTGGCTCTGAGATTGTGTGTGTGTGTGTGTGTGTGTCTCTGTGTCTGTATGTGTGTGTCAGTAGCCAGGTTTCCATCCAAGGAGTTTTTGCGAAAAAATATTTAGCGCTTCAAATTTTTTACCGATATAGCTGATGGAAATGCTAATTATCAATAAAATTTTGTAAATGTCGACATAATATTTTTCCGTTTAACTTTAGTGCATAACTTCTATATCGATACTTCAGATGTCGCAAAAACTACTTTGGAAACACTTTGTTGGAAAAAAAGGGCTTTAACGCAAATAAATGTGTCACATGATACATTTTCATCACGTGGGTTTCGTCGCACTGGGGTACTTTCTTCGAGCTCTAGGGCTATCAGACAAGCAGCTGCTTCATTCTGCTGTCGTCTTCGGATATTTTGTACAATTCCAATTATTTGTGAAACTGAAATAACAGTAAGCTGGCAAATTTCAAAAAACTGTCTGAATAATCTCTCCATCATTTTGTTTCTTTGTTTAGCGGAGGGGGGTGTCACGTGGAAAACAAAAGGTAGATAATTTGCGACATACACAAATTATGTATGGAAACGGCTCAAGGGCAGATTTTTTTTGCGATACACCAAAACCTATGCGACAGTTCGTTTTGGGGGGGATGACGTCATCACGCCCACCATTTTATCGATAAAAAGCCAGTTGGATGGAAACAGGCTGGAGACAGCAAATTCCGCACATTTTTTTTACGCATATTCTGTTTGTCAATAACAAAACATTGCAAAAAACTGGATGGAAACTTGGCTTATGTGTGTACGTCAGTGCATTAGAACTAGGGAAAAAAAAGGAGGATGAGAGACCATGTGACTTGGAGCAGCACTCTGATAGGTCGGCGGCCGGGGGCTGGACGGAATCACTAGAGCTTTTATCCACATAACGAGGGGGGGGGGAGGAGAGAAGAAAGAAAGCCTTTCCTCTGAAATCTCATGCGGTTCCGGACGGAAGTGGGTGGGCTGATGGGCGGACCGCTTCTCAACCAGAGGGTCAAAGAATCGGAGTGATCCCAAAGCCGAATGTCTCACATCTGGATGTGCCGTGCCACCCACACTAGAGAGAGGAGCTGATACAGCTGTGGCCCTGCCATTGTCTCCTCTATATATCAGTGGCTGAGGGATGGGTTAGGCTGCGTGTTCTGTAGTTTTAAGAGGACTGGACCTTAATTCACCAAAAGATTTAGTTCTTAAAGCTATGAAATGTGAATAGTGTAATATTATTCCATAATATTATTATGTATTTATTAATTATAATGGTTATTTGTTATTGTGAACACACCACAGCATAGCTCACAGTGCACCACAACGAACCAAGTGACCTATGTATTCGACCCATCCATGGGCAGTGGGCAGCTTTTTGGAAGTGCTCGGGGACGGTACTCGTACCTCAGTGGTACTCTCTAACTGTTATGCTACCATTTGACCTAGAGCGCTCCTCATCATTTGTAGATTATTTTCCCAGCTGAGAACACATCTGGAGAATGTCAGAATCTCAATGAAAGTGGGTTTTAAGAGCAAAATTCTTCTTAAGAACACCTGATGAATGAGGCCCGATGTTTTGCTCACACACTCGGCGAAAGCATTTGGCGATATAAACCAATCAAAAAGCTCTGTCGACTAATAGTAGTAAATATTAGTAAACTTTAAAAGGGATATTGATTAAATGATATATATAATTTGACCACGCTTGTTTTTCCCTGTAACATATTTTAAAACTGGTGCACACAAACACACAAGCAGTAGTTCGGTCATGTCTGGACATGGTCTCCACATTTACAGCGGCCGCTTTGTTAATACCCCCATCTTCATTTGCGTTTGAACTGAGATGCAGGTGACAGTTGTAGTTTGTCTCTCAGTAGGAGCCCTCGGAGCGCCTCCTGTCCTTTTCACTTGCTGCGTTAGCAACATAATGTCGTTCAGGAGCACACTTCACACCCCATTCAGGAGATTGTTCATCTGGGGGTCACTTTTTGTAAGCTGCAGTAGTCAAAAACACACCGCCACCTTTATTACAGTCAGTAAAGGTGCTACCAGCCTGACGCTTAGGATTGGTATTGGGTAGGTTTGAATAATAAAAGTTATAGTGGACATCTGCAGAAACAATCAAATTAAGGATCTGCTTCAGTTCTCTAACCTCAGCAATGAAGAACAAGTTGCAAGTTAGGTTGGCATATGGTGAGGAAAATGTCTCATGGCAAAACCATTGCTTTTTGGTTAATGAGGGTGACGTTAAGATGACACTGTAACTAACCGCTGTACATGTAGTTATTTCACCACAGCACTCTAAAGCATTTTCATAATAATGAAATACTGTACGCTATTAAAGAAAGGCTGTAAATCTACAGTCGACTTGTGTTTCTTGTGGTTGCAAGTTGTTTCTTTGCACATAATGTGTTCTACACTTCTTTGTTACATCATTCAGCATTGCAGGTGTTCAGATTGCACGCCCAGTTCATATCACCCTTTCCTCATTTCATCATACCACATTGTTTTGTTGGTGTATCATTTTGTTTAAGTTCTGACTCTGACCTGAACTGTAATAAGTAACAGAAAAACAGGCTGCAAGATGTTAACTAAATGTAGCTGAATGAGGGCAAAATGTAATCAGTATTCTAAAATGCATTGCAGAACATTGCTTCAGAGAAAATACACATTTGTAGAGTAGAACATGGCAGAATACTGCTAAAAAAGCTACAGTATTGCTGTAAATATCAAATACTTTTACTGTGACATACTAAATTAAAATTGCGGTGCTGCACTGTAAATATTAACCCTCCTGTTATGTTGCGGGTCAAAAGGACCCACTTTAAATTTAGAAAATCAAAGAATCCCAATGTTTTTCAATATATGGTGTAATGGTGTTACTTATCTCTCACAGACCATGGATTAAATGAAGATAATTCATTCGTTTTTCATCACAAAATGCGTTTGAAAACTTTTTTAATGTACATTAAAACACAATAGTTTTACATGACATTGATTTTTTTAAAGTCAAATTGACCTGAACAGTATCTATGTAATATAAACATGCTGGGAGGGGGTTGCACCTATGTGAAATGAAACATTTTTGTTTTATACGTTGATTAACCCTATTAAGCCAAGCACAAAAAGTTTCACACTGAAAAAATACTTTAAACTATTTTTATTTCGTTTCTGACACTTTCGGATAATGAAACATGGCCTGGGTCAAGTTGACCCGCGAACATCATTGGTGTTCCGGAGAAACGAACATAACAGAAGGGTTAAATACTGAATGCATGCTGTAAAAACTGCTTCCAGTAATATATTTTATATTTGCAGCAAATTCTTTAGATAATATTCTGATTAGAAATTGCTTTTTTTAAATAGTATATATACGAATATAAACTTATGTCTAGTCTGTGTGTGTATGTGTGTTTGTTTGTGTGTGTTATGCATGCTGTTGTGTGTCTCTGATTGTTTTGGTCAGTTGATTGGTCAGAAAGCGTGTGAGATGTGAGTGTATAGGATGTGGATGTGGATCGTTACTCCCCTTTTTCAGCTCAGTGACCTTCCTCTCATTTCCTCTACAGTCCCAGACAGCATATGATACGTGGGTGTTGGTGCTTATCCGACTCTGTCTGACTGACTGCCTTTAGCCCTCAGGCAAGCAGATGCAGACAGGCCTGCTGTGTGTTACACACACATACATAGACACACACTAATGCAGGGGATGGTGGAGGGAAGAGAGGCTTTTAAAAATTTGCCAGCGTCTCAACAGAGGAGTTAGTGGCGCAGTCTGTGCATGAGAGGGACACTGTAGCGTGCGGTAGTGTAACAAAAATCAATGTTTAACTGAGTTGAAAAGAGGTTTTCCTGCTGAAGTAGCAGAACTTTTTACTGGTCTGTCTTTTTTTCTCTTCTTAGAGTCATATGCATATTTTCCTATTTCAGTGGCGGCCGCGGCCATGATAATGCATGCATGATATGTTGTAAGGGATTTGTATTGTGAAGTTATTTAGTGTAGCTCAGATAAATCAGTCGGTGTGAAGTAGGATGTTTAAAAGACCAAAAGGCATGGTCTACTCAAAACAGGGGTTTTCTGGTGCTGGTGTGTGTTGGATGGGTGAGGTGTTAGGGTTAGGGTTAGCCTTCACCAAACTACTCTCAGAATATGGCATTATGGAATTCAGAGTGAATTCTCTAGAGCTACACTCCAACAGGAAACAGAGTTGTTGTTGTTGTTGTAGTTTAGGTCACAGAATTCTTGTTAAGAAAAAGTTGTCTTGGTCCATTGCTCTCAACGTGCCACAAACAGAAATCATGTGTATTCACTGTTGTCAACAAGTTTCATCACATTTCAAAATTACAGTAATTGAGGGCACTTACGGTTCAAATGTCAGCCAATATCACGAAGTCTGCTATGGTTTGTTCAATTTCATTCATTCATTCATCTTTTACCGCTTAATCCCAACTGGGGTTGCGGGGGGACAAGAGCCTATCCCAGGAACTCACAGAACAACCCTGGGCTGGCGCCAACACACCGCAGGGCACATACACATACACACACACACACACACACACACACACACACACACATACACACACACACAAAACCACACTCACAATCAAACCTTAAGGGGCCAGTTTACAGTCGCCAATTAACCTATATAGCATGCTTTTGGACTGTGGGAGGAAACCGGAGAACCCGGGGGAAACCCACGCGAACACGGGGAGAGCATGCAAACTCCACACAGAAAGACTCCACGGCCGACCCGGGGCTCGAACCCGGGACATTCTCGCTGTGAGGCAGCAGCGCTAACCACTGCGCCAACGTGCAAGCCCAACTTGATTCAATTCGGTAGTAGTCTAATTATATGAGACAATATCATATGCCGATTTAACACAGTCAATTTCATATACATCAAATCTCAAAAAAGCAACTAAAATATCTTTTTGACATTTTTATTCCCGAGCTCAACCATATATGTGACCCTCCACGGCAAAACCAGTCGCTTGTCGCAACGGAGGTTTCCGAGAAAAACGACTGTTTATGATGCGTGGGGTAAAATTTTGGATTTTTTTGTTTTTAGTGTTTTGAAACAGTGGAAGGTCTATACTGTACTGTTATGAATAAATTTCGCTGAAAAACTTACCCTTTCCATCCTAAAACGTGACTTTCTTGAGGTGAGCAATTCAATTCCAGCAGAATGTTAAAAGTTTCTGTTTTGACCGCTCTACTTCAATATTTACGGTAAATCCACTTGTTGACTAGCGTGAAGATATAGGTATCGTTTTGAAGGTCAATTTATGCCCTTTCATGGAAACATAATAACTGAATTGAAAATTTGCGACAAGCGACTGGTTTTGCCGTGGAGGGTCACATATTTAAATGAAAGGCAATCTTTTCATAAAAATAATAATGATCTCTTGTTCCACGTTAAGTCACATTACAATCTAGGATGTTCTAGGAACATTCCATATGATGTCTAACTTTTCTCTCAGTGTGTTCACTTATGATCTGCTTCATCATGATCTAGACAGTGTTGACTGGCAAAGCCTTTTAGGGTGCCATGCTCACAATTGCTTACTGGGCACTAGTGCCCTAGAAATGATGCCAAATCACAAATATTTGTTGTGCATCTGAACCCAAGGTGCACAATCCAAAGGTCTAGCATCTTAGTCAAATAAAGTGGATGGTTGTCATTGTGAACACACCACAGCGCACCCCACAATGAAATTTGCCCTCTGCCTGTGACCCATCTATGAAGGAGCAGTGGGCATACAGTCTCCTGACATACAGCACCTAGGGAGCAGTTCTGGGGGAACATGGCTTCCTCATGAGTACCTCAATGGTACCTTTACCAGTCCGGGGCTTGAACTGGCGACTCGCCGATCATGGGGCAAACCATTATGCTACCACTGTCCCTAACATCTCACATCTCACAGATGTTATCGACTAGAGGTGTAGTCCTGAGTATCAGCTGGTAGTTTCTCGTTTCTTTCATAACCGGGATTAAAACAGTATCAGTAAACTTTCACTAGCAGTTTGTGTGTAGTATACCTTAACAAATAGTGGCTGTTCGTACTAGGGGTGCACCTATACAACTATTTCAGTGCCGATGCTGATGCTATACCAGTTTTTAACTAACAAGTTGTGTATTTCTCTGTGATGGGGAGACTGAGATTACTCTGTTATGCTTAATGAAATACTTTACTTAAATGCTGTTTTCTAACTAAAACAGTGTAATAATTACACATATGTATATGCTAAATTATTTATTATTAAAATAACTTTTCAAAAACGATTAGTTTAAACACAGTTCTGTAATGTTGTGACGGTCCCTAATCCTGCGGCACTAAAACCACCAGGAACACAGAGATTGTGAGCGAGAGCTGGTGTTATTAAGGAAATTAAGCAGTATAATCATGTGATTTGTTTTTGGAGTTTTTTAGTGTGTTGTGTTGCTTGTTCTGCTCATGGTCATATCAACCTGTAGGAATTAGTGTGAATCTCGAAGAATAAACCAGCTTTACCGCAGTGCCACTTCCCACGAATAACCAATTGTGAGTGTCTGCATTCGCGAACATGAAAAAACCTAAAATTGAATTGAACTGATCGGCTCCATAGATCAGGCCAATGGCGATATCTGTTCCACGTATCGGCTCGGTGCATCCCTAGTTCCCACACACTGTAGCCTGGTGGTTTGTGGCACGGCATGAATGGCCTCTGCAGCATGTGTAGTCCATTTGAGCTCAGGAATGCTATTGTAATTACTGTGAGTAAGATTGATATTTGTGTGGTTTCTTCTGTAGGCCTTGAGTCAGACTTTACTTCAAAAGGCTTATTGAATACTGAAACAGTCGCGTCACTGTCCCACTAGCAAAGGGAGGAACAAACAACGAGGACGTGATCTTCCTGCAACAACAGAGGATTAGACCTGTGTGTGTGCTTTATCCTGGGCCCGATGTATTCCAGTTTCTTGTCCGTTTCAGTGTGAAGTTTAACCACTGACGCTGCTTGACTTAATGGAGAGGCTTTAATTTTAATAAACTGGCCAGAGCTAAGTGTTTACGGGCAATTAAAGTTGATGGCGTCTGCGTTTTATGAGTTGTCACTGTGTGTTGAGTTTGGCTTTAACTCTGAGCTCAGCAGCTCTGAGCTCTTGTTATGGTTGGATTTAGCTAGGGCTGGTTCCAAAAGGAAGCGAGCGTGCAGATGTTTGGAGGGAGAGTGTGATGCGCGATGAATGAGATCGCAGAGCTCGTCTTTGCTTTCTCTCAGAGCTCGCAGTTGTTGCTTTGTCTATATTGTGGTGAGTTTTCCTCATCATTCTTCCTCCTGTTGCACTCCAATACACTTAAAGCACTGAACTCTGTAATGGGATTCACAGAGAGTGGTGAGGAAGCTTTACACACACACACACACACACACACACACACACACGCACCATATACAGTACCTCACCTCTGCACACATGCTAACACACACACACCTTCCATTTCTCTGGACTCACTTGTATACTCATACCATCCTTCCCTATACACACTCGAGGTGGACCGATACTGGTTTGTCAGGGCTGATATCGATACCGATTATTGCTAGTTAACGGTGCCGATAACCGATATTTTGAACCAATGTGCAAAAAATAAAAATTTTGAATTTTACAAACATCAAGCCCTGTTAAAACTCTCCTCTCCCCTCTTCTCCTTCTCTGAGCTTCCCCCTTCGCTTGTGTGTGAGTGCGGTGTGTGACAACAAGGCTTCAGCGTTGTTTGGCTACTACTCGTGTGACATATAGACAGTCAGCATTACAGCATGATATTGTGTCTAATGCTGCAGACGACTAGAGACTGCAAATGAAACACACAAATACGCTGTTAAATTGATGGACTTTGTCCTGATTTTGTCTGTACGTGTGGTTTTGTGTGTGCGTGAGAGAGACAGACTGAAAAAGAGAGAGGGGAAGATGTCGTATCAGTGGTTTAAAAGGCCCACAGTTCTCAGCACGTCTGCAGAGGGGAAAGGTCAAAACTAGCACGGGCTGATTCATTCTCCGGCGCTCACATGACCGCGTAGTTTTCGTCTGACCGGTTAGTTGACCAGATGTATCTCAGTCTTTCGAAACGGGATGTACCAGAACGACAATAGGAACTCGCTTCCGCCTTCTCACCGACAGCAGCCTCCGCAAAGCTGAATCCCCTCTTCTTTAATAAGTACAACCAAAAAAACGCTGTGCCTTTACTCCTCCGTTAGTTTCACTGAAGCCTGCTCTAATTGTTTACTGCCTGCTAGCCATCAGAAGAGTCAACAGTTACCACTCATTGTTCACATGAGCATTTAACACTGAAACTCTTCAGTCTGGGAAATTTCTGTAGAATGCTGAGCATGTCGCCTGGCCTGAAATGCTGGTCCAGGAGAACTTGTTACACGGAGAGATGTGTTGCAACAACATAAGGGAGGACTGTGTCAGTTTCTCTCTGCTGAGTTCACTCCACTAGAGCACATCAATCACACTTTCCCTCATTTGGTTGCTGTTGAAATATGACATGAAGCCACTAAGGCATCTCGGGGCCTTCAGGTTGTCACGGCACCAATGCTGTTTAAATAAACTGCTTGTTAAATTATGCAGCTTAAGATTCTTAAAGATCTTGTAATGACATACAGGCCTGACTCTTTTTTTTCAGGAACACAACAGAAATTCAAGAGTTCTGATCATGATAAAAAAAAAAGAAGAAGAACTAGGGATGCACAATATGGGAATTATAGGCAGATGCTGACATCCGACATGCCGATGCCGATAAAAGAGGAAGGCAGAGTTGAGCGCAAGCGCAGGCAGAGTAAAGACAAGAGTTTTTGGTCACCAAAGTTCCACTGCCTTCTCATAATTTTGGCAAAAAATAATGCCATAGCTCTGACATTTCTAATACACTGCCAAGTCAAGCAAGCGTGAAAGCAGAGTGGAGCGAGGGCGGAGCATTTCAAGCGTAGTGTGCAACATTTGAAGAAGAAGTCACTTCCCGGCTTATGTGGTGTAAACCAAGTCAAATAGGGCGCGTGTGACAATCCATGTGCACTACCTAGTGTGTAGAGAGCCTAAGCTACAACTCTGAATATTTCCTGAGATGCATACTACTGCATAAAAAAGGATGATAAGAGCACTCTACCTACCATACTATTAAGTGCAGTAGTATGCGGCTCAGGACACAGCCCATGTGCGAGCTCATATTAACTGAGACAAACATGCAGTTTAGTTAGTTAAAAAATTGCGTGTGCAGGCAGAGTTGAGCGCAAAAAGACGAGATTTTGCTTGTGAACGTTCCACTGCACGCTCAGAATTTTGGCACAAAATAAACCCGTGCAACTTAAAGACAGAAGGCCCGGGCCGTATAAAATCCCACCTCGGACTTTGAAACAAGCGCTGCCTTTATGATTTATAATAAATGAAAATAGTCAGCTGGAAATACCAGGCAAATGTGAGCTTCGGTCCGATGTTGATGACTTAAAAAAAAAAGAAAGAAGCAATTATCGGCCGATTTCCGATATGATTCCAATATTATCATGCATCCCTAAAAACTGTTATTTTCATTAATATCACTCAGAACATAGAGTACTTCTATAAGAGTTGAGGTATTATTAATCACTTCATATATTCCTAAATGAGCTTATAGTCTTGTTGTTCTTCCGCCACTTGCTGTTGCTCGTTATAGTGCGATATGCAGAGAGTGATTCTGTTTGTCGGATGCTTAAGTTGGTTCTTGGATTACATGTTGAAATGGGTTTTGATGGTGGTAAGGTTTTCATTAATTCATTTGAGCATGGTGTAGAATTTGTCTTTCTTTGACTGGTTAATTTAGTCTCCAGCTGTTTCTTATTGGCTATCAGTATTAGAATTATTGTCTCAATAAGACAAACTGTTGTCAATGACTGACGATTGGATGCTGTGCTGCATTTCAGACCCAATACACACTCACAGAAGTTACCACAGTGACTACAGCTCCTCTAGTGAGAGTCCCTCAGTCAACTCCTCTGACCCGGACTGCAGACACGGTTAGTACAGAAAACGGGACACACAAACACCTGCGACACGTACGCAATCTGTTTCCTGGACTGAACCAGACTCTGAAAGACTGAATAATTCAACTTATAGACGCTAGCTTGAATCTATAAAATACCACAATCTTGTAAAATACCACATTTTCAACAAGCTAGACTTCTGCTGGCTACTTACATTTACCAACGCATGTTAAACAGTACCTTGGGAGACAATATGAACAAATGATTGGACAAGTTTGCTGCTTCTACACTGAAGAGGTTAAAAAAGATTAAATCTGCGTGAAATCACATTGTGTTATCATATTTTTATACAGTAACAGAAGTATGTACTGTCTTTTTGTTTCTTTGGTGGGATCTGGGTCTTGATCAACTCCTGTAATTCAAACAACGGTGTAAACTATTATGTTTTTCTTTTTCTTACACACAGCCCCGAAATACAGTTCCCAGGTGGCCTTGACTGAGAATGATGGTGGACAGAAGCACAGGTACTGACACAACGCAGATCCACCTTGGCTCAGATTTATTGGTCAGGTCCTCACTTGAAGAATACAAAGATGAAGTGAAAAGTCGAGTCAAGATTTATTCACAAAAATGACACAGTGGAAAAAAAGAAAATATTGAGACAGGATTTTAAAAACTCACTAAGCTGTACTTTTGTTACCTGTGCACTAACTTCCATTTTCCTCTAACAGGTTTTAAGTAACATAGTTGGCAGTAACTTGGTCGTAATGACAGCTGTTGGTTTAAAAAGAGACCACGTCACTTTATTTCTGATTCATTGTTATTGCAGTTTGTGGCTGTGTGTCTGTGTGAAATATGCAAGTTAATGTTCTTGTATAACTTTACAATGCTTATTTCAAAATTTCAGACAGTAAATTATCTTATCTTACGGAGTAAATGATCTTAGTCTAACCTGGAAGTTGCAAACTACACATATATTATTTTACCATTACGTCATTAAAAGAATATCGTCCACAAGTCCACGGTGTCCTCATGTGCTGAGGTCTGTTTTCTCTAATCAGCAAATTGAACCAGGCGTATAGGTGTTGGACTGTAACACATGGAATAACTGCTAAAAAATATTATATATTAAAATATGAACTGCTTTCTTATTTTTCACAGACTTGCAACTGCAATAGCTCATAAAAGAATAGAAACCTGCACTCACAGCCACATACTGCAAAGCCTGTGAACAGAAAAAGTGACGTGGTCTCTTTTTTTCCGAAGCTGTACAGCAGTAGACTTGCCAAGCTCCTGATCTGCATATAAAATTATGTCCTGCTCTACTGCTTGACCAGAGCTCACATGTGACAGACAGCAGCCCTCTAAAAGTGTCCGTTCTCACAATTCATCTTAATAGTCAAAACAGTGTGTTCTTTCTAAAAAAAAAAAAAGTTGCTTAACGTGTGAGATTTTATTTTTGGAACTGAAAGTGGCATGCATGAGGTGAGAATTTTTGTGATAACATCAAATGATGAATCATCTTTCATCTTCCTAACAAGGCAAGAAGTTTCAGAGAAAAAATGACTGCCATCTCTGACCTTTTTACTCACACAAACTCTACTGTCAACTCTTGTCTGCCCACATCTCACTTCAGCGAGCCTTTTTTTCTTCCTTAAATACTGTCCTGTCACTAAGCTTAAACCAGAGTAGTTTCACAAAGATTGACTTTTATTATGAGTTTGAAATTACAAGCCGAAAAAGACTCTCTAAGAGGCACAGAGGCCCTAGTAGGAGCCTTCAATTAGCCGGTTGTGACTCTTCACTTAAATGACATGGATGTAGAAGTTCGGTTTCACACACTCGCTCTGATTTGGTCACAACACAGTGATGTAAGGACATGAGGTGGAAAGCCTCTCTATGACTCCCTCTAGTGGCTATGTTTAAACATTGTCCACCTCCGTGCATTTGCAGAGTTGTAGTACTGAGCAGAATGATTTAGTTTGCTTCTGTGATTATTATGTTATGTAGCTCAGCACCGCCCGTTTCAGCACGTTGCACTACCGGTTTGGCTGAATCCTTGGGCCATGTGCCAGTGCACTGAGGTCACCCGCAATAACGCTGTTTCTCTTTAGCAACTTAATGTTTTCCTCATACAACTCCTTCACATTTTAAAAAGTTTTGCTGCTGTTGCTGAGACCTATTGGAGTAATTTTTCTTTATGGTTCCTTCTATGAAAGGTCACAAAATCCAGAGAGGCTGTTTCAAAGTGCACACTAACACAAGGCCTTCCCGTGACTGAAAGCAGTAACGATATATTTTCCATAAACATTCAAGGCATAAATGATGGGTTAGGGTTAGGGATGCACGCTGTGGCAATTATTGGTCGATGGCGATATGTGGTGTTTTCCTTTTTCCGTTATTTATTCTTTATTCAGGACATTACGCCAAAAAGTGTAATGCAGACATATAGGCCGACAAATATTAAAGGTCTGCAGAAAACCTCACCAGGATACAGTACAAAGACATCTCCTCATATTTTTATTGCTTATACTGTATGTGCTGAAGAAAAGGAACTATTTTACAGTATATAGTGATGACTTACATATAGAGGGACAAACTTAAAATCCAAATCCCAGATGTATTACTCATTAGTACAGTTCTATAAGTGACCCTCCACGGCAAAACCAGTCGCTTGGCGCAACGGAGGTTTCTGAGAAAAACGACCGTTTATGATGCGTGGGGTAAAATTTTGGATTTTTGGTTTTTAGTGTTTTGAAACAGTGAAAGGTCTATGCTGTACTGTTGTGAATAAATTTGGCTGAAAAACTTACCCTTTCCATCCTAAAAACGTGACTTTTTTGAGGTGAGGAATTCAATTCCAGCAGAATGTTAAAAGTTTCTGTTTTGACCGCTCTACTTCAATATTTACACTAAATCCACTGGTTGACTAGCGTGAAGATATTTCCCCGGAATCCATCTTTGTCTCCCGAGTTCAGTTAACCTAACGCAGGTAGGCTATCCGTGTGGCTGTGAATGCAGCGTAGGCTACCGTAAAAGCAAACGTAGCCGCGACCGCACCAAGCGTCTGTGAGTGTTACGGCGATAGTCAACTTCAAAGGCAGATTTCTCCGTTTCTCACTTGGCGTGACAGGAGAAACCCGACTCCTTTGAATGTTGATATCTCAGTCGTATGTCGTCCGATTCATTCGATATAGGTATCGTTTTGAAGCTTGATTTATGCCCTTTCATGAAAACATAACTCAATTTTGAAAATTTGCGACAAGCGACTGGTTTTGCCGTGGAGGGTCACATATATGTAAAAAAAAAAAAAAAAAACTATAGAAAGATGGTAAATAACAATAGAAATAAAGATGAACAGAATTTCAACTAAAATTACTAAACAAATGATCAATCTACCCATCATACACCATGAAGTGTAATGAGGCCGTAAATGAATCCATTTGCATTTTTCATGCTTATATCTGCCGATAACCGAGGAAGGCCGAGTTGAGCGTGTAAAGACAATATATTTTGCACGCCAAAGTTCCACTGCACGCTCAGAATTGTGGCACAAAATTATTGCCGTAGTTCTGACATCTCTAATACAGTGAAAAATCAAGCAAGCTTGAAACCCAGAGTGGGTGGAGCTTTATGAGCGTAGCGCACAACATTTTAAGAAAAAGTCGCTTCCCGCCTTATGTGATGTACCAAGTCAAATAGGATGCGTGTGACACTCCATGTGCACCACCTTGTGCGTAGAGAATCGTTAAGCTACAACTGGCTATTTCCTATATGCGTACTACCACGTAGAAAAGTATGATAAGGAGCGCCTTATCTACCGTATCAAACGAAAAAGATTTTGCTCGTGAACGTTCCACTGTGTGTTTAGAATTTTTCGCCAAAATAACGTCATACGTTCTAAGGTGGAAGGTGTGACCCGTATCAAATCCCAGCTCGGACTTTGGACATGCCTGGCACAAGTGCTACCTTTCCGACGTACAATAAATGAGTCATAAAATATCGAGCAAATAAAAAAAGCAATTAATGTCTGATTCCAATATGATTCCGATATTATTGTTCATCCCTAGTTTAGGGACTTTTTGTTCTATTTTCTTCCATTGTTTCTTAATATGAGCAGCTGGCATACATTAGGTTGGGTCATAACTGTATATACTGTATTTGATACGCCTTATATCAGATACATCCCCGTTTAGACAAAACAAGGGGGAATGTTGGTGGTCTTTGTGGTTCAGGCACTCACCTCTGGACCAAGAGATGGTGGGACAGAATCCGCTAACTTTATTGGTCCCCTGGGCAATACCCTAAACTCCGAGTTGTTTTAGGGAGACTGTCCCTGAAATTAGGAGATGGAAGTTGCTCTGGGTGAGAGCGTCTGCTAAATGCTGTAAATGTAAATGTTAAGCTCGGACGTTGAGCGCATTTAGGCGCTTTGAACATGAACTAAAACAGGCCACCTCTCGTCTAAGAAGGCTGTAGAGGTGTTATTCGGCGCCCTGGCAGGATTGTGATCTTGGGTAATATACTGTTGATTGTGATTTGCTCCCTCTTTTCCTTCATGTGCAGGTTGTATGAGGGCGGGAGAGATGGCGTGTTAGGGAGACCGGACGTCCGAATGTCCCGCGCAAGCATCTACCATGGCGACGAGCCTCGCAGGACCAAAGTCAGTCATCTGCGTAATGTTTTAAACATATATACAGTATATATACACAGTATATGTATAATATTCGTTTAACTCAAATGTTTGTCTCTGTGTAGAATTTCTATGGCCCAGAGTTTGTGAAGTTGGCCAGCGAACCCTGTGTTGTTTTGAATGTTCCAGCATCTATAATGGTAAGTCGTGCTAATTTAAATTCATTGACATAATTCTGACCTCAGGATTCCGACTTAAAATGCTTCTTTAAAAAACATACAAATTGTGCGTGTGCACGTGAGCAGAATAAGCGAGGTAAAGGGGACGAGAACCAGAGGAAAGTGGTGGTGGTGCTCCTCAACGGGCAGAGGCTGGAGGTGAGCTGTGACGTGAAGGCTGTGTGTAAGGACGTGCTGGACATGGTCATCGCACACGTGGGTCTGGTGGAGCACCACCTGTTCGGCCTGGCCTGCCTCCGAGGTGAGGCGCGCACTGCGATCGACACGTCTTTCTAATCCATTAATCCATCCACGCACTTTCTTTTCATTTCTCTTACTTCGCATGTCAGACACACATCGTACAGACTTTGTTGCTCCACAGAGCAGTTCCACAGAGCAATTTCTTTATTATGGGTTATTTTTTTATGGATGAATTATAATCAGGCAACTGCACAAAAACCATGATATACTTCTGCACAATGTCTTAGTATAGAGATGTGTAATATTAGACGTCAGTGAAAGCATAGCACTGAAATGTTGTGATCAAGTTTATAAAATACTGTAATGGAAGATAGTGTTCAGCTGTGTCAAAAAACGAAAATGAACGGCACCCGGGTTTCATTTTTACTCTTTTTTTTTTTTCCCCCCTCATCTTTACTCAGTTTGTTTCACACTTTGTTTCAAGATTGTCCTGCTGAAATAAGGATTAAAAGCAAATGTTGTTGCTTTTATTTGATGTATTTAGTGTTGTTCTTATATTTAGTATTGTCTTATTCTCGTTGCCTCTTGAATAATAGGTATTTTGTAGCATTAAAACTGATGATTGTGGATGTTCTGATGATGACTGTTTATGTTCTTCTTTCAGACAATGAGTTTTTCTTCATTGACCCGGACGCCAAACTCTCAAAAGTTGCCCCCGACGGCTGGAAGGAGGATCCTAGGAAAAAGAAAACGGACGCCAACTTCAGTCTGTTTCTGCGCATCAAGTTCTTCCACGATGACGTCACTTTCATTCAGTAAGACATGGGCCCACTTGAACTTGCTCTTGCACGCAGAGATCAGCAAGCAGTAGGTTAAATTTGTTTGACTTGGCAGCACCTGGCATTGCCAGGACTTCAGAGGATTAGGATTAAGGTATTTCCTAAATCTTAGGGGTTTTCATCGAATGTGCAGCATAACCTTGTTTTGTCGTTTAAATGTATTAGTTGTGTTTGTGTTCCTCCTTGTGTTCAAACTAACGCACACCAGTGATTGCGCGATACAAAGCTGTGTGATATAAAAGCACTACTGAGGAGGGAACCTCGCTCCATCAGAACCATCACTTGCCTTTTGATAAATGTTTAGTCCACTGATAGCTCTGGTTCTTCTTTTCTGTGCTCATCTACAATATACCTAGTAGCTAATTAATAGCAGCAGCCTCCAAATTGCTGGTCAGAAACTAAACTTGCGGCAGTTCAAATGAAGGAATGTACTCACCCTTCTTAATAGCTACTGTTAATCATCAACCCACGTTCCTATAAATAATCTACATAATTGTGTGCGTTCGAGGGGAAGTGACAGGTGAACTAAGAGCTGTCAGCATTGTCTGAATGTGATTAACTTTCCCTGAAGGTTTGGTTGAATTTCTGCCTCCTTTACAAGCACAAGATTTGTTGCATGTCTCATTCTGCTCGTCAGATAAAATGTGACCCTCCACCGCAAAACCAGTCGCTTGTCGCAACGGAGGTTTCCGAGAAAAACGACCGTTTATGATGCGTGGGGTAAAATTTTGGATTTTTTGTTTTTAGTGTTTTGAAACAGTGGAAGGTCTATACTGTGCTGTTGTGAATACATTTCGCTTTAAAAACTTACCCTTTCCATCCTAAAAACGTGACTTTCTTGAGGTGAGGAATTCAATTCCAGCAGAATGTTAAAAGTTTCTGTTTTGACTGCTCTACTTTAATATTTACGGTAAATCCACTGGTTGACTAGCGTGAAGATATTTCCCCGGAATCCATCTTCGTCTCCCGAGTTCAGTTAACCTAACGCAGGTAGGCTATCCGTGTGGCTGTGAATGCAGCGTAGGCTACCGTAAATACAAACGTAGCCGCGACCGAACCAAGCGTCTGTGAGTGCTACGGTGATAGTCAACTTCAAAGGCAGATTTCTCCGTTTCTCACTTGGCGTGACAGGAGAAACCCGACTCCTTTGAATGTTGATATCTCAGTCGTATGTCGTCCGATTCATTCGATATAGGTATCGTTTTGAAGCTTGATTTTATAAAGCGACAATAATCTGCTTTATAAAAATCATTCTTAATTTCTCTTGAACTGGTAGCAGTACTGATGAGTCTTTATATAATAATTTAGCCCCGAGTTTGTTTAATACAGTGTTCAGTACACATTCCTTGATTTTACACGTGGATGGTGTTTTAAAGACAAGGTTTGCAAGGACTCAAAACAAGCACTCCCCCGTTCTGATTGTCTCTGTTTATAAGAGAATTACGACCATGAACGATTTGGTTTCAGCAGCACGGATTAGGCTCATGTCATATTGTGTTTTTACTAAAACATCCTGATTTTATTTCCCACAAGGCATTCCATGACCAAACACCAGCACTACCTGCAGCTGAGGAAGGATATTCTGGAGGAGAGGATGCGCTGCGACGAGGAGAACGCAATGATCCTGGCCTCTCTGGCCCTGCAGGCAGAGTTTGGCGACTACCACCCAGAGGTAAAGCCTGCTTTTGTGTAAAAGCTTCCAGAACTTAATGTTATCTCTTAATGCATAGGTTCAGTATTTTAACCTGTGTAGTATTATATTGTTTTGTTTAAAACCCCCGTTTTTGTCTTCTGGTCAGTCTCAACCTGTAACTTCAGCGCATTAGTAAAGCGTAATCCTCACAGATTATACATTTTTAATATATGACCATGAACGATGACTTATTAGAACTTATTAGAGTCCGCCAGTGGTGAGCCTCAACACTAATATATGGAATCTCCTTTATTGATTCTGATTTCTCTTTAATCGTTAAGCTCCATGGGAAGACGTATTTCCGGACTGAGCATTACCTGCCCATCTACGTGATCGACAAACTGGACCAGAGCATGATTAAAGAGGAGCTTTCCAAACTGCACAGCACTTACTACGGTGCCAAAGAGGACGAGGCCGAGTTTGAGTTTCTTAAGGTGAGTTCCGTCGTCCATCTGAAGGGGGAGCACTTTTCTACCCTTTAGGATTTTGGTACAAAAAGATCCAGATACGTACACACTGGTATGCACATGGAAATAATTTACGTTCAATGAGTTGAACTTGCTGTTTTAATTTCAACATTTTCCACCCATCAAGTCATATTTTTTTGTGACAAAACGGCCGTGTGAGTTTGAAGTCAGATGTGTTTTGACGTGTGGTAGTAGTGATGATAAAATCCAGATCCTTCCACTTTTTTCCACTCTGGGTTACCGGCCTGTTTTTCTGGGCACACATTCTGGCTTGGCCACGCTTCCGCGGGCAAGTGAGGAGGAAGAATGCACGATTGCAGATTGTTTTGCCTCAGAGTAACACAACACAGCTGGATTCTACAGACACTGCAGATGGATTTGGTCTTTATTACAGCCGTTACGTGTCTGGGACTGAAATATCTGAGCCACTGGGAAAAAAATGACATCTCTGTTGGTTTACAAATTTGATTATGTATGGGATGACGCGCTCAGCATTTGAATTCAGTTCATTTTGCGGTTTGAGCTTCAGGATTTTGGGATATATATTTTTTTAATATTAATCTATATATTAACATATTGACAGATGATGTTAGACAGGAGTCTCCATGGACTATGATGTTTGCAGATGACATTGTGATCTGCAGTGAGAGCAGGGTGCAGGTAGAGGAAAGGCTAGAGAGGTGGAGATATCAAGTCGCAGCAAGACAGAATACATGTGTGTAAATAAGAGGGGCACAAGTGGAACAGTGAAGTTACAGGGAGTAGAAGTAAAGAAGGTAGAGGACTTCAAGTACCTAGGGTCTACGGTCCAAAGCAACGGAGAGAGTGGAAAAGAGGTGAAGAAGCGTGTGCAAGCAGGTTGGAATGGGTGGAGAAAAGTGTCAGGTGTGATGTGTGATAAAAGGGTTTCAGCAAGAATGAAAGGAAAGGTGTACAAGACAGTGAGACCAGTGATGTATGGTTTGGAGACAGTGCCAATGAGGAAAAACAGGAGGCAGAACTGGAGGTTGCAGAGCTCAAGATGTTGAGCTTCTCTTTGGGAGTGACGAGGATGGATAGGATCAGGAATGAGTTCATCAGAGGGACAGCTCATGTTAGATGTTTTGGAGATAAAGTCAGAGAGGCCAGACTGAAATGGTTTGGACATGTCCAGAGGAGAGACAATGATTACATAGGTAGAAGGATGCTGAGGTTGGAGCCACCAGGCAGGAGGCTGAGAGGAAGACTAAAAAGGAGATTTATGGATGTGGTGAAAGAGGACATGAAGTTAGTTGGTGTGAGGGTAGAGGATGCAGAAGATAGGACTAAATGGAGACAGATGATTCGCTGTGGTGACCCCTGAAGGGAAAAGTCGAAAGAGGAAGAAGAAGAAGAATCTATATATTAACATAAATTGTCTGTTTGTCACTGTACACAATACTTGCCTCATTTTTACTGCTAATGCTTGCCACTGTACCGACACTGGAATATTATCAAATGCCTATGAACGAACAGCTTTTATTTTGTCATGTCATGTTTATTTATAGAACACGTGTTAACCAAAGTGCTGCACAATAAAATCAGTTAGGGAACAGGTTTCCAACTGGTTCTGTCCCAGGGACTGCCATTCAGACTGAGTAGTAGTCCACAGCCTACTGTGTGCCCGTGTGTGTGAGGGAGGATGGGGTAGGGGTGTTAATTTGTTTTTAAAAAATATATATTTGCACTAAATTTATTATTAATAAAGATGCCCAAATCATCCCCCACCCCCTCACTAGGGGGGTCGCAGAACACCAATTGAAAACCCTCAAGTTAAGGCGAAACTGACCCTTAACAAAAAACAAAGAGTAAAAAAGTTATTCCTTTATAAAAGGAATAAACGAATGCACACAGTTTGACGTTGTTCTCTACCCTTATGTCTGTGATAAAGGTGAGCCAGCGCCTTTCGGAATATGGCGTCCACTTGCACAGGGTGCTGCCGGAGAAGAGATCCCAGACCGGAATCCTGCTGGGGGTTTACTCCAAGGGGGTTCTCATCTTTGAATCCCGCAATGGAATCAGGACTCCGGTGTTGAGGTTCCCCTGGAGAGAAACCAAGAAGATCTCCTTCACTGTAAGACATGCCCTTTGTTACAGATTGTAGGGTCTCTTTGCATGTGTCTTATATAAGTATGAATGTGCCCCAGTGTTTATGCATTTAATATATTTTAACATTATCATTTATTAATGTTTATATGTACATCAACATTACAAGAGTCCAAACATTCATCCATGGCCTCCTCAACATATTTGGAGCAAAAACAGAAGAGACACGAGAAAGAGTAAAATACCAGGGACATAATTTCAGTATTTACTGTTCAAATAGTAATTCAGTGTTGCATAGAAATATGCCTTTACAGATATCTGTGGAATAAAGAGACCAGATTCTGTAGAGTCTTTAAACTCAGTCCTTGGGGCAGTTGGTAGCGTAACAGTTAGAGAGTTGTCCCATGATCGGAAGGTCGCCAGTTGGAATCCACCGGGTACCACTTAGGTACTCATGAACAAGGTCCCATCCCCGAGCACTGCTTCTCATGCACCGCCCATGTCAGCTGCCCACTGCTCCTTCACAGACGGGTCAAATGCAGCGGTCACATCTCGTTGTGGTGCACTGTGTGCTGTGCTGTGGTGTGGTGTGTTCACAGTAACAAATAATTCACTCTCACTTCCGTTTAGTCCAAGATTACTCTTTTTGGAATCTTAAAGAAAATGTAGTTCAAATTATATGTTTGAGTACATTTCTCTATTAGAAATAGACAGTTGACATTCAAATGCAAAATATGGAGAACTTCGATCAGTACAATTCCCATTAAACTATATCAGTTATCAACAAATCAGTAACAGCTGTCTCAGCAAATATTCAACTTTATGAAATGATCACATGTCAAATATAACTTTTCATATTACACTTTTCCTGAACATTGACTGTCAAAGTTGTTTGATTGATGAAGAACATCCACTATTCTCAACAGCTTTGTTCCATTCTTGTGTATTAACAGGTGATGTTAAGGTTCCTATGCAGCATTTAAGGCGTTAAGTTGTCTTCATGACATTCTCAAATAAGGAGGGGACACGATGTTGCTTGTGTGTGTTGCAGAAAAAGAAGATTTGCCTACAGAACACTTCAGACGGGATCAAGCACCTTTTCCAGACGGACAGCCAGAGAACCTGTCAGTACCTGCTGCAACTGTGCTCGGCTCAGCACAAGTTCCACCTGCAGATGAAGGCACGGCAGAGCAACCAGGAGCAACAGGAACTGGGTACGTACAGTGGCAAGGGGAAGCCTCCATACCTGCTGCCGTGTGCGTTCTTAAAACACAGGTCTAACAGATTCACAAGGTCACTTCCGCCAGCGCCGCAAGCAGACAGCGGCTAACTGCGCTCCAGCAAGTACAGTAGTGAAACTCTCTTATTCGTACGTGTTGTCGGGTTTCGTTTTAGATGCGATTGAGTTGCACTTATTGCTGATTGTAGTTTTTCTCTACTTGACCACTCGCATAGTTAACTTAGATTTATAAAAATACTTTTAGTATATTGTCTGGTTCGAATTTGCATATTGAACGGCTGCAGATCTTGTGCACACTCAATGCAAATAGCCATAATTGTAGTTTGAATACCGCATATAACTTTAATTGCACGGTGTCTTTTTCGACCTCTATTTTAAAGTTGATATTTTATAGTCTGTTTATAGATTGCAAACTGAGGGGGCTACCATTAAGCTGTAAATTTGTTGATAGTTTCACTTGAGTTGAGTTGGAGTGATCTAGTGATGCCTCTGAACCAAGACGTCATGGGTTCCAGTCCTACCTTCAGCACTACCAGCATTGGGTCACTGAGCAAGACCTTGAACCTCAATTTGCCCCAGCAAGAGTCCCTTTAATTAGGAAATTGAAGTCGCTCTGAATATGCGCATCTGTTAAATGTGGTATATCAATGACATTTATAACATTTTGATATGTATAGAAGTTTACCATTTATCGTTTTAATTGCATATAAAAAATCGGCCTAGTAATGTGATAATCTGTCTATCCCTGTTTAACGACTCATCTGTCTCTGTCATCATTCTCTCTCTCTCTGTCTCGATTCTCTGTTCACTGCTATTTAATGTAAGTGTATTGGCAGTTTTTAATTGCAAATTGGATGTTTATCGTCTCATCTGTCTGTCTTTCTTTTACTCTGCCTCTCTTTTTCGGTCCCATTCCTTCACGTCTCATGCTTTCACTCTTTCTCACTCTCCACCTCCAGAGAACTCCCCTCTGAATATCCTGCAGTACACGGTGGATCCAGACAGCATGGCCAGCTCGGTCAGCATGGCTAGCCTCTCACCCAGCACCACCGGCTCCCGCTCCGACTCCGACGCCCTGAAGAGGATCTCCTCCGAGCTCGCGCTCACCCGCGGCCTTCCGGCTCGGCTCTCCGGCCCGGAGGAGGGCTCGCTCCCCGGCTTCAGCCCCAGCTCCAACTCCAACCCCAGGCTGAAGAGCCGCTCCCACAATAACCTCGGCCAGCTGCCCGAGTCGCCAGAGCACAAGCTGGCGCTCTTCGCTGGGAAATCACAGAACGCGGTAGCGTGGGCGCAGCCAACCGCAGCGGTGCATCAGCGTGCAAGCTCCGACACCGACTCCGTAACCGTCAGGAGGCAGCAGGAGAGGTGAGACTGACAGACACGCGCGCACGTCCTGAGGTTTTTGGAGACGTCTGGAGACATAAGGTTATAAATAATGCTGTAAATCAATGTGTTTAGCACTTATGGTTTGGGAGTAGCTTTATAAAATTTGTGATTCTTCAGGCTAAAAGGCTTCTTCAATAACTTTTTATCTTTTATACAAATAGTGAATGCTACATTGTTACGAAGAATGGGTCAAAATGAGTATTTTCAACTAGCAGGTGTTTCTGCTTGGTGGTGAACTGGCAGAAGTGGCATCTAAAATGCTACCGTGCCTTCGAATGCCGTTTGCCTCACGGGGACGCACGATAAGAGAATTATTAGCCGATGCCGATATCTGAAATTTTCATGCTTACATCTGCCGATGCTGATAAATGAGGAAGGCGGAGCGTGGCAGAGTTGAGCACAAGATATTTTGCCTGCCAAAGTTCCACTGCGCGCTAAGAATTTTGGCACAAAAGTAACTGACGTTCATAACACAGCGCCAAGTCAAGCAAGCGTGAAAGCAGTGTGGAGCGAGGGCGAAGCACAACTTCCTGCCCTACGTGCTCGACCAAGTCAAATAGGGTGCATGTGACACTTCAAGTGCACTACCTAGTGCGTAAAGAGCCATTAAGCTACAACCCTGGCTGAGACGCCTGCTACCACATACTTTGCTAACTAAGGCAAACGGACAGTTTAGTTAAAATCACGTGGGCAGGGAGAGTCGAGCGCAAGAAGACGAGATTCCACTTCGTGCTCAGAATTTTGACACAAAACGAAGCCATACATTTGAAGACAATAGAAAATATTATCGGCCGATTCCGATATGATTCCGATATTATCGCGCATCCCTACTCTTGACAGCTACAAGACGGAGTCAGAGGATGGAGGCCAGCTTGGACAAGGCGAAGCAAGAATTCATGGCTGTTAAATAGCTTTAATGCTCGTTTTTTCTGTAGCCCGTGGTGTAGCTGACTGCTATATTAAAAGTCGCTTGGCTGCCTCCCCTGCCTTGATGCTTTTAATCGTAAGTACCTTGTAGTTTGAAAAGCTAACATTCAAAAGTATTTTCCCCAACACTGTTAGCACGTAAGCACATATGTAGGAAAGCCAAGCTGTGGTCCTGATTATTAGTGTGATCGGCCAAATGTTAGATCTTGCTTGAAAATCCTCATTTTGAAGAATGCTGTGGTTAATTTGGTCTGACCCCTGTGAGGTCCACGTTAGGAAACATGTCAGACAGCGACTATGGACCGATCCATCACTTTCAGTCACGCTAACAGCTTCTCAGTGTAATGCTGATCTCACTGATTATATCCGCACGTCTCAGCAGGGATCAGACTGCCTCACTCTGAGCTCGTTCCGCTTTGCCGCTCCCCGTAATTGCCTCTCTCAACCGCCTTTCATTTTTGTCCTACTCTTTGTCTGCAGCACCTTTGGCTCTGCGGCCCTTGATGCTTCTGGCTGGAGTGCCAAGAACGTGAAGGAAGACTCGGACTTGTCGTCCTGCGAGGAAAACGGGCCAGCTTATGTCGTAGGTCAGCATTGTCCGTTAAGTCTGTTGAGTGCCTGGTTCATCCTTCTGCTGTTGTGCCTTGTGTTAAATCTTGGTTTGTCTTGCCTACAGCTTCATCTAACCCTTTCTCTCTTTTTTTGATCACTTCCCCTTCTTGTCCGATCGTTTGTTGATCTGATTTTATCTCACACACCGTTTTAACTCTTTATTATTTCCCCTCTCAAGTTTTAACACTTTTAAATATAGTTAGTCTAAAACTTTGTGATCTCTGCAGAGTTTTTTCGTGACCCATAATAATACAGAATTAACCTGTCAGATGTGGCTTGGCATAATAGCATAATGCCGTAGGGCCTGTGTCCACCAAGAGAGCCTCACTTCCAGAGCTCTTTCTCAGCGCTTTCTCTCGGCGCTCGTTGTTGCTAAGTTACAAAAGCGCCGTCGGGCACGTTCCTATTTCGTTCCTATTTCAACGTGTTCCTTTGAGGCCACTAGTTTAGCCGGCGAGATGGAGAGAAATCGCCTCTTGGCATTAGTGGCAGCGTTTGAAATCAATTCTCACGTCTTCGAGACGAGATTGGGGGCATGAAATCTTCTCCGGCTGCTCCAGATACGCCGCCATTTGTAGTGAGTTCTTGACAGCGTTTGCCCCGCACATTACATTTGAGATTAATTGATCAGAATAAAAACTGAAATAGGTTTATTCAATAGTAATGTTTAAATACACATTTCTACATTTACATTTACTGCATTTAGCAGACGCTCTTATCCTGAGTGACCTCCATCATTTAATTACAGGTACAGTGTATCTGTGGGCCAGCTTGGCGTTTAGAGCCCTGCACAGCGGCCTATTGGTGGTTTCTGGGATTTAAACCCCAAATTTTAATCACCAACACAGGGTTTCAGTCACTTAGACCACTGTTCTTCCATCAACCCCAGAACTGCCACTTAAGGGATTCGAACCTACAACCACATGCAGATGTGCAGAGCTGAGCATACCACAAGGCCATCTCCTTCAGCAGTCAGCTCTTTTTAAAAACGTAGCATGGCCAGTTCGTTCCTAGTCATGTGTTACATACTGACAGATCGTGTCTTTGCAGGTGTTAGCTTGAACAACACCGGGCTTCCTTCCACCCCGACCTCGTCCGTCGGAATAAGCGGTGGGTTCCTGCTCTTTAATACTCCGCAGGTTTAGGAGATTTCAATGCTGTTACGTTCGGTTCGAAACACACCTACTCAGCGTTGTGATCTCTAACGGCCTCATCTCCCCTGCCTTGATGTTCCCTTAATGGAGAAGCCAAAATGGCTTTATGGTTTAAATCAGGGGTAATCAGTTCCGGTCCTGGAGGGCCGGTGTCCTGGAGGTTTTTCCATCCTACCTGATCGGCCTCTTCTGGTGGTTATCTACCTGACACCAGCTGTGAATGTTCTGAAATCCAGTACGATGGAAAACCTGCAGGACACCGGCCCTTCAGGACAGGAATTGATTAACTCTGGTTTAAATGATGTTCTGCTTGGCCCGAAGCTCTCTCCTCTGCCTCTCTCTCAGTGTTGGCTCACATTGTCTTCAGCTCGAGCTGTTGAAGGCCATTAAGAGTTTAACACTAAGCTCGGTGTGTTTTATAGGCCCTTTGAGATGGAGTGATGGCTTTCGTCTGCTGTATAGCTAAGTCTCTCAACCCGGCTTGTGAAGCTGCTGCACTTCTGACCTTAGAACTTCTAGATAGGAAAGAAAAACTCAGCGATGAGTTGCTTTAACATAAGGATACTTAGAATACATCGAGTTCTGATACCAATACCGATATCAGGGCAGGGTTACGGGTATCGGCCAGTCCTGAGTACTGATCTGATATTAGTGTTTAATTAAAAAGCTGTATATTTCTGTGTGAGGAGGAGACTGAGGAGACTCTGAATAATGGATTTGATTAAACACAACTCTGTAAATTTCCCCGTATAGTTTTCCTAACACTGTGGCGCCAAAATCAAAGTCAAAAGGAAATCAAACGGTAGAACTGTGTAGTGTGTTGCCTTGCTTGTTCTGCTCACTATCCTATCAAGATGTTTGAATTTGTACTCTTCATGCATGAAGTCAACATTAAGCCAACTTTACCGTAGTGCCACTGCCGATGCATTACAAGTGGTGTCATTTAAAATGCTTCATCGAGTCATGGAAAAGGAGACGATCACGAAACAGCTTGAGGCCAGCTTTACCGCAGAATGGCTGCAGAGGCATTACGAAGTGCATTCTCACGTAAACAAGCCTAGAAAAACTTACAATTTAATTAAAAAGATCAGTCTCATGGATCTAGTATTACCGATACCCGATCCGGCTATTTGAATAATTATCGGACTGATATCTGACATATGTATCAGATCCGTGCATTCCTAAAGGATTACCATGCAATGAATATTAGTTATTGACAGACTTAATGCCTTTGTTTTCATGTCCCGTCATTTTTTCTATCCATCAGCCGTCCAACAATAACATTCTTGTTTGTAATGGGTTGTTTGTAACAGTTACTGTTGGTTTCCTGTAGTGAACTGGGATGAATGTGCATTACCAGACGTTATTGGGCAGTTAGTTGGTAGCGTAACGGTAGGGTGTTCGCCCCGTGATCAGAAGGTCGCAGGTTCGAATCCAGGGCCGGTAAAGATACCACTGAGGTACTCATGAGCAAGGTACTGTCCCCAAGCACTGCTCCCCGGGCGTTTGTTAGCTGCCCACTGCTCCTTCACGGATGGGTCAAATGCAGAGGTCACATTTCATTCTGGTGCACTGTGTGCTGTGCTGTGGTGTGTTCACAGTGACCTTCAAAATTGAGTTAGTTTAATTCTCTCCTGTTTTTCCTTATTCACAGACTCTCTTAAGAAGAAGGTCAACGCTTTGCCTTCCCCTGAGCGCCAGATTAACACCGTACATCTGAAGAAGGATGCGAAGAACGGCCTGGGTGAGTTAAAGGCCTCTTTAAACACACTCTGTTTACTTCCTTTTCGTGAAAAACGTCCAGAATGTCTAAATCGAAACTCTATACACCGTCGTTAGCCTTTTATTGTTTACCGAAAATACTGGAAGATTTGTGTAAAAATGATTGTCCTTACAAGACCTGAGAGCTACCTCAAGTGGTTTGAGGTGGAGAAGGGGAAAAGGTTTTTGAGCTTTTTAGTAATTGATCCGTCAGGTCTTTAACGACTTGATTCCGATCGGCCCCGGGACTGGGGGCAGAACAGGAGGCCTTTAATTAGTGGTGCATAAACAAACATATGCACACGGCACATCAGCATCACCGATAGAATCTCGTGTAAAAATCTCAAACTAATTCCACCTAAACATAACACAATTCCAACACCAAACACATAAATAAACAAAGAACAAATACACTGTGTAGGTCTACGTGGAAGAAATACAGCTGTAGAATCTACACTACTGTGGCTAACCGTGCATACCGTATATCATATGAAAGCCCAGACTCCGCAGATTACGCAAATAATATGTTTGTTTTTTTTTTTGGCGAACATGATTTTTTTTTTCTGTGTGGATATATATATATTAGGGCTGGGACTCGATTAAAAAATTAATCTAATTAATTAGAGGCTTTGTAATTAATTAATCTTGATTAATCGCATTTAATCGCACAAGAAATTTTGCCCTAAAGCGCGAATGTTTTTTTAATTTAAAAGGGTTTTAGTGGGCGACAGAATCAAATAATAGACATGGACACGAATATTGTAAACTCAAGCTCTTTTCATCTCTGAAAAGAAAAAAAAAAAAGCATTTAAACTGCATTTCAATTCAAAACAGACACCTGCCGACACCTTTTGTTGGTACTCGAACTGGGACTGCTAGCGCTAACAGCTCCCACAGTTTCTGTGCTCGCTGCAACATGTTAGATGGTACCGTACGGTTGAAGTGCTTCGGTGGTATGCAAACTCCTTTTCTGCACAGTTTGCACAAAACCACGCTTTTATCAAGGCTTCCGTCAGGTAGTCTTTTGAAATGAAATTTGCCTCCGATCAGTCCTAGCAATGCGCTTTCTTCTGATTCGTCCATTTTTGCAGCTCGTGTAATCGGTGGACCAGGAAATCGTGCATTGACAAAAGTTCTCCTTTGCTTGGAATGCAAAGTGTGATTAAATGCGTAATTTTTTTTTCAAATTAATTAATCGCAATTAACACGTTAAATTTAAAATTTATCTCTGCCAGAAATGATCATTTAGTATCTGTTGTATGTGTTTTTCAGCAACATATTTTATGAAGTATTTTGTCTCATCCCTTGCAGCTGTGCCGATGCTAAAGCATGACTGTGTGTGGTTTTTGTGCTTCCCCCCAGGCTTTCAGATCAGCAGAGGTGAGAGTTCAGGTCGTGCAGATCTGGGCACCATCATCAGCTCCATCACCCCCGGTGGCCCGGCCGATTTGGACGGTCACCTGAAACCAGGTTCGGGTTTGGTCCCATCGCTGTTTGCTAGATATTAGAATCGTTGCCAGACATTAGAATAGCTACTTAATGTTAACGATGTGGCAAAGTTTCTCACCAATGAAAACAATAATTAAATTCATAAAAAAAAAGATAAATATTCTTGTCTCGCTGAAACAATGATGCAATTTAGGGTGCTAGCACGTGTTTCATGTTTTTTAAATTAATTAAAAGATGATAAAGTGTATAAGTACCGTTATAGAGTATCTGTTAACACGCACGCATCATGGCTGCCACGTGTGCCCTCCGTTCTTTCGGTGTCTTTTCGGTCAAACCAACATCGTCAAAAAATACACGATGCAATTTTGACAAACGCTAGGGGCGGTCCTGCCAGCACGGTGACGGGAGGTCACAGGCATGCAACGAGTATGTAAGACTGAGTCTCATTTCTGTGCTGTGCCCCCAGTGGAGGGGGAGACCGCCGGTGTGATACGTAGTTGTTCATAGTTCAGTTCACGACGCAGCTGGTTGTGTCCACGTACGCTTGGTCAAACAGCAAGTATATTCCAGGTCTTAGAGTGTACACTGTTTGATTTGAGTCCAACTTGTGAACTCAATTGATTTAAAAAACACTTCAAAACATTTGTATTGCCAACCCTTAAACTGCGACTCTTTTAAAAATAATCTTTTTAATAAATTCTCAGCACTTTCTGAACGCTTTGTTCCGTCTTCTGCAGGTGACAGGCTTCTCAGCGTCAACGAAGTCACTCTGGAGGAGCTTTCGCACGAGCAAGCGGTGGAGATTCTGCACAGCGCTCCGGATGATGTCACACTGGTGGTGTCCCAGCCAAGAGAGAGGCTCTTCCCAGGTAAAAGCTGATGAAGTCTGAAATAGAGTGTGAAACAGCAGCCTGCTTATGCTAGTAAGACAGCAGTCAGCCATATATTGATTACCTGGTTACAGTGGCACCTGCCTGTGAGTGAGAGGTATAAAGCAGCAGGCGGAAATTTTGTCCTTGAAGTTGGATGCATAAAAAATATGGGCAAGCATAGGATTTCAGCAACTTGGATAAGGGCCGCATTGGGATGGCTGGACGACTGGGTCAGAGCATCATTCAGTTTATATTTACATGAATTGTGGTCTGTGCGAAGTGGTCAGTCAGAGTACTTGGGATTAGCTGTGAACAAGATTGTACTTAGCACAAAGCGTGGACCGATTATCGGGGGCCAAAATTAGGCATTTTGCCGATTCTTGGTATCAGTGTTTAATTTTGACCATCACCGATATTAAGGAATTACAAGGTGCGCTACTGTGGCCCCACTGCCGTCTCTTCTCTCTGTGCCGTTTGCTCTCGCCTCGCTGCTTCATATAATGTCCCGCTCACAACAGTCTCTGATAGGCTTTGCTTTCTTCACCACAACCCGCAACTGCTTAAATTGGAATGCTACAATGTTTAAATTTCAAATTTAAGTTTATAATGTTACTCAAATGTTTATTTAAAATTATTTAAAGTTAAATTAAAATCATGTAAAACGTTTACGTATTTAGTAACAGAGTTATTGTTATTAGTAAGTTGTTATTGTTAAGTTGTTGTTTTTAAGTTTTGTGTTGGCGTTTGTAAAAGTCTGCATTTTGACCGATTTTCTCTTTTTGTTGCATGCTCGTTCCAAATATCGGTTAGCGCCCACCGTTAATTAGCAATAATTGCTATTGATATTGACCCTAAAAAACCTATATCGGTCGCCCTCTACTTAGCACTTGGTGTGAATATTGCATCCAGCATTTAGCCTGTGCTTTGGCGAAGAATTTAAGCTTTCCCATCTAACTGTTGATCCGGCTGTTGATCTTGCAGATTCTTCTTCAGATTTCCCTCACTTCACAAACAAGCCCCCACATGTCGTCACCGTGCCGCAGGAGGAAGTGGACCCGGAGACTTCCTCTGAGGATCACACGTGCTCCCCCAGCCCGCCCCTATCTTTTGCCGCCTCCCTGTCTCCCCCTCCGGCCCGGCGCCAGGAGAGCCTCAACTCGCAGGATTCTAAAAGCGAAAGAGGCGCCTCTGTGCAACCGCATCTCAATGGCGGCCTTAACCGCAACCTCCAAGACGAGGGGACGGCACTGGCCCCGCCCTCGATCGACGCAACTCCGCCGGCCCTTCCGCCCAAAACCCGCAAGACCAAAAGTCCTGAGGCACCCAAAGAGCCGGAACACTCAGACAGAGGGGACTCGGACATGGACGAGGACACATACTCGAGTAGCCAGGAGTCTAGAAAGGTAGATTCTGCAATCTTTGGGATTTGAACTTCTCTGGGAATGTAGTTTTAGAATTCAGTCGCACGCTATGTTTTGTATTGCTCATAAATAATAAAAGTTTGCTAGTTTCAAACCTGATGCCAAAGTTGAGTGTAAAGAAACGAGATGGTTTCATGTTTCGATACTGTGGTCTTTTCTCCTCTGCGCTTTTTAAAGGTGTCAGTTTTCCAGGTAAAGAAGTAAAACCAGCTTAAGAAAAAAATGCAGCCATAAAAGGATTAATGTGTGAATGAGAAAGCAAATTTTTAACAGCCAAATGCTACAACTTGCATCCCTTAACCCCAAAGAGCATGCTTGCTTAACGTTTGAGCTTATATCATGTACATTCCTGTATGTGTTTTTTGTATTGCATTTTGAATGTGGATGCAATCTGTATAATGCATGACTGCTCTCTTAAACCAGTGCCAAAGCTGCTTGTAGAATGTCCGTTAACCTCCACCCTCTTGACCCCTCCTGCATGCTTCCAGGCTGTGCCTCCGCCCATGTATTTACGCCGCTCTTCTCTGTTCGCAGGAGATCTCGCCCGACTCCGTCACGGAAAGATTAAGTGGTAGTGGCCCAGAAGTCAATAGTCTCCAGCCTGGAGATCTATTTGACGTTGAGCTGTCGAAAATAGACGGCAGTCTGGGCATTAGTGTCACGGTACTGTTCGGAAAGGTTTCGCGCTCTCTTGTTTTTTTTTCCTCCCCTTTCCCCTTTTGTTGTTACCAAGTTTGTTTGTGTGTGTCAGTCTGTTGATGTTTCCTCCCTTTAGCCAGTGCTGCTGTTTTGAAGCTTCTTGCATGGCTTTGCTTTTAGGACAGTAGATTTGGCTTGCTATTGCATTCAGATACAGGCATTTCGAACCATTTCCTGTTCCCAAATTAACATTTCAATTTACACCCTTTAGCAGACGCTCTAATCCGGAGCGTTTTACATTTCCTGGAGCGATTTAAGGGGGCGGCTTAAGGGGTAATGGTCAGGAGCTCAGTGCTGGTAGTGCAGGAGACAGGGTAGAGCCAAGTCGGTGTATTATTCAGTCATTCATTCAAAAAATGTGTTTTAGGTTGTTGCTTAGGTATCGTGGATACAAAAAAACAAACAAAAAAAGGTATATTTCAATATTTACTGACAAAATGGGGTGGCACGGTGGTGGGTTCCGGTGGTTAGTGCTGCCGCTTCACAGCAAAAAGGTCCTGGCTTCAATCCCCGGCTTGGTCGTAGGGTCTTTCTATGTGGGGTTGGCATTTTGCCGATTAACGGTATCGGTGTTCAATTTTGACCATCACCGATATTAAGTAATTACAAGGTGCACTACTGTGGCTCCACTGCCGTCTCTTCTCTCTGTACCATTTGCTCTCGACACGCTGCTTCATTTAAGGTCCTGCCCACAGCAGTCTCTGATTGGCTATATGTCACAAGCTGATGCCTTGTTGTCACTTAAAACACACTCACACATGTGCACAGCAGGAAGCTCCAAGGAGGAGAAAAAGAGGAGCGTTTCAGCTGAGCTTGGTGTTTGTAAAATGTCAAATTTTGTCAGATTTTCTTTGTTTTGCATATCTGTTCCAAACACTGGTTATCAGCCCTGTTAAGTAGCAATAATCAGTATTAATAACGGCCCTGAAAAACCAATCTCCGTCGACCTCTAGCGTTAAGGGTCTTGCTCAGGGGCTCAGTGGTGGCAGTTCTGGCAGCGGGGAGGGAGCAAAATTTGAAACGTATCCCACCACTAGGCCACCACCCTAAATCTGTCATTTAAACCCTATCTTTGGGCAGTTTTGAAAAGATTCAGTTCGCTCATCTACATTTACAGCATTTAGCAGACGCGCGTATCCAGAGCGACTTACATTTCCTAATTTCAGGGACAGTTCCTCTGAGAGCAACTTAGGGTTAAGTGTCTTGCTCAGGGACCCAGTGTTGGTGATGCCAGAGGTCGGACTCGAACCCTCAACCTCTTGGTCCGATGGCGAGCGTCCTACCAGTAGGCCAACGATGCCGTATACACCCAACGCTCCTTTTCCTCATCTACTCACTCAAAATTCGCTAATCCCTACACCACAGTGCCTGCATCCGTTTGCTTCTTCTTACACGAGAGTGATTACTGTGTGATTTCCCTCTTTCAGCATTCCTTTTCTGACATTGCTTGTTGCTTTGCAAAGCTCTCAAATATGATCATGATTCGCAAGGCAAACAACGAGATGCTTCTATAACTGTTAGCAGCCCAATCACTAGCTAAGCTGTGTCTTCTGCCACCCCACAGATTTGTACTGGGAAGTGCCTCATTCACCTAACTGTTAAGCATCTAATGAATTCCTTCATTTCATTAATAGTTACAGTTTTATTTAACGTCACGCTGCTTGTCCGGTAGTCCAGCCCCACCCAGCAGCCCTCACAGTCTAAACAGCTGTAACTAGGACCCTGCAACAAGTCATAGTCCATAGCCATAAACCCCATTTAGGGTAGATTAGAAATGTAGGAAATTTCCCCAAACCCTCCCAATACCATTACATGGTGGATCGGGGTAGCCCTCGCTAACGGTTGTGTTGTGTGTGTGTGTGTGTGTGGCACAGGGCGGCTCCAACACCACGGTGAGGCACGGTGGGATTTATGTCAAGGGCACCATCCCTAAAGGAGCGGCTGAGCTGGACGGCAGGATCAAGAAAGGTAAAGAAGAGGTTGAGGGAACAGCTTTTTCTCAGGGTGGAACCCAATACTCACACGCGAGATTACATGTGTTGCCACAAGAACGACTGCTTAATAGATTATAGTAGATAATCTGTGTAATAGATCATATTACATAGGGTTGCAAGATAATACCGGAATCATATTGGAATTGGCCGATAATCGCTTTTTTTAAGTCATCGGCATTGGGACGATGCCTGATGTTTTCAGCCGATGTTTTACGACTCATTTATTGCACGTTGGAAAGGTAGCGCTTGTGCCAGGCATGTCCAGAGTCCGAGGTGGGATTTTATATACGGACAGTGCCTTCTGTCTTAAAATATATGGCGTTATATTGTGCCAAAATTCTGAGCACGCAGTGAAACGATCTCTTGTCCTTACGCGTGAAACATTTTTTATTTGAATAACGTGTTTGCCCCACTTTGTGAATGTGAGCTGGCACACGGGCTGTGTCCCGAGCCGCGTACTGCCGCACTTAATAGTATGGTAGATAACGGATGGGTTAAATGCAGAGGTCGCATTTCGTTGTGGTGCTGTTGTATGTTCACAGTGACAAATAGTCACTCACTTTCATTTGACTTGATACACTACATAGGGCGGGAAGTGACTTTTTCTTAAAATGTTGTGCACTACGCTGGAAATGCCTCATTTATCGGTATCGGCGTCGGCGGACATAAGCATGACAGTATCGGCATCGGCCAATAATTCCCTTATGGTACATCGCGAATTTTATGTAAACGGTATCAAAAATAATCAAAATAACCAAATATGGGTATGATTACGTTGATTAGAGGTTCTGAATGCTGTTTCGAATCATTTTTGGTTAGTTGCCCAGCCTCGTGAAAGATAACTGATTCCCAGTGTATATTCTTAGAAAATACGCATGACATTATTTACTCTCATGGAGTTGACGCGTTGCTGACATGTGGCAGAATAAACTTCTGAGTTTGAGCAAAAGAAGGAGAAACTGTTTTCACGCGTAATAGAAAAATCAGCCGGCAGGATCATTCTTGCATTGTTTGAGTTTAAATGATAACCCGAGGACTGTGTGTTCGTGGCGCAGGTGACCGTGTGGTGGCAGTCAACGGTAACAGCCTGGAGGGGGCGACTCATAAGCAGGCGGTGGAGGTTCTGAGAGAAACAGGACAGGTGAGGAGGTTGTCTTCTGAGAATTTACCACCCGGTGTAATGCTTGTTAGTTACAATGGTTTGATTCAACTGACACTCTCTCTCTCTCTCTCTCTCTCTCTCTCAGGTAGTACACCTGTTAATGGAGCGAGGGCAGTTGCCTGTAGACAGAGTTCATGCTCCTCTCACTCCGCAATTGACATCTGCACTCAGGGGCTCCAAATCGTCAGCAGCGTCTGAGAAACCCAACGCTGGGAACACACCCCAGAAAGAATACAGCTTTATTACACCAGGTGCGCACACACACACACGCACACACACACGCACAGCAGATACAGCTTCATTGCACGTATATTACACATTTCACTACATGGTGTACCTGTATAACTGCCTATAACTTGATTTTTGGATTTATAGACACATACAGTGTCTTGATGTATTCACCCAGAAACAGAATGTTGAATATATTACACAGCGCTTTTTAGACACATTTTTGGAAACTGCAAATTTGAACACTGAGGGAGGGGGAAAACGCCACCCCATCCAGTGTACCACAGCACATACCACACCAGCATAAAACCTCTGCTTTTACCCGTCCATTTAGGTGAGCGGTATTAAGGTTGGTCTCAGAGATAGCTTCATCTGGTTCCGGATTTGAACCAGCGACCCTCTGTGCTGTATTCACAAAAGCAAAAAAGAATGATATCCTCTTCGCTCTATTTTGAGTTTCATTTTAAATGTTTGACCACTTGTCTAAGAAGCATTTTTCATTAATGATCTTGGGGCATTCACCCTGTGATCAGAAGGTCGCCGGTTCAAATCCCGGGCCGGTAAACATGCCACTGAGGTACTCATGAGCAAAGAACCGTCCCAAAGCACTGCCCCCTGGGCACTGCCCGTGTCAGTTGCCCACTGCTTGTTCACAGATGCAGAGGTCACATTTGGTTGTGGTCAGAGGTGGAAAGTAACGAATTACATTTACTCACGTTACTGTAATTGAGTAGTTTTTGTGAGTAATTTGTAATTTTTAAAGTAGTTTTTGAAATAGGTAATTTTACTTTTACTCAAGTACATTTTGACCCAAGTATTTTACTTCGCTACACTGGAAACTCCCCCCGTTACTGAGTAAAAAATGAAATGCGGAAAAAAACAATGCGCCTGAACTGAAGGGAAATTAAGCGGGCGTTCGTGCGTGGCATTCCCACTATTTTAATGTAGCCTATCGCTGGATGACGGCTAGTGCCGAGCAAGAGGTGGTTTGCACGTTATACCTCTCAACAGGTTGTAAACATTATGCAGTTAATTTGTCAATTATATTTTCTATAAAAGTGTTACACAGTGTTACTATGGAATCGCTCAGTTGTCTTTAAAATGTGAGTGTCCCGGACACTTTGAGTTTAGTTAGCAACTTATGCCACTTGTAGTTGAAAGTGTTTTATGGGGTGGTTTGAACAAAGTTTGCACATTATACCGCCTAAAAGTTGATTAAAAACAACTAGTGCTGGATTGGATTTAATGACTAGTCCTTTTTTTACATCAAGTAATTGAAAGTAACTAAGTAACTTTTACTCAAAGTAAATTTTAAATTTAGTACTTTCTTCCTTTTACTCGAGTAGATTTTTTGAAGGGTACTTTTACTTGTACTTGAGTAGGATTTAAGCAAAGTAAAGATACTTTTACTTAAAGTACTTAAAAATTAGTCTCAAACGTTACAAAAGGTGTTCAACCAACAAAGAGTAAATTTTAAAATGAAGCGCTGGAATGTCTATTTTAATGGCTGTACTTTTTAACATTCATATGTCTTCATGTTACAGACAATGTGTTTGAGGTGAGCTTGCTAAAGAACACCTCCGGCCTCGGCTTCAGCTTCAGTCGAGAAGAAAACATTCCAGAAGAACCTCCCGGCTCGAGCATGGTTCGTGTTAAGAAACTGTTTCCAGGACAGCCAGCAGCGGAAAGCGGACGTATCCAAGTGGGCGACGTGATACTACGGGTCAACCAGACTCCACTCAAAGGACTCTCGCAGCACGTATGTTACTCAATGGAGTATTACTGGAGCTGGGTCTAATGATTAAACCCACTACTGAACTTAATTACAAGTTTCATATGACATTCTGTTGATTGAACAACGATTCAGTGTCTGCCGATTTCTGCCAGAAGTCGATTTCAGATCGATTAAGTTCAGAAGCCAGTGATTGATATGAGACATTATCATATGCTGATTAACACGATCACTTCCATTCATATCAAATCACAAAAGGCAACTAAAAATCATTTAAAAACGCAAGAAGTGCGCTCAACACCTTGACCTGAATTAAACTGGGTGCCCGAAACCTCCAAGTCTCAAAAAAAGTTTGTAAATAAGGCAAGCACTCAACAGTTTGATTTAAACCTTTTAAAAACGTATCACAGATGTTTCAGAACTCGCCATTCTCGCGCTGAAGAAGGGCGTCCTGTCGGAAACGTCCGTGAGGCGATTTAAAAAGGTTTTGAATCAAACTTTTGAGTTCTTGCCTCATTTAAAGACTTTTTTTGGAACTAAAAATCATTTGACATTCAAGTTTCCATTTTGGATCGATGCTATGGGATTGTCGATAATTAGGGTCCAGGTTGAGACCTGAGGAGATTAGGGCTGAAAAAAAGTGGACCCAGTTCTAGTCATCATCAGTCAGCACTGCTCAGGTGTTTCAGTGATCTGACAGAAGGTTCTTTGTTGACTTAGGAGGTGATTTCAGCATTGCGAGGGACGGGTCAAGAGGTCACGCTGCTTTTATGCCGCCCTGAAGGGGGAATTCTGCCAGAGATGGAAACTTCTATCCAGGTAGGACTGAGAAATGTCATATTTACACACACATTTCACACACAGTTCTGTTCAGACACTTGCATGTTTATAAAGGAACTTCGGGAACATATAACAATATGACCACCTGCCTAACATTGATACGGTCTGTGCCTAGGCAGCACCTCATGCAACAAACTGTGCACTGTGTGTTCTGACACCAGTCAATCAGAACCAGCCGTACCTTTTTCAGTAGCTTGAACTACGGTAGCTCTTCTGTTGAAATGGACAAAATGAGCCAGCCTTGTTCAGCAAGCGTTCTTAAGAAATTTGCTCTTAAATCTCACTTTCGCAGTTTTCCCACAAACTGCAAAAGTCTTTCTTAAGAACTAATTTAAGAAAAATATTGGGAGTCTCATCACTCATATTGGGAGTCTCATCACTCATATCGGGGGTCTCAGCCGCTCGTCACCCTGTCAACCGTTCATCACTTTTTCTTGCACCACTTTTTTGGTCCTGACCTCCGCAGGCCGGGAACGTCCCACAAGAACTGCTGAAGTTTGGGAGATGCTCTGACCCAGTTGTTTAGCTGTCACTCCAAACTGCTGCTGGTCTGGCATACATTTGCACAATTTTTGCACTGCCGCTACATATCGGCACATCTTTTGAACATTGAACATAACCGTACATATAACTGATCGCTTTTTCTCACTGACTGTATCTCCACAAATTATTGGAAGTGTTGCACAGGCTCTAGTTCTCCACTGCTGTTATCTGCACTTACTAGAACCAACTTGACTGTTAGTTCAGACTCTATAAAAGATACTGTTTTATTTAATAGACTGTTTAAAATTTGTCGTATTGAAACTGTTGCTGACCTCATGCACATTCAGAGTAAAAGACAACTCTAAGACTGTAATTGTAGGCTGAGGACTGCATGTAACCTAATTGTCTCTCTTTCTACTTTTCTTTCTACTACTTGTATTTTATATTCAACTTCCAGTTTAAAGTGTATATTTTAGATTTTCTTTATATATTGCCTATTCTATTTGCCTTATTAGTTCTTTGTTCCTCGCACTGTTAAAACTGGATCCATGTCGTCTCGTCTCTCTGCATTATTGTACAGTGTATAGCAGACATGACTAAATTTACTTTGACTTTCACTTTTGATCATTTGGCCCTTGTCAAAGTTGCTCAGATCCCTATGATTGTCCATTTTTATGCTTCTCACACATCAACTTTAAGGAAAAAATGGTCTCGTGCTGTCTAATTTGTGACCCTCCACGGCAAAACCAGTCGCTTGTCGCAATGGAGGTTTCTGAGAAAAACGAGCGTTTATTTTGCGTGGGGTAAAATTTTGGATTTTTTGTTTTTAGTGTTTTGAAACAGTGGAAGGTCTATACTGTGCTGTTGTGAAAAAATTTCGCTGAAAAACTTACCTTTCCATCCTAAAAACATGACTTTCTTGACGTGAGGAATTCAATTCCAGCAGAATGTTAAAAGTTTCAGTTTTGACCGCTCTACTTCAATATTTACGGTAAATCCACTGGTTGACTAGCGTGAAGATATTTCTGCGGAATCCATCTTCGTCTCCCAGTTCAGTTAACCTAACGCAGGTAGGCTATCCGTGTGGCTGTGAATGCAGCGTAGGCTACCGTAAATACAAACGTAGCCGCGACCGCACCAAGCGTCTGTGAGTGCTACGTCGATAGTCAACTTCAAAGGCAGATTTCTCCGTTTCTCACTTGGCGTGACAGGAGAAACCCGACTCCTTTGAATGTTGATATCTCAGTCATATGTTGTCCGATTCATTCGATATAGGTATCGTTTTGAAGCTTGATTTATGCCCTTTCATGAAAACATAACTTAATTTTAAAAATTTGCGACAAGCGACTGATTTTGCCGTGGAGGGTCACATATATCCCATTAACTGCCAGTTGACATCGTAATGAGTTATTCACATTGCCTGGTCATAATGTTGTGACTGATCAGTGTAAATTAGGCACAGTTAAAAGCTAAATTAATCACAGACATTTTTTTTAGACATTACAAACAAATGCAGCGTTCTACCTCAAAAAGTGAAAGTGAAAGTGAGTGATTATTTCTTGTTGTGAACACACCACAGCACAGTACACAGTGCACCACAACCGAATGTGACCTCTGCATTTGACCCACCCATGAAGGAGCAGTGGGCAGCTAACACGGTCAGTGCCCAGGGAGCAGTGCTTGGGGACGGTGCCTTGCTCATGAGTACCTCGGTGGTAAAATTACCGGTCCAGGATTCGAACGGGCGGCCTTCCAATCACTGGCCGGATGCCCTAGCTGGGGCGGTTGGTAACGTAAGGATTAAAATGACCGGCCTTGGATTCGTACCTGCACCCTTCTGATCACGGAGCGAACTCCCTACCGTTACGCCACCAGCTACCCCACAAGTTCTAAATCCAACAACTTTGTCTTTTATGGGCTCATATGACTTGGATTCAGTCTTACTTTCCATTCCTCTGCTCGTCTACAACCCTGAGTTTCTCAACAATGGCTTTAGTTATTGTTATAGCCATATTTCTAGGTTTCCGTAAGCAGAAAATTGATTGAATGTTCCTTTAACACACATTTGCTCTCTCCAAAGACTCCCGTGGCCTCTCCAAGGAAGGAGCCCCCACCGAAGCCTAAAGCCAGTCTTGCCCAGGCGGGGGGCCAGGTACCGCTGGGCGCGGTGGAGCAAGCCCTGGAGCGTTTGCTGATGAAGACATCGCCCAGTCGCCGGGACAGTTACAGCGAGAGCACAGACGACGACGACGAAGAGGTTGAAGAGGCCTTCAGCCCCGCTGCGCTGGAGCAGGCAAGCCAAGCCTGGGACAGGAGCGTCTACCGGACCCCCAGTGGCACCCTGGGACACGAAGGAAGAGCCGACCAATACGAGGTGGACGACACTGTCCACTCAGCCTACTTTTCCCCAAGCCAGACGCTGAACAGGGCAGAAGGCAATAAAAGGTCAGCGACTTCTGAAAGAGGATGTTCGTATGGCATATTCGAAAACATCTACAGAGTAATAAGTTTGACACGGCATACATTTATAACCGCACGTTAGTAACAACGTCGAAAGACGTCTCACAAATGTGAGAACGGCGGCAAAGTAAAACCGGCTTTATTCCGTGCTGAGGAATGGCGACGCGCTACACGTGCTCGGGTAGCGCATTAGTTGTGGTTTTTTACAGTTGCGGTTTTTGGGCCACGGTATCGGTATGTTTTCGGTGCATAAATGTTATCTTAGCTCTAACATCCAGTAGGTTCTTTGCCTTTTCTATTCGATTATCCGAATAACTCAAATAATTTGAGTACGAAAAATGGTCGAGGCAATAATTCTAGAATCCAAGCTTCGTTTAATTCTTTTCTCTCGCTAGACGGACGGTTATTATTGACACACAACGTTTTCAGTGGCCCGATCAAGGCAGGGCCTGATCCCTCTTCATGTGAAAGTATTTGTGAGATATTCCGTGCACGAAAACAGAAGGAAATGTGTAAATGACGTTTTCGCGACGTAAACGTGCCGTTTGTGAGCGCGCGCAGGAGCGCCATTACTCGCTTAAATGCTACGGCTCAGTCCAAATCTTTCCCTTTATTACAGACTAAACTCATATTGTAGCTGATACATAACCACAACAGCCAGCGTTCCACTCACAATCCAGCCATTTATTGCCATTTTTAGCGTGTATTCCGGAACGCACGTCCATCCGAGTAGTTCTCTTCCAGAAAATGCCAAAAGCTGCTCATTTTATAAGCCAGACTGAGTCCAAATTGGTTTGAAATTACTCAAAACTTCAGTATTTCTTCATTTTCAATTGATCAGTCTTTTTTTATTTTTATTTTATAATGTTAGAAAGTAATCAGTAGGAAAGAAGAACTATTATAAAAAATATTCTAGATTCTGGGATTTGAAAAAAAATCTGATCAGTCAAACAAAATGAGTGTAGCTTTGATGGACTTTTTTTTTTGTCCCCGCGTGTGCGTGTGTGTCCCCGCGTGTGCGTGCGTGTGTGTGTCCCCGCGTGTGCGTGTGTGTGTCCCCGCGTGTGCGTGTGTGTGTCCCCGCGTGTCCCCACGTTTGTGTGTGTCCCCCGTGCATGTGTGTGTGTGTCCCCCGTGCATGTGTGTGTGTGTCCCCCGTGCATGTGTGTGTGTGTGTCCCCCGTGCATGTGTGTGTGTGTGTCCCCCGTGCGTGTGTGTGTGTGTCCCCCGTGCGTGTGTGTGTGTGTCTGTGTCCCCCGTGCATGTGTGTGTGTGTGTCCCCCGTGCGTGTGTGTGTGTCCCCCGTGCGTGTGTGTGTGTGTCCCCCCGTGGAAAGAAGAACAACTATAAAAAATATTCTAGATTCTGGGATTTGAAAAAAATCTGATCAGTCAAACAAAGTGAGTGTAGCTTTGATGGACTTTTTTTTTTTTTTTTTGCTCGGGAAGATGCCATGATATCTCACCAATCTACAAAAACCCAACTTAACAATATCTAACAATATCTAATCCGAACCCAACTCAACACGAGCTTGTTTTTAATACACAGCATTTATATCACATGCCTGGACTATTGGGATGCCACAGTAAACAACAACTTTAGCTGCCATCTGACGTTTTTGTTTAACATGATAGAATAATTCTGCTACATCTTGGAAATTTGTGAAATGCTGTGCCATAACGCCTTTCTTTTATCATCTCATCTCGAGCATGTGTGGTGAAATGGTGTGGCGTTCTATACAGCTGGTTGCATGTGATGTACAATTTTCTGTGTCTCTTCTTCAGGTCTCCCTCCTCACCTCCTCTTCCGTCTGAGCCCAAGTCCTCCCCAGCCTTGCCTGAGTCGGGGGTTCTGAACCCCAGTCCGGACCCCCTGCCCCCTCCTCTCCCTACTCCCATCAACCCCGGGACTCATGACCAAAACCAAGAGATGGACGACTACCTGCCCGTATGTGTCTTTCTAATATGCCTTCTTATAAGCAGCGGTGTAATTACGCTCTGATGTTTACTTTGATATGACTGACAAATCCCAAAACTGAAACGAGCGATTCTGTGTGTGAGCGCAGCTCGCGCTGTCTCACTAGCCTCGAACTCCGAAGATTCTTTGCACGCGACACGTATCCAAAAAAGAGTCTTGAGTCCAGTCTTTTCTTTTGTTCTCTTTCTTTACTACAGCTTAGACTTTTACAAGCAAAAGATGAATTCTTAGGACTACAAAAAGACTTTACGTGACGGTCAAAAGACTGTAACGCTCCTGAGTTCTCAGCTTCAACACAGTTCTAGTCTACGTGCGTTCTTACATCGTTTTATATATATGTGACCCTCCACGGCAAAACCAGTCGCTTGTCGCAATAAGAGCTTCAAGAAAAACGAAGTGTTTATGTTGCGTGGGGTAAAATTTTGGATTTTTTGTTTTTAGTCTTTTATAAACAGTGGAAGGTCTATACTGCTGTTGTGAATAAGACCCCATTGGAAAACTTACCTTTTCCATCATAAGCGTATTTCTTGAGGTGAGAATTCAATTCCAGCAGAATGTTAAAGTTTCTGTTTTTGACCGCTTTCACTTCAATATTCCGCTAAATCCACTGGTTGACTAAGCGTGAAGATATTTCTCGGAATCATCTTCGTCTCGCGAGTTCCAGTTAACTCGCAGGTAGCCTATCGTGTGGCTGTGAATGCAGCGTGTTGGCTAAATAAATACGTAACGCGACACGCTGGCGTCTCATGAGTGCTCGTCAATGCCTCAACAGGCAGATTTTCTCCGTTTTCGCTTGGCGTGACCAGGAAAGCCAAGCTCCTTTGAATGTTGATATCTCAGTCATATGTCGTCCCATTCATTCCAATATAGGTATCTCGTTTGAAGCTTGATTTATGCCTTCCGCCAGAAAACATAACAACTCAATTTGAAAATTTACTGCGATAGCGACTGGTTTTGCGTGGAGGGTCACATATTTCAGAACCAATCAATTACGACACATAAAACAACTACGTATTATTTCTATGTTACGTGCTAATACAGGGATTTATATAGAAAAATTCCCAGGAAAATATTCATTAGCTTTATAGCTCTAAAATTCTACTACGAATAGATTTATGAAATATTAAATCCGATACTCAAACATTCATATTGCGAGACAAATGGCTCTAACACTGTGTTTATATATGACAGTTGATATTTGATGGACCTTCGATCGGGTAAGAGAATGTTTTGTGGTTTGTAGGAGGTGGAGCTTAAAGAGACTCTCCACTTGTCAAATCTGAAAAAGGATTTGGGCTTCCTCTGACTAAAAACGACCACAACTGCACACATTCATGATATTATCAGGACCCTGCTAAAGCCGACGGCAGGCCTGCACCCCGGCGACCACGCCGGTCATAGTAAACGCTCTGTATTTCAGTGAAGTTAGAAACCATCAAAATGCTTAAAACCTTTACCATGTTTGTGTTTTTAATTTGTTTTTTAATATCTCAAAATCCCTTTGACGTACAGAAACCACACACACACCGTCAGAATCGCAAGACTTTGAACTTGTATGAATATTATATTGATTCCTCTCTGGCAAATATTTGAAATAATTTTGAGTAATTCCGTATTGCCTTAAAAAGCTCACCGTCTCATGTAGGCATCGCCGCTCACCTAGAATCATCAGTTCAGTCAAATCCTTCCTTTTATTACAGACAAAACCCATGTTTTAACAGAAAAGCGTTTTAATCACAATACAGCCTTTTACTTGATATTTTCAGAGTTTATTACAGGCGTCCGTCACATTATTGTTAGATTAACTGAAGCGTCTGCTGCAGGTGAACAACATCGGCGTGTCGGCATAGCAGGTCACGCAGGTGGTCAATCTGGTCATGAGCCGCCCCCGAGTGGTGGATCTAGTCGTGAGGCGGATCTTGAGGCCCCCAGACCGTAATTGGTAGCACCTCCTGACATCAACTTCCAGTGCCCGACTGACTCTCTGGGTAAGTGTGTGGAATAAGAAATAAATCTGCGAGAATCGTTTGCTGTAACGAAGACGATATTTCACAGAAATCTTGCCAAAATTTCACAGGTCAAGCGAAAGCTGTGTTTTAAAGGTGTGACCCTTCACTGGTCTCACGATTCGATTTGATTATGATTATCAGGGCTTCGATTCGATGCAATATCTCGACGTATCATGATGCATCCCATCAATTTTTCCACATTCATATTGCAAGGGTTTCAACTGGTTGTCCGTGTGCGTGTCCCCGCGTGTGCGTGTCCCCGCGTGTGCGTGTCCCCGCGTGTGCGTGTGTGTGTCCCCGCGTGTGCATGTGTGTGTCCCCGCGTGTGTGTCCCCGCGTGTGTGTCCCCGCGTGTGCGTGTCCCCGCGTGTGCGTGTCCCCGCGTGTGCATGTGTGTGTCCCCGCGTGTGCATGTGTGTGTCCCCGCGTGTGCGTGCGTGTCCCCGCGTGTGCGTGCGTGTCCCCGCGTGTGCGTGCGTGTCCCCGCGTGTGCGTGTGTGTGCCTTATTCATCAACTGTTCGTATAAAGAAATTTGTTTTTTAAATCCACTTCTGCAGTTTTCATGAAGATTCTGATATTTCTCTTTCTTGTCAGAATCCCTAAAAGCTTAAAAGCCCACTTAAGCTAATTTTATTACAGACCTGTTTGTGCTTTAGCTTATTCCATTTCTTTCAGATGCACAGTTATATAATATTACGCTAATTAAACATCTTAAGAGCAAATTTAAGAAAACTATTGGTGAAGTGAGCATGTGTAGAGAGCTCGGCTTAGTGTTTATGAGCCTGTTTAGGTCCAACTGCAAACACAGATCGGTATCTGCATAAGCAGAACATGCCATTTTACCTCCAGATGAGAATGTAACGTCTGACTCAGCAAGCGACGACGCGTAAAAGGCTTCATACAACGATTTCCCTTTCTGTCAAATACATACCAGTTTGACATAAATGTCTCTCCTTCCCTGCACCTTCAGACTGACTTGAGTAGCTGCTACCGCTTCTTCCCCCAGAAATCGAAAGATTTGCAGTACAGATGATAGAAGCGTCTTGTTTAATGCCGCTTTGTGTGTATTTGTGTGTGTGTGTGTGTGGGGTACAGGTCTGGTGCTGGACGGAGGCAGGGACAGTGAGCTGGGCGTGCTCTACGTGAAGGACATCGTGCCAGGCTCGGTTGCCGCCTCAGAGGGCAGCCTGAAACAACTGGACCTCATCCATTACATCAACGGAGCGCCGACGCAGGACTTGACCCTCAGCGAGAGCCGCAGGCTGCTGGAGATCTCCCTCCGAGACCTCACGCTCAAGGCCACCAGGTGAATTCTCTCTCTCTCTCGGATACACACAAACACGCACACACACACACACACACACACATATAGACTCAGGGAGTCAATGTATGTATGTACTAATGTATCATTAGTTTTTCACATTAAAACCAAACCCCAAAAAACATTGACTCATTGACTCATCTGAACTGTGTAAACTGTGTCGGGCATCACGGGGCTGTAAGGAGGGTGAGGAAGTGAAAAATACGGTATTTCTCATTCAAATGTAGTAAAAGTCATAAGTTTTCAAATAAAATATACTACTCAAGTGGAGTAAAGAAACTCAAAAACTGTACTTGAGCCCGATCGCCCCCCGGTACCGGTACCGGTAACAGGTTAAGTACTCAAGTAAATGTACTCCATTACTGTCCAGCTCTGCTTATATCCAATAATCATTCAGGTTCATGTAGCACAGAGTTGGAAATATACACCGAAATAGATAAGCTCAAAGAGCTAACTTGCATAATAATTGTGCACACTCTGTGGGGGGCAAGTTAAGTCACCAATCAACCTATAGTGCATGCTTTTGGACTGCGTGAGGAAACCTGAGCACCCGGAGAAAACCCACACAAACTGAGGGATTACTGTGAGGCGATTCCATTTTCCCATTGTGCACTTGTTACGCCCTGAAAAGGGAGGAAACCAATAAACGTATTGCACACGGACTTCACTCTGTGGCATCTTAATGTAGAATGAAGCTACCGCGACGAGAGCTCCCTCTTCCGCATATGACAGGGACACTTAATCAATCACAGAGTGAAATCTGCTCTACAGATTGAAGAAACTCCCCGTTTTTGTCACAGGCTTGTGTTTAAAATAGAACTTTTACATTGTTTATTACCTTGCCGTGTTGCTATTAATTGAAATGATGACACATTTTATAAATGAATTTATCTCTTTAATCTCTTTTTATCCAACCTTTTTTAATAGCTATTTTTTCTGTTTTTAACCATGTTATTTATAGTTTTAATGTCCATTAGATCTGTCTAAATTTCCGTCTACCACACACTCACGTGAAAAATGGGGAGAAAAGCCAGAAAATTGGTGGTGGTTGGGCTCAAGTGACCGTTATACGGTGGAACCAATTTTTGGCCATTCTTCTTAAATACAGCAGTATATTCTCTGGTTTTTACAGTCTTCTGCATATAAGGATCACTTTCAGTTCATACCACTTGTGTTCACGGAAAATGGAGTATATATTATTTAGAGCTGAAACTCGAATAATTCGATTACAAAAAATGGCCGAAGCAATTTTTCCAGAATCGAAGCTTCGTTTAATTCATTGCACTCTCTAGTGCATGCGCCGCTTGTGTTTCACACGGACGCTTATTAAGGATGCACAACGTTTTTAGAGACGCGATCAAGACAAGACCTGATCCCTCAGTATGTGAAAGTATTTGTGAGATGTTCCTTGCACAAAAACGGAAGTAAATACGTAAAAACCCATAAATGACATGTTTGCGATGTAAACACGCGCCCTGTTTGTGAGCGCCCGTGTTAGCGCGTCATTACTCGCTAAAACGCTCCAGTTCAGTTTAAACGTCCCCTTTATTACAGACACAACGCATATGTAGCTGATAAATAACCACAACAACCAGCATTCCGCTCATAATACAGCCGTTTATTAAGTTTCCCATAGATTTTCCATAGTTTATTCTGTAACGCGTGCTAAACGCTTTATTGTGACGCGGCTCCGAGGGGCACGCAGGGGTTGGTTCAAAATGACCAGAAATTTCAGTATTTTTTCAGTTTCAATTGATCAGATTTTTTTCTTCAATTTTATAATGTTGTAGTGTAATCAGTAGGAAAGAAGACATAAAGAAAATGTATTTGTTCAAAAATGTTATTCTATATTCTGATGGATACCAAACGGATAGTGTTAGAATGTTACGCCATAGATAATAAACAGACAATAATAGATCATAAAAACTCTGTAACTCAGCAATAAAACAATGTTCTTTTATTGTTCTTTCACTTCTTTTATTTGACCTAAAGCTAAAAAAACAGGTCAGTTTTCATCAGAAATGTTCTGATTTCATAACTCTCAGCATTTACACATCAAGTAGTGCAGGGCATTCTAAATACTCAAAGCATGTATTGCTAACCTCTACTCACACACTCGAATAAGCCTAAAAACAAATGGATTGTCCTTTTTTTTAAAAATAATTTATTCGATTACTCGATTAATCGATAAGAAAATCGATAGAAGACTCGATTACAAAAAGAATCGACAGTTGCAGCTCTAATATTATTTTATGTTTTTGTCAGGTTCGGAACCTTTGGAACAGAGGATGCAGATGCAGGAATCGTTGTTCATGCTAACACACTTTAATGTCCACAAATAAACCCATAACACACGCAAACACGGCCGCGGGCTCGCACTTGCTCTTCAGTTTCTCTGGTACTCGTAAACTGCCACACAAAAGTGTAACCAAACTCCCAGCGCTTTCTCCGTAACGTCTCAGGATCAGGACGGCGCAAGCCGGGCCGGCTGTGGGAGAGCGCACTCTAAAACCGGGAAACACACATCAAACATTCAGGTTACAGTGAGGGTGACTGGATGCTAATGTCCTGGTTTAAATAGTCCAAAACCCAGGTGTGGGGAATCACCCTGAAAACGAATCAGCACCGAGGGTGACGTGCAACCATTACGTAATGCGAACTGAACGGGGAAACGAAACCAGACACAGGTAATAGACTTTAGCCCAAAATATCAGCGAGAAGCGTGAACAGCAAACTCAGGTTAGAATTCCAGTGATCGGGACCGGAGTGGACGGGGGCACAGACATGACAGGTTTTTTTTTGTGTGCATAGGAGTGGATCGATTTGTTTTGTTCCTTGGCATTATTACGAGCATTATTCATCTGAGATGTTTTTCATCCTTGGTGTGTAACGGTCAGTTCCTGGTCACAGAGTAAGCAATTCGGATTTAAAAAATGGAACATGAGTGGGGGGCATTTTGAGCACTAAATAGGAAATTGCAAAATTATTGGTTTTTCTGTTTTCTTCATTTTGGTCCTTTTTTTTTTTTATCCTGCATGGATAATGGAACTCTGCTGAATTTTCTCTGACGATTCAGGAATGGAAAGCCAGTGTGTCCAGAGCAGGAGAGAATCTCCGTCCTGAACAACAATGTCAGTCCCAAAGTCAGCGCCTCTCCTAGTGTGAACGGTGAGCTTCTTTTCCGCTCTAGAACTTGCTCTCTTTATCGTTGTCAGATGTAGAGGTGGAAAGAGTACTGAAAATTTGTACTCAAGTACAAGTACTGTTACATTGGTTAAAATGTACTCAATTACAAGTAAACGTACTGGTGTTTAAAAAATACTTGAGTACAAGTACAAAGTACTCTTCTCAAAAACTACTCAGAGTATTAATTACTTTTTAACACTCGTCCTCCGTCTTTTCTCCATCATTTTCACGGTTGACAGTGTTGTGTTCTGTCTCCATTTTGGCTTCTTTGTCTCCAAATCTTCAGTCTATAAATTAGTTTGTACTCCGCTGTGTAGTACCTCCAGACACCTGTGCCTGCTGCTGCAGCGGAGTTTATTCTTTGCTTATGTCATAGATTAATTGGCGCGGTCGCGATTGCACAGCCTTATTGGCTGCAAAGATGCAGATGAAAGGTTTGTATATTAATTCAAATTGTGGGCGTACTCAGTAGCGACTTTTGATTTTATAAGTAGCGAAGTAGATTACATGGTGTAAATTGTACTCAAGTATGAGTAAAATTACACACTTGAAAAACTACTCATAAAAGTACAAGTACCCAAAAAATCTACTTAATTACAATAACATGAGTATTTGTAATTCGTTACTTCCACCCCTGGTCAGATGTTTTTCAACGTCTGTTAGAGATGGCAAAGTGCACAGCGCCCATCTTTAGCAAAATTATTTTTATGTTGGTGATTAAGTTACATTTTCTCTTTTCTCATGTCTTTCTCTCTTCATCCTTTATTTCTCTCAGGATATGTCAACAGCAGCAGTCATGATTTGGAAGCCTTATGTCCCTCTGAGGTGAGCCACAGTCGTTCCTTTTAAACGGGAGTGGGGTTACACTCAGTTTAGTTGAGCAGATTCATTCACGCAGTAAAATACTCACTCTTGATTTGAACTACACTGTGATGCTACTGGCCCTTGTTGGCTGTTCGTCTCTCAATCCGTGTTGTGCTCTGCTTCTGTAGGAGCGGATAATTAAGCTGCAGTTGGAAAAGCCGCCAGCAGGGGGCCTGGGCTTCTCTGTGATCGGGGGAGAGAGGGGCATTTTTGTGAAGTCCATCACTCCCGGAGGCACGGCACACGCGGATGGGACGCTGCAAGTTGGAGACCGCCTGCTTAAAGTGAGTCTGTTTATTTATAGTGAGTTTATTTCATAAACGAATCATTACTTGAGTCTGTTCATTTTGTTTATACCCAACCATCGTTTAATGAAGTAAACCGAGCGCTGATGAAAGATGTTTGTAATTCCAGGTAAATAATGAGCTGATGACAGGCGTGTCTCATGCCAAAGCCGTCACTTCCATCCGAAAGGCAAATGGCATTGTCCACCTGATAGTGTCTCGACCCCCAGACCAGACCCCCAGCACGTACCTGGGCTTTCTGCCCATCAACGGCAACACGGGTACATAACAATGTATAATATTATATATATACTATATGTTATATAACAAAGAAACGCAGACACCATCAGCCTCACAACTAGGAGATGGGTATTGAAACCCAGTGTGAAACAGGCTCCGGGCCTACGTTTTTAAAACGGGACTATCAGTAAGCTCTGACGTTAATGGTATTGCTTTCGGTACTGGACAAAGTAGCCTGGTTGTCTCAGCATTGCATGTAATCAGTACCTGACTGTCAGATCCGTTCCGTACAGTTCAAAAACGGACGACCGGATCTTCGAGCATATACGCACAAATTGAAACTTTAAATTGGAATTTTTAAGTAATAATAGTGCTTTGTTAAATAAAGCAGTGTTAATTGCCTTGGTGCCTTGGCCTACTGGTAGGACACTCGCCTTGAGACCAAGAGGTTGTGGGTTCGAATCCGACCTCTGGCATTTCCAACATTGGGTCCCTGAGCAAGACCCTTAACTCTAAGTTGCTCTCAGGGGCACTGTCCCTGAAATTAGGAAATGAAAGTCGTTCTGGATAAGAGCATCTGCTAAATGCTGTCAGTGTAGATTTAGTTGTTTATTATATTTTATTCTACAATAAGTACTGATAATAATATTGTTAAAGTACCGGTCCGATAAGCAGTAGTAGTACCGTTAAAATCTCTAGAACGCAGGCTCTAGAATGTTCATTCATTCATTTTCCGAAGCACTTTATCCCAACTGGGGTTGCGGGGGGACCGGAGCCTATCCTGGGAACTCACGGGCGCAAGGCGGGGACCGACCCTGGGCAGGCGCCAACACACCGGAGGACACACACACACACGGTCACACTCACAGCTCTAGAATGTTCTCTGTAGTTAACACTGTTCTGTTCTAATTTTGTACAGCTTGATGCCAATATAAAATGTTGATAGTAGTGCTGTTATAATAAGGTACATTCCAAGAGATTTTTATATTAAAATCGGTTTGTTTACCGTAACACAATAATGCCGCTCACTTCTTCTAAATGGATATAAGACTACACTTGTGACCTTCCACGGCAAAACCAGTCGCTTGTCGCAACTTAGGTTTCCGAGAAAAACGAGCGTTTATGTTACGTGGGGTAAAATTTTGGATTTTTTGTTTTTAGTGTTTTGAAACAGTGGAAGGTCTATACTGTACTGTTGTGAAGAAATTTGGCTGAAAAACTTACCCTTTCCATCCTAAAAACGTGACTTTCTTGAGGTGAGGAATTCAATTCCAGCAGAATGTTAAAAGTTTCTGTTTTGACCGCTCTACTTCAATATTTACGGTAAATCCACTGGTTGACTAGTGAAGATATTTCTCCGGAATCCATCTTCGTCTCCCGAGTTCAGTTAACCTAACGCAGGTAGGCTATCCGTGTGGCTGTGAATGAGCGTAGGCTACCGTAAATACAAACGTAGCCGCGACCGCACCAAGTGTCTGTGAGTGCTACGGCGATAGTCAACTTCAAAGGCAGATTTCTCCGTTTCTCACTTGGTGTGACAGGAGAAACCCGACTCCTTTGAATGTTGTTATCTCAGTCATATGTCATGCGATTCATTGTATATAGGTATCGTTTTGAAGGTTGATTTATGCCCTTCCATGAAAATATCATAACTCAATTTTGAAAATTTGCAACAAGCGACTGGTTTTGCCGTGGAGGGTCACATATGAGCATGTTCTGTTGCTGCAGCTTAAAACAACATGGAAGAGATTAGCTCATGCAATATCAGAGGGAATACTGGAATGTTGGAATATTAGAGCCTTGTGTGTTCACGTAACGGGGATTGAGGGAGCACGAAACCCCTAAAGCTACACTTCAGTACAGTTGAAGATGCTTTAAACTGATAAAGAAATTAGATGTTGATTTGAACAATGTGTCACAGCAAGTGTACACATCCAGCTCATATCCGGTAGCATTTGCCTGCTGTTTGTTTCAATACTTTAACGACGGAGAACCACCTTCCCTTCATCCAGTCTTAAATTTGCAAATGAAAGTGAAAGCACACAGTGCACTACGACCAAATGTGACCTGCATTTGATCCGTCCTTGAAGGAGCAGTGGGCAGCTGACATGGGCAGCGGTCGGGGAACAGTGCTTGGGGACGGTACCTCAGTGCTCATGAGTACCTCAGTGGCACCTTTACTGGTCCGGGATTTGAACCGACGACCTACCGATGACGGGGCGAACCATTACGCCGCCAACTGCCCCCAAAATGAGACGCGCTATTGTTTTCAGTAGATATATTGTCATGATATGTGTTTTATAGGGTTTCCTGTCCTTTAATTAGTGCTAGTGCCTAAATCACCTTCTCTACAGTAATGACAGGACTTTCCAGGCTGATTAACCATCCTTTACATGGTCGTCCTAAATGTCTAGCATTCCTCTGTTAAGAAAGAAAGAATCACCTCATCGGCTAATAAGCTTGCAACTCCTCTGAAGGTTACAGCTGGTAAACAGGATGAGCGTGGCAACAGACAAACAACGCAGTAGATGAAAGGTTTCTCTTCTCACTCTTTCTAGACACGAATGAGGACAGAGGAATAAAGACGAAGCTTTCCGCTCCACCAGCGCCAGCCAAGCCCAAAAGTCCACCCTCCCTCCCACCTATAGGTATCATTAGAGCCTTTTACAGATACTACATGATGCTGAGATGCAGAACTATGCTCTTTATTTATTTGTTTATTTATGGATGTGTATTTGTGGCATATTTCCACTTGTCCCAGTTATCTCTAATGAAGCCCTGTACCTGTTCAACATTTTTCTTTTGCTCATAATGAGCCGGACAGTTGCCTGTCTTTTGTGCCGTGTGAGTGTGTGAGTGTGTGTGTGAGTGTGAGTGTGTGTGTGTGTGAGTGTGTGTGAGTGTGTGTGTGAGTGTGTGTGTGAGTGTGTGAGTGAGTGTGTGTGTGTGTGTGTGAGTGCGTGCGAGTGCGTGTGCGTGCGAGTGAGTGCGTGCGAGTGAGTGCGTGCGAGTGAGTGCGTGTGTGTGAGTGAGAGTGCGTGTGAGTGCTCGTGAGTGTGTGTGTGTGTGGCCAGGTATTTATCGCATTGTGGGGACCTTTTGTCCCCTAAAATCACTTGTATCTGTTTTTGGGCTTTGTGGGGACATCTGAGAGGTCCCCATGAGGAGAAATGACTTTATAGAAAATGTGCTTGTTTTATTTGAGAAACTAAAAGAGGTAAAAGATGTGCTTTTGTTTACTGAGGTTAAGGTTAGGGTTAGGATTAGGTGTAGGTATAAAATTATGTACTTTGGTCATTATGGGAGTCTATGGAAGGACCTCACAAAGTAATACAAGACTGTGTGAGAGTGTCTGTGTGAGTGTGTGTGTGTGTGTGTGTGAGAGTGTGTGTGAGTGTCTGTGTGAGAGTGTGTGTGAGAGTGTGTGTGTGTGAGAGTGTGTGTGAGAGAGTGTGTGTTTGTACCTGTGTCTACATGTAAATTTATGTCCTGTGTGTTTATGGCTCGTAGACTATGACACAGGCTCATTGGAGAGAGCGAAGAAGCATGAGGCCGACGTATCTGAGGACACGGACTGTGACGGCTCGTCCCTTCCTGATGATTCCCCAGTGGTACAGAACAGCTTCATACACTCTGAAGCATGAGGAACAAAGTCACACGAATATTTTTTTTTCTTCGTTTCCTTTAAAATATCCTTTTATATCTGGATTTACCTCAAAGGCTAATTTTCCACAGTAAAGTACATAATCAAAAACAAAGAAACTGATCAGAGTTGTCCAAAGTTTTACGCTAAGTAAAGGCTGGCTTTGAAGCATACAGTAGAAGAACATTTGCAAAACAATTTGACGTGACATCCGTCCAAAGCGTTTAACTTTAACGTGAGGTTGTGACGATTATACATGAATTTAGAAGTTTAGTTAAGCAGTTTGAAGGTACTGTACTTAGGAATAGCTGTAAGTAATAATTGAATGAGGGATATGCATGAATACGGCTAAAGCTTTCTCAGGATAGATTTAACGTTCTTGCCAAGCACAACGCTTTTAGATTAGAGGTTATGTAGCATCATTGGGTAATAACGATCTTCCCACACAAACCCAACCAGTGCCACTAACCTTATGTCAGCGTGGTCAGTAGTTTTGTCCGCTTTTTCTATACGGCGCAATCAGCCGGACGTTTTCTTTCCCAGTCTGGTGCGCTCTGGCCCCGTTAGGCAGTAACTTCCTCCCGACACTAGGGGGCGTTTGAGGGTTTTTACGTCCCGGCCGCAGCTGATTCTTATAAAAGGCATCGAGCGAACCGGGTTACCACAGCAACACGTTGTTTGGGCGTATGCAGTTCTGCCAAAGCAGCATGTATTACTAAAAAGGCAAAAAAAGCCACAAAACCATACAAGAAATGATGTAATTCAGTGCTATAACCATACTATCCCATTTAGTCCCGCTTCCGCGTAGTGGGCTGCATTTCGGGTGCTCGTACACGGTATCGTGCTCCTCAGTCTCATAGTTCTCAACTTAACTTCTGTTCAAATACTTGCACAATTATTGATCATTATTTGTACATACTACTGGTTGTATTTCGGCTGCTGTTATGACAATTTGCACATACAGTTGAAAACCCTCACATAGTTAACTTTATGAAGATACTGTTATTTTTAACACATGGTCTGTTTAGAATTTCCATATTGAACAGCTGCAATCTGTATGCACAACCAATACAAAAAGGCAACTCTAGAACCACAACTGTCGTTACCGCACGGAACTAAAATTGCACAGTCTCTTCTTTTTTCTACCTCTAGTTTAAAGTGTATATTTTACAGTCTATTTATATATGCTTGCTTTTTTGCCTTATTTGTCTTTTTTGTACGGGAGCCATGCCGTCTCGTCTCTCTGTATACATGTACAAAGCAGAGATGACCAAGTTTGTTTTGACTTTGACAGTAGTGTAAAACAGAGATGTCCAGACATGTATCAAGTGGGACTAGATTTGACATTATTTTGAACTATACATTGAATTAAATAACACTATCTATTTGCGTCTTTTATTGAATAATAATGTTTTACTACATTACAGTAGTCAATTTGTGGTTTGCTGTTGCTTTTTCAGAAATGGTCTGATGGAGTAAATGGACGAGACTCTGTCTCTACAGTCGTGGCCAAAAGTCTTGAGAGTGACACAAATACTGGTTTTCACAAAGTTTGCTGCTTCAGTGTTTTTAGATCTTTTTGTCAGTTGTTTCTGTGGTGTACTGAAGTATAATTACAAGCATTTCATAAGTTTCAAAGGCTTTTATTGACAATGTCATCAAGTTTATGCAAAGAGTCAATATTTGCAGTGTTGGCCCTCCTTTTTCAAGACCTCTGCAATTTGCCCTGGCATGCTGTCAGTCAACTTCTGGGCCAAATCCTGACTGACGGCAACCCATTCTTTCATAATCAATGCTTGGAGTTTGTCAGAATTTGTGGGTTTTTGTTTGTCCACCCGCCTCTTGAGGATTGACCACAAGTTCTCAATTGGATTAAGATCTGGGGAGTTTCCTGGCCATGGACCCAAAATTTCAATGTTTTGTTCCCCGAGCCACTTGGCACTGTGCTCCATCATGCTGGAAAAGGCATTATTCTTCACCAAACTGTTCTGTTGGGAGAAGTTGCTGTTGGAGGATGCTTTGGTACCATTCTTTATTCCTGGCTGTGTTCTTAGGCAAAATTGTGAGTGAGCCCACTCCCTTGGATGAGAAGCAGTCCCACACATGATGAAGGATGCTTTACTGTTGGCATGAGACAGGACAAGGGCGCTCACCTTTTCTTCTTCAGACAGTCATTTTTCCAGATGCCCCAAACAATCAGAAAGGGCCTTCATCAGACTAAATGACTTTACCCCAGCCATCAGCAGTCCAATACCCGTACTTTCTGCAGAATCTCAGTCTGTTTTTTCTTGGAGAGAAGTGACTTCTTTGCTGCCCTTCTTGACACCAGGCCATCCTCCACTGTGCGTGCAGATGCGCTAACACCTGCCTGCTGCCATTTCTGAGCAAGCTCTGCACTGGTGACACCCCGATCCCGCAGCTGAATCATCTTTAGGAGAAGATCCTGGCGCTTGCTGGACTTTCTTGGGCGCCCTGAAGGCTTCTTCACAACAATTGAACCTTTCTCCTTGAAGTTCTCGATGATCCGATAAATGGTTGATTTAGGTGCAATCTTAGTGGCAGCAATATCCTTGCCTGTGAAGCCCTTTTTATGCACCGCAGTGATGACTACACGCGTTTCCTTGCAGGTAACCATGGTTAACAGAGGAAGAACAATGATTTCAAGCATCACCCTCCTTTTAAAGCATCCAGTCTGCTATTCTAACGCAGTCAGCATGACAGAAAGATCTCCAGCCTTGTGCTCGTCAGCACTCTCACCCGTGTTAACGAGACGATTACTGAAATCACCTCAGCAGGTCCTTTTGTGGCAGGGCTGAAATGCAGTGGAAATGGATTTTTCGGGATTAAGTTCATTTTCATGGCGAAGAGGGACTTTGCAGTTCATCTGGTCACTCTTCGGAACATTCTGGAGTATATGCAAATTACCTTCATCAAAACTGAAGCAGCAAACTTTGTGAAAACCAATATTTGTGTCATTCTCAAATATACTATATACTGCTCTGACATTTCTAACACTGCGTCAACCAGGCATGAGTGTGAAAGAATCTTGAAGGGAAGAGCGAACACTATAGATAATAGAGACGATAGATTTTGCTCAGGAAAGTTCCACTGCACGCTAAGAATTTTGGGACAAAAATAACACCACACATTTTAACACAGAAGGCACCGCCCGTATAAAATCCGACCTCTGGCCGTGACTGGGCCGCGAGCCGGACTTGGGACATGCCTGGTATAAAGCATAAGCATTGCATATTTCATGAGTCTCTCTCTTTCTGATTGTGATTCTTCAGACTTCCAGGAAGGCAGAGTGGAAGGAACAGGACGTAGACAACCCACTGAGCAACAGGTGAGGAGGGTGAAGATTGACTTAATTACTCTTGAGAACTGTTTATTAAGTCTCACTTCTAATGCAGACCCTCTAATTTACAAAACCCAACGTTACAAACAAGCTTAACATAAGTAATGATCCAGACTCATCATCGTAGTATCGTCAACGTCAACGCTTTCCCCATCCCTTCATCTTCATCCCAACATCATAGCCACCGCACTCAACACAAGTTGAAATCTTTCATACCTAGTAATGGCAGAGCTTTATTCAGTTTTCATGATCCTCTGAATCTTGATCCTAAATTGTTATGTGTGCGCTTATTATGTACGTCGACTGACCTTTTGGAGAAAGCAGAGGGACTCAGTAGTTCCGATGGCTAAATTTAATTTAGTCGAAGATTCCAGAACTGAGATCTCTTTTTAGAGAAGTGTTGGGTTCTGTTCGATGTCCTAGAAAAGCTCCAGTTTTAGTCTGCAAAGCACAGCTCAGTTTTAACCTGCCAGAACTGTTTAGAAAACCAGAACTGTGAAGAAAATGGCACTTCCACGTTCGTAATCCTTTAAAATAGTTTGGGTATTACCTTTGCTAGAAAGACGGTTAACCTGAGGATCTTGTGGTCCCTTAGCAAAAAGTAGTATACTTGAAGTTCATTTTATTAAGTATGCTTGAGTATAAGTATGAGTATAGCAAGTATACTACGGACCATGTACCGTGTACTAGAAAGTATACTAATTTAATATTTCTTCGGACTAAATTGGAACATTTTCACGTTTATAAAAGTATACTTTATAAGGTCATTTTAAGATTACAAAAGTATACTTTTAGACTTTAGTGGACTTTTCTTTATACTTATCAGTATAAGTCAAGTACACTTCACTATACTATTCTTAAGTATATAAAATATAGTATATAAAAAGTAAACTTCAAGTATACTGCCTCAGTTTTAGTATATAATAAGTATACTCGTAGTACACTTGAATAAACTACTTTTTGCTAAGGGTATGGTATGTCTTTTTTTTTTTTGCTTTTATTTTTTATTTTATATTTTTAAATAACCTTGTAGTTTTACTGACATGAAGCAGGACATCTAACTGTGTGCCTCTCGTTTACTTTCAGTTATCTGCACTCATCTTCAGGGCAGATGGATGAAGATGAGATCACATGGGGCAGTGACGAACTCCCAATAGACAACATCAACTCCAAGTTTGAACAGGGTTAGTGTGTTGCAAATTGTTCCACTCATTTAATGCTAAAATGCTCTTCTAATGCAACATTTGTTGCTCTGCCTGTGATGACCCGGCTAAAGTCAGTTTTTTGTTGATGCTCTGTTTTATACTTTTATTTTATATTTAGTCATTCTACATAATGTAAGGAACATTGTGTGAAAATTTCACCTTGATGTCTTTAATACTGACGGAGTAAAGCCATGTTTTTGTGAAATTTCAATGTAAAAACATATTTTCAACACTGATGCACCTTCGAACCGTAATTATATCACACATGGGTCTATTTGTTATAAACTGCAGTAAACTCATGGCCTATTGTTGACCTTTTTCTCGTTATGCCTACTTTGACCCTCTTTATCTCGTCATTAGATTTGGCGATTTTAGCCAGGTTTTCACAGGTGGGGCCTCGTTTAAGTATTATGATAAAAGAATAATAATTTGGCAGCATATATATTTAACCACATTTTCACCTCCACTGATTTTCCGATTGCGCTAAATGAATTCGTTGATTTTATTTGTTTGTTAGTTTGCTACAGAAAAGAAATGCCATCGTCAGTTGTAAACATACTAATGTAAGCATCTAGTAATGTACGAAGGATCACACATCAATAATCTTACAACAAAAACATTTCAAGTTCTGCATCGTAAAGCCCAAATCACCGTCTTGGCCATTTATAAATTTATTATTATTATTGTTAAGCAGGATTTACTTTTCATCCACCTCCCTACATTAGCTGTTTCTGTTGTTTATGCTCAATGAGTGGTTCTCTGTGAGATTAAGAGTGTGCATGTGTGCCCCCGCCCCCCACAGACGGTCCCATCGTCACTGAGGAGGCGTTAACGTCTCTCCCCCTGGTGAAAGTGATGCCAGACGGCCAGTACACAGGCCCCAACCTCAACTCGGTGGTGCGGACCATGAGAGGACTGCTGAAGCAGAAAGTCCCGCTGCAGGAGTTTGAGGTACGTCAGGCCGCTGATGGATTTTGGTGAATTTGTTAGACGTGTCGTAGTTCCCCATGTCATTTTAGTTCTAGAGGAAATGATAGGAAATGAGAATCACGTGCTGGTCTTGGTGGACCACGAAAACGAAAGTCAGTGTAGATATAATAGAACGAAAAAAAGGGTTTGATGTGCAGGGAGCATTAGTAATGATTTTGTTCCTAAACGTTTCGTTCCATAAATGTTAACTTGAAAGTGCGGGTGGCCGATGTATGGAATATACTTGACGTATCGCGGCTTGTTCCACGTACGCTGTAGTAAGTGACCATATCGTGAATATCGAGTACAAATCCTCATATTAATGTTAAACAGACAGCATGTATGTCATTTTCGAGTTTGGCTTCTCTGTCCTCTCAAAGCAGAGCGCTCACTCCCTCGCCCATCCAGAACACTCTCCTAGCGCATTGCTACATGCTTTTAGAAGGCCCGTGTGGTTTTGTTTGTCTCCAGTGAAAATGAAGATTGACTGTGTCATCAGCTGATCAGCTGTCGGACTGGGGCGGTGCTTAGCATTTAACTGCATGCCGGAGCTGCAAGACGGCGGCGAGCAGCTTTTACATGATCGCCCACTGTTATTGTGTGCCCAAAAACAGAAGTAAATGCGTAGACGTGCGTAAATGACATTCTCTCACAAAAACGCAAATCTTCAAACCTTCCCCTTTATTATAGACAAAACCCATATTTTAGCTGATGAATAGCAACAACCTGCTGTTTACTTGATATTATTCCGGACACACGTCCATCGCATTATTGTGACACCGCGGAGGGGATTATGGGAAATGTAATTCTCTACCAGAAAGAGAGAATATGTTGAGAGATATTTTGTGTCGCGATGTAGCTTAAAAATATTGCGATATTGTTTTTAGGCCATATCACCCAGCCCTGAAAGTACCTTTAATTTACAACTGTTAGCAGATATTGTAACATTATCCTGTTCTTTATTTGATGATGTCCAATGTGTGTGTTTATTTCTAGAATCTGCAGAATTTACAGCCTCTGGATGACTGTTTGATTGGTCAGACACAAGAAAACAAGAAGAAAAATCGATACAAAAATATTGTGCCCTGTGAGTAAGAACACCTTTGTTGATCTGCGTGCTTTAGTACTATTAATTTCTTCGAGGGGAATATATGGGGAAAAAAACTTTTTAGAAAATATATTATTGATATTTTGTTAAATAAAAAAATCATTTGTGCAAATAAGTCGTTTTTAGTTTCATGTATTATCCTTGTCTTTTCCCCCAAGTTGACACTACGAGGGTGGTCCTGGGCAAAGACGGCGGCTACATTAATGCAAACTTCATCAACATGCAAGTGAAGGAAGAGAACTTCCAGTACATCGCCTGCCAGGGCCCCCTGCCCACCACGCTGGCCGACTTCTGGCAGATGGTCTGGGAGCAGAAGTCCAACGTAATTGCAATGATGACCCAGGAGGTGGAGGGCGGCAAGATCAAGTGTCAGCGCTACTGGCCCGACACGCCCCGGGCACCTGAGATGGTCAACGAGAGGCTTCAGATCATGCTAGTTAAGGACCAGCACCTGGACCACTTTGTCATCCGCCTCATCGAGGTCAAAGACATGCAGGTCTGAAGGATTTCAATTGATACATATGTACATACTGATTTTCCGAAAATAATTGATTTTGAATTGACAAAGAATCCTGAGGAGCCAGACGAAGTGGCTCGTGCATCTGGTCAGGACTCCTCCCTTGTGGGGTGTTCCAGGCACGTCCCACCGGGAGGAGACCCCTGGAAACGCCATGGATTAAACAGATTAAAACATTCACTGAATGGGAAAAATAAATTTAGTTGCTGAAATGTCACGATAAGATGGTTTCACCATCCATCCATCCATCCATCCTCTTCCGCTTAACCGGAGTTGGGTTGCAGGGACTGCAGCCCAAGCCCAGACTTCCCTCTCTCCAACCACTTCGTCCAGCTCATCCCGAGCGTTCCCAGGCCAGCCGGGAGACATAGTCTCTCCAGCATGTCCTGGGTCTTCCCCGGGGCCTTCTTTCCAGTGGGACGTGCCCGGAACACCTCACCAAGGAGGCGTCCAGGAGGCATCCTGACCAGATGCCCGAGCCACCATACAATGTGACGCGGAGGAGCAGCGGCTCTACTCCGAGTCCCCCCCAAATGACTGAGCTTCTCACCCATTTCGAAGGAAACCCATTTTGGCCACTTGTAAACGCAATCTCGTTCTTTTGGTCACTACCGACAGCTCGTGACCATAGTTTCACCAATTATTTTGAAATCATTTTTTGAGTGAAGGACCTCGAGACCATGAATGCCAAAAGTAGCAGCACTGTTTAGCTTAGTTCATTGTATTGGTAATTTTTAAGCGTGTCAAATGTCAAAGGATATTTTAGGTGTTTTTCCTGATTTGATGTTAATGAAAGTAAACGTGTATCCTATCAAAATTATATCATAGCAGGCTTTATGATATTGGATGGCATCAAATCATTGTCCATGAAATCGATATAATATTGTATCAAGATGAAACTTGTGATTTGGAATTGAACCGTGTCTTGATCTTTCTCTGTCTGTAGACTGATGAAGTGCAGCGGGTGACGCACCTGAACTACACTGGCTGGCCCGACCACGGCACCCCCACCCAGCCGGAGCAGCTGCTGACCTTCATCTCCTACATGAGACACATCCACCAGTCCGGCCCCATCATCACCCACTGCAGCGCTGGCATCGGCCGCTCGGGAACACTCATCTGCATTGACGTGGTGCTCGGCCTCATCAGCAAGGACGCAGACGTGAGTGCCAGCTCTAACCGCTTTTTATTACAGTATACAGGGCAGTGGATATTAAGGTCATGGGTTTAAATGTAAAGTTCACATTTTGTTGCACTGTGTGTCGTGTTGTGCTTTGTTCACAATGACAAATAATGTACTTCTCCCCTCTGTCTTTTTGTTTATCTAATCCGCCCTTCTCTCTCGCTCTCTCTCCTCTCATTCATGTTTATTTATCTTAACCCTCCTTACTCTCCATTTCTCTCTCTTCCTCTGTACCTATATATTTTTATTTTATTCGTTTCTGCCCATTTATCACATAATTATCTCTCTGTTTCTCCATCCCTCATGTTATTTTTTGGTCTGTTACTCTCTCATCAGTTTGACATCTCAGATGTTGTGCGGAATATGAGACTTCAAAGACAAGGCATGGTGCAGACAGAGGTAATTTTCAGAATATACAGTACATACTAGTCCATGTATCATTTGTGCATTCGGTTTTCACATTAAAAGCAAATCCCCAAAACTAAAAACAGGTCTCATTTAATATTTATCAGGTCCAAAATGAATTTTAAGATTGCTTATTTTGAGCTTAAATAAAAATGGTTAACACTGAAAACGAGCACCCTACTTCTACTTCTGTTTTGGTTTTTTATTGAACGCATGTTGCGTGACCCGGTAGTGACTGTTGCATGCAGACGACTGAATAAAAAACAAAAGTCAAAAAAGAAGAATAACTATCTTACTGCCTAGGAACAAAATGAAGCTACTCTTTTTTTATGAGCTATAAAGAAAGGTTTTTATTGATCCCATGTAACAGTCACATCTATGCCATGCCACTTGCATTCAAGGAAAAAAGCTCAAAGCAAAATGAGTGCACATTTCCCATTTTTTGGAACTGGGAAATTGGATAACAAGTCTTTTGCTTTTGGAAACTAATTTTGAAAAAGAAATCAGTGTTTGCTAAAGAATACTTGGTGGTGATCCAAAAATAACAAACCTCTTCTCCCATCTTTAGGAACAATATATTTTCTGCTACCACGTCATCTTATATGTACTGCACTGTCTTCAAGCTGAAGAGAAAATCTCAGGGTAGAAGCCTGGGCTCCTACTTGCTGCCTTTCTGCTTACTTTGGGTTGATTAAAGAAGCTGAAAATGCCAACAAAGACCAATTAAACCTTCCTCAACCTCGTCAGATCAAATTTGCCTTAAAATGTTACAAATGCCTTGCTGTGTTCTAAACACTTTTGTACATTCTCGACACTCCCCTTCCTTTGGAGGTTACTTTTTCAAAGATACAAGAATGACACCATTGATTTTTTTTATATATGATCTTTTTTCACTCCTTTTTTACGGACCGCTTGAAGATTATAAGATGGAACATAAATGATAATAAATTGTATTTTATGTGTAACAAAAACATTTGTGTATTTTAAAGTGATAACGATGCTGGAACACGCTGCCTCGACAAAATACGATGTCAGTATTTGCTTTGTAAATCCTTTAAGAGTTGCTGAGTGCCAGTGATTATCCATGAAAATAAAGTGTACATATTTGTCACATGGGAAATGTTTAGATTATGTACTGGACAATTTGCTATATGTAAATAAAAGATCCTTTAAGCTTCTAAGTCGGACTCATTTTGTTTAAGAATCACTTCTTTCTGTTCCAAAAAAACAACTACATAATGCATTTAAAGTTAAAACAATTTATGCACAAGCCCTTGCATTTAGATGTATTTAGGGCCAGGTGTTTTCCAACTTTGATACTGTAACCAATTATATACTGTGGATTCCTTACTATGAGATCGTAGCAGCCAAATACGTTCCAATGAAAGTGTTTGTTGCATTTTCTACCACACATTGTAAAAATCCCAATGTAGAAAGTTTTTTTTTTAAATCTCCTCCATGTTTTTACCTTGATTCCAGATAAAGTTAATGAAGATTTTCAAGTTTCAATTCTTTCAACTGCATTGTACCTCATTTTCATGTGTTAGAGCTTTTGTGAGAGGTCAGGTGGTATATTTTGTTGTCATTTTGACCATATTCAGGTGAGCAGTAGATAGTGAAATGAAATAAAATTCCTCCAGAAATACAGTGCAACATAAAACATACACACAGGCATTCAGGACTTCCACAACTAAACACAAGACTACACAAACACAAGGTGCGTGAAAGGAAATTTGTGGGGCTTCAACTAATGAAAAGTACTAAGAATATAAGTTTTGATCAGTATATGGTGCAAAAGACATGTAAACATTGAGGAACTAACTAAGACATGCTGTAAAAGGTCTAATTGTGTGTGGTCCAGCTCCACCAGAGGGCGACTACATCCTGATTTAAACCACCCATAATGTGTAGAAATGTACTTCTCTCCCAGAAATGAGTCAAAAATTAGTTATAGGCCAAAATGAGCCCAGGTTGGCTCAAAAATGGCTATTTAAATTATTCACAATATTTTTCCCATTTTATAATGTTACGGAGTAAAATAAATAAACATGATAAATACATTTGTAAGGAAATCATTTTATTTTATATCCATTGATTGTATATCCATTGATTCCAAATGGATAAAGAGAGGTGTTTTTTTTTCTTGGGACTAACCTATTCTTCTTCTTCACAGCACTAAGCCATAAAATGTCTCTACATAATAAAAACTCTGTAAGGCAATATAACAGACACAGTTCTTACTATTACTAGTAGTCATGTCTGCAGTTTCACCACTTTGATACTACAGAAAGCTAAAAAAAAAAAAAAATCTACAATCTATAATCTCGAGTCAGCTCAAGTTATCAGAAATGGACTGATTTCAAGATTGTGTCAGAATTTACACATCAAACTATGACAAATCTGAGTAATGCGGGACGTCCTGAACACAACAACATAAGGCATGTATGGCTAACTTCTGCACACACACACACACACACACACACACACACACTATAATAAGCCTAAAACAAAGGCAGAAACCCCCCTAAACTCTCTCAGGCTTTTTAAGGTTAAACAGTAACAATCAGGTGATAATTAGCGACCTTCTGCTTCACCTTCTGTGGCTGTTTTGGAAACTAAGGACCATGCATTTCATTCCGGTTTTAGTTTTGTAAAGTAATTTTGATAGATGTAATGTAATCACAGGTTATGATGCCGATGAATTTACGATGGGATTATTCAATGTTATTTTCTATGCTTTAGACCATGACACATGAAAACTAAATGAGTTCAGTAAAAGTTGTGAACGTAAGCGCTCGCGCGTTCTCGCCCGTTTAGACCACGCATGTGCGAAAACGACACGCGCGTGACTGGTTTTTCGAAACGCATTCCGTTTCACACTAGGTTTGTCCGTTCCACCGACCCGTACTTGGCTCTCGTCAGAACACCCTGATGGTTCCCACGTGAGCCACGCTGCTGTTAGAAAGTGTAGCCGGAGCCTACATTTTTGTCTGTCAAGAAAGAAAATCTCAAATTACAATCATGTCGGGGCGACACAACAACAAACTGCCCACAAACTTACCCCAGTTACAGAACTTGATCAAGAGGGACCCGAAATCTTACACGGAGGAGGTGAGTGAGTGAGTGAGTGAGTTAGCCGGTTAGCGTCGACAATTTGCCTATGTGCGAATGTGATTCGCTTTAAATTTAGCCTTTGTTACACTACATGGCTTTTTAAAAATAATAACGAGTCAGAACATATTGGAAGAGTTTACATTTGCAGTCTGGGATGTGCAAATATTAGTTTCTAATTTGACTGCGCGACTAGGGTGGTTTACGCTAGCGAACCGTGTGTGTTCCAGTCGTGAGAGTGTTGTAAAAATTGAGTAAACCAACTTTGGAACCTTAGACTTGCCTGTGATACAACTCGGAATACGATATGGACGTTCACAGTAACATCTTCACCTATTGTTGTCTTTACAGTTCAAGCACATAAGTTATGGTGACTTTGAGGTTGGTCAGTAGCAGTCTTGACGAATTCGTCTGTAAATTTGTCAGAGAAGCCCGTCATGAGATGAAATATTCCTGTCATGGAAGGAAACACTTGTCAATTATTCCAAGCCAAGTTCATATCCACATTTTAAACTCTCTCTCATCCGAAATATTTCTTTGGTTCTAAAAACTGATTCATTTGTAGCTTTTAGCCTTTCAAATGAGTTCTGAAACGTCTTCAAGGTCCTAAAATCAGTCCAGTTGTCTTCAACTGAAGCACTCAAGAACTGGAAACGGATTTGTAACGTGAGGTTAATTTCTTTTGACGCTTCGTTCAAATGTGGATGAGTTCCTGGCTTTATATCATATGTTTACATGTTTAGAGGCAGTCATCTTTTCATTCCATGACTTCCTTCTCTGATAAATGGTTAATTTCTCTCACACTGAGTTTTTTAAGCTTAAGTCTCTAGTTCATATCAGTAAAGCTGGAAAAAGCTAGTGGGCTAATGTCAATTATTACAGATATTATTGCAGATGTTTGGCAACAATAAGACAGTCAAAAATGGCTTGTTATTAGCGTTTGTAATATTACTGCTTTAAAAGTCAGGACGGAGGACGCCAGGATGCACATTTAGAATATGGAGTTACCTTTATGTGTGCATTTGATGAGCAGTGATGGATGACACACGAACTATAAAAATACACAAAAATGTATGCACACACGTAAGGGGACAGTGTTTGTGCATGTAACGGCACACACGTAAGGGGACTGTGTTTGTGCATGTAACGGCAGAATAGTGACCAGAAATCGGCTTCTCACTCTTCGATGGAATGTGCTGGATGGGACGGTGTGAAGAGTCTGTGAAAAGGATCAGTAATAATGCAGGAGGCTGTTGGGTGCAGTGTTCAGGGTAGACATCTTGAAAGGAAGGGAGAGAACAGCTCAGACTTGGAGCAACTTCCATTTCCTAATTTCTGGGAGAGTCTCTCTGGAGCAGCTGGGGATTAATGTTTGCGTAGTTGTGGTAGTTCTAGAAGAAGAACAGAGCTGGGTTTCACTCTACAACTTCTTGGTTTTGGTTGGTAAGTATCCTACCACAGGACCACCACTGCCACTGACAAAAAGGCCCTGCACAGGGTCATTAGGTCAGCAGAAAAAATCATAGGCTGCTCTCTTCCTTCACTGGAGGACATTGCTGACACCCGATACCTCTCCAGAGCAAGGAATATCATAAAAGATTCCTCACACCCTGGCCATCACCACATTGAACTCATGCGTTCAGGAAGGCGTTATAGGTCAATTAAAACACGCACAAACAGACTATTACACAGTTTTTTTCCCTAAAGCTATTCTGTATCTCAGTAAATATACACAGTGACACTCTCCACCTTTATTGGTCAACAATCATAGCACAATATTTATATTTATTACTAATAGTTATACTTAGTGCAATATCTGTCACTCAGCACTTTATCTTGGCTTTTGTCAAATGTTGTCGTAAGTCTCATTATTGTATATGATGTTTGTTTTTGTTATGCGGTTATATGATGTATGTCTCTCTCTTTTTTTTTTAAATACCACTGAATTAGGCAACTGAAATTTCATTGTGTCAAAGATACAGTGACAATAAAAGTACTCCCTTGTCTGATCAGGCATAGTTATGTTGTTATGAAATGTAGTGTAGTAATACATTGTGCTGCTTTTTAAAAATACAATAATGCTTTTTTTGCAGTTCTTGCAGCAGTTTCGCCACTACAAGTCCAACATCCAGATCTTCAAACACCAGCCAGACAAACCCAATAAAGATCTGGCTGAGTTGGTGATGTTTCTGGCTCAGGTATGGGAACAGTTTAGCCTGGCACGTTTGTCTCATAACATTATCATCTGTTTGTACTGGACTAACAGAACTGTTGGATGTGTATGTGCTGTTGGATGTGTATGTGCTGTAGGTCGGACATTGTTATCTGGAAGAACTGTCAGATTTCCCCAAGGAACTGACAGAGCTCCTGCTGAACCATCACACGGTGCTTGAACCCGACCTGCGAATGGTAAGATTCCAATGAAGCACCAGACTTGTTCTTACACTGGCATCTTTGACGTTCACATACCTGAGAGTTACACCAGGAAAGTGCACATTTGTTACACTTCACTATTTGTTTACTGGTTTCTGTTATTGTGTTTCCTGTATTGGGCAGCTTGTGTTCAAAAGGGTGTTTTGCACTACACTACTACTCAGGACTTTCCTTCTGTTTTCTTTTCAGACGTTTTGCAAAGCGCTCATCCTTTTGAGAAACAAAGACTTGATCGACCCGACAAGTCTCCTTGAGCTGTTTTTTGAGCTTCTTCGCTGCCATGACAAACTTCTGCGACAGGTGAGATATTGTCACTCCTATATACTTTTAATACCCCTCAAGTTTGTAACGGAACCTAAATGTTTAGTTGCAACAAATTTTCCATCACAGCAGCTGCCAACTGCCACTCTAGATGTGAGTGTGTGAGGCTGTTCTTTATCTCTCTCTTTCTCCAGACTCTCTACACACACATAGTGACGGACATTAAGAACATCAACGCGAGGCACAAAAACAACAAAATGAACACAGTGAGTACTGAATGAGCTCAAAAACAACCAGTCTGTGCAAGCATGGCTTACAAGCAAAATATCTAAAATGATGATTATTAGAGTTAAATTACTGTAAGCGTATCACTAGGGGAAACAGATTTTTGATAGGAGGACAAAAATGGGTAACAGAGCGACGGTCATAACTGAACAGACGAGAACAGACAAAAATAATTGCATGCTTAGTTTTAGGGAATTCAGTAATTGTGTAATGCTGCTTTGACATTAACATTTACAGCCTTTGACTGATTCATTTATCCAGAGTAATGTAGGTGAGGGCTTTTTAGTCCACTAAGAGACCCGTTCCTCATACATATAAAGCTGGACTTAAGTCAACAAATGCTGTTCAACTGAGTTACTGCCAGCTGAGTTACATGAAGTATAAAAAGTGAAAGTGAGTGATTTTTTCTAAATGTGACCTTTGCATTTGACCCATCTGTGAAGGAGCAGTGGGCAGCTAGCATGGGCAGTACTTGGGGACGGTATCTTGCTCATGAGTACCTCATTGATACCTTTACCGGTCTTGGAATTCGAACCTGCGACCTTTCGATCACGGAGCGAACTCCCTAACCATTACGCTATAACTTTTCCCTAAGGCCTCGTTAAAAATGCAGCAAAAACGCGTATGGCGTTCAGAGGGCGTTCATTTCGGACGTCCATGTGGACAAGGCCTAATCCTTTCAGAGTTAGTGTCTACTTGATCATCAATAATATGTATTGCTGTTTTTGTTCTAATGTAAATTAAAACATCAATAAACAATTAAGTCATAAGTAAACAGTTGTAAATGTGATAATAGTTGGTCCCCTCGCAACTTCATAAAGTAGATTGGTCTTTAAATCAGCATATGATATTGTCTCACATCGACCAACCCGCTCCTGAACAGAGTCAAAACTAAATCTTATAGCAAACTTCATCATAGCAGATGGAGGATTGTTATTCAGTAAATCAATATAATATTTTATTGTGGCTGGTTGTATTGTAACTTGTGATTTACACCCCTAAGTATTAGAGTGTATACACAAAATGTTGTCTGTGTTGGTTTGTGTGAAGATGGCTCTGAGTGTGTGGGGAAATGTGTGGAAGTTATGCTGTATTGTTGTCTCATTTCCAGCCTCTCTCTTTCTCTCCCAGATGCTACAAAACTTCATGTACACAATGTTGAGGGACTCCAACCCCATTGCTGCCAAGATCTCCTTAGACGTGATGATGGAGCTTTACAAAAGAAACATCTGGTGAGAACACACGTTTGTCAGACACACCTCTGCTGTGATCATAGAGATTAGAGCTAGTTATTGTTGTCCATGTTGGAGCAAAGCCATGAACTTGTAATATACATCTGTATTTGTTCATTTTAGGAACGATGCTAAAACGGTAAATGTCATCACAACAGCGTGTTTCTCCAAAGTAACCAAGGTAGTCAAGATGAGATTTTTCATGATTAGAGTGGGTTTTACCTGGCGTTTGTCACACGCTGTCTTGAGACTGATGTAATTGTGCGTTTGCTCAGATCCTTGTGGCTGCGTTGACGTTTTTCTTGGGCAAAGATGAAGACGAGAAAAAGGACAGCGACTCGGAATCAGAGGTGAATTTTGAGCGCTCATTTGCAGACCAAAAACAACTTTTTAATGCTCAAATAAACAGCTTGGTGAGCGATCATTCTGAAAAACACTAAAGGTGTAGTGAAATTATGGTATTGAAACTTTCAAAGTTGGAAGATATGTTTTCTTTAGGTATGAAAATATTTAATAGATTTATTTATTATAAGTATTTAGTTTCACGTTACCTAAAAATAAAATACTGTGCTTTAATTTGCTAATCTCTGCGGCCCAGGACGATGGACCCACTGCCAGAGATCTGATGGTGCGATTTTCCACTGGAAGGAAGACTTCAAAAAATAAGAAAAAGCATGAAAAGGCCATGAAAGTCCTGAAGGTAGGTTAGAGCTGCCGCTGTGTTAGGTTTTTGGCCGCTGGTTGTGGAGCGTGGGTATATAATTAAAGTGTTCGTTTTGTTTTTACAGAAACATAAGAAGAAGAAGAAGGCCGAAGTGTTCAATTTTTCTGCCATTCACCTCATCCATGATCCGCAGGGTGAGAGGGCGACATACGTTCTCTTTCCGTTCTGCTTAATGTCTGTCTGTAGTTTTGTCTCCTTGTTGTGCTTGTTTTCCTTTCTTTCTTCCCCCATTAATACCTGCTGCGTTGCAGATTTTGCAGAGAAGCTCTTGAGGCAGTTGGAGAGCTCGAAGGAGCGTTTCGAGGTGAAGATGATGATCATGGAGCTCATCTCTAGACTGGTGGGAATTCATGAGGTGAGATCTGTTGTCCCGTTTATAATGAGATAACTGGCGTAATTTGATTTCTGATCGTCTTCTGTAAGTGATGCTTAATTTGGGGTGTATATTTTCGTTTCAGCTATTCCTCTTTAATTTCTATCCCTTTGTGCAACGCTTCCTGCAGCCTCATCAGAGAGGTAATTATCAGCTCCCTTAAAAAGACTCATTCAGGGGAATATCGTAATAATATGTGACCCTCCACAAATTTTCAAAATTGAGTTATGTTTTCATGAAAGGGCATAAATCAAGCTTCAAAACGATACCTATATTCATTCAAAGGAGTCGGGTTTCTCCTGTCACGGCAAGTGAGAACGAAGAAATCTGCCTTTGAAGTTGACTATCGACGTAGCACTCACAGACGCTTGGTGCGGTCGCGACTATGTTTGCATTTACGGTAGCCTACGCTGCATTCACAGCCACACGGATAGCCTACCTGCGTTAGGTTAACTGAACTCGGGAGACGAAGATGGATTCTGGAGAAATATCTTCACGCTAGTCAACCAGTGGATTTACCGTAAATATTGAAGTAGAGCGGTCAAAACAGAAACTTTTAACATTCGGCTGGAATTGAATTCCTCACCTCAAGAAAGTCACGTTTTTAGGATGGAAAGGGTAAGTTTTTCAGCGAAATGTATTCACAACAGTACAGTACAGACCTTCCACTGTTTCAAAACACTAAAAACAAAAAATCCAAAATTTTACCCCACACATCATAAACGGTCGTTTTTCTCGGAAACCTAAGTTGCGACTGGTTTTGCCGTGGAAGGTCACATATAGGTTTTCCCAAACAATCTGATCAACTTTGATGCAAAATATTCCCCCAGATTTGTGCCCTTAGTTTTAGACCGGCGCTGGGCAAAGTAATTAATGCTGAATTAACCAAAAACTGCTCATTTTGAGATTGTGATATTCAGTAAGCTGCAGGTGACATTTGAAGTCAAAAGTCCAAAAAAAAGTCAAAGTAAACTTTGTCATCTCTTCTATACATTGTACAGATATACAGAGAGACGAGACGACGTGGCTCCAGTTTACACAGTGCAACAAGAAATAGAGAAACGAAAACCAAAAAACAGAACAGATAGGGCACATGGAATAAACAATATATAAATAGGACACAAAATACACAAGTATTTCCTGTCTGGTTGATGCATTTGAGGAGGCAGCGTAGTGATTGTTTTACATATGGCTCTTCCCGTACTTTAGAGGTCCCTTGCGTATTTTTGGATCTCATGGAACTTGTGTTTTTCCCTTCCTAGAGGTCACCAGAATACTGCTGTGTGCTGCCCAGGCCTCACATCAGCTTGTTCCACCCGAGGTAAAACACTGGGATTGCACAAGACACGAGTCTGGTTCTTAAAAGCATGAGATCACATGGGGTTTCAGTTGCAGATGAAGATTTATCCTGTTTTCATCAGTTAAATTGAGGATCTGTGATATGTGAAACATTTAGTGCTGCAGCTATCAATTGTTTCTGTAATTGAGTATTCTGTCGATTTTCAATTCTTTAAAAAAAGACAAATCTGAAAATGTGCAACCAATTGGCTTTTATTCTAGAATGTTCCCTTTTTAAAATCAAAATGAACTCAAACAGCCCTAAAAAAATAGTTTTTAGGCTTAGTGTGTGTAGATGTTAGCCATACATGCCTTATGTTGTTGTGTTCGGGACGTCCTGCACTACTCAGATGTTAGACATAGTTTGATGTGTAAATAGTCACTCGGTCTTGAAATCAGCTCATTTCCGATGAAAACTCACCTCCATCTGTAGAAATTGTAATTTTTTTTAGCTTTATGTAGTATAAAAGTGCTGGAACTGTAGACATAACTACTAGAAATAGTAAGAACTTGCAGAGTTTTAATTATGCAGAGACATTCTATAGCTTAGTACTGTGAAGAAAAGTATGGGTTAGTGTCAGGCAGAAAAACATCATTATCCATTTGGTATCCATAAGAATATAGAATAAAATTTTGATAACAAATAATGCATTTTTCTGTATTTTTCTGCCTATTGATTACTCTCTAACAATCAAGTTGACTGATCGATCGTCGTTCCAGCCCTACTTATGGCGTTCCAGTTTGTAGACAGGCTTCAGCTTCCTTGTGGATGTGTGTTCAGCTGGACCATAATGCAGAACATCGTTTAGCCTTTTTGATCGGATTTCTGATCCTTCCCTCTTCTCCACCTCCCAGATCATTGAGCCTGTGATTATGACCATCGCAAACAATTTTGTCACCGACAGAAACTCTGGAGAGGTCATGACAGTTGGGTAAGTGGTTCATCCGTCGGTTTTATGATTATTCTCTGTGTTCTCTCTACATATTCTCCCTCTTCTAGAACTGGGAACTGTAACGTACACTTTTTAAATGCTAAACTCTAATGATATTAGTGTGCAGGAGTGAAAAGTGTTAGAATCTTAGCCCGTGGCCATTATAGAAATATGACATGCATTTTACAGCTTGTAGAAGTGTGATTTATCAGAGAGAGACAGTTATGATGTGACTTACAACTGTACTTTGATGATCGATTGCATCAGTATCAATAAATGTCCCGCTGGACTAATACTTTCGCTCGTTCTCTCTCTCTCTGTCTCTCTCCCTTCCTCTCTCTCCATTGCCTTCCTCTCCCCTACCCATTTCCTCCCCAATATTTCAGTATAAATGCGATTAAAGAAATTGTGGCACGCTGTCCACTGTCCATGTCGGAAGACCTGCTCCAGGATCTGGCCCAGTACAAAACTCACAAGGATAAAAGTATGTCATTGCACAGAGATCCATCTTTCTTGTGGCTTGTACCTTACTTGTGTCTCTGTCTTCCACTTCATAGACGTCATAAGTGACAGATTGAACTAGTGATGGGAAGTTCGGATCATTTTACCGACTCGGACCTTTGAGTCTCGTTCAGCAAAATGAACTAATCTTTTTTCGAGTCATTTCGTTCATTTTAGCAAAATATAATTAAAATGTTACCTGTTACCTCCCTAACACATCTACTGCTTACACAAACGTTGATCACACTACAAACAAGACAAAACTATAATGCTATAAGAAACAGAAAATATTAATTCATTGTTTACCTGGGTCTTTAGTCTATGATTCGCTCACCTCGCCGCTTATCTGACAAGTTTTCGGGTTTGAGTCGTTCGTTCATCACGTGACAGCCCGATTAGCTAACCAACGCAGTCTGAGCCGGAAACAGAATTGATTAGTTCATCTCTCGAGTCTTCGGGTTTGTGTCGTTCGTTCATCACGTGACAGCCCCATAAGCTTAAATGATGCAGTCTGAGCCGGAAACAGAATTGATTAGTTCATCTCTCGAGTCTTCGGGTTTGAGTCGTTCGTTCATCACGTGACAGCCCCATGCTCAGACTGCATAGGTTAAGCTTATGGGGCTGTCACGTAATGAACGAACGACTCGAAAAACCCGAAGACTCGAAACAGGTGAATCAATAATTCCAATACAGAAACTATAGGAAATTGTACAAATGCGCATGCTCGACTGAACGAATCACTCCCACGAGACGACTCGTTCTTCCCGAGTCACATTAAAGGTTTGTTCAAAATGAACGAATCGTTCAAGAACGACCCATCACTAGATTGAAGGTGAAAGATTATTTCTCATTGTGAACACATTGCACCACGTCCAAATGTGGCCTCTGCGTTTGACCCGTCCTTGAAGAAGCAGTGGGCCGCTTTTTGGCAGCGCCTTGTGGCGCAGTAGTGCCTGGGGACGTTACCTTCCTCACTAGTACCTTTACCGGTCCAGGATTCAAACGGGCGGCCTTATGATCACAGGGCGGATGCCCTAATCTTTACGTTACCGACTGCCCCAGCTAGGGTAGCCGGCCAGTGATTGCAAGGCCGCCGGTTCGAATCCTGGACCGGTAAAGGTACCACTGAGGTACTCATGAGCAGGGTTTCGTTCCCAAGCACTGCTCCTCAGGCGCTGCCCATGTTAGCCGCCCACTGCTCCTTCACGGATGGATCAAATGCAGAGGTCACATTTTGTCGTGGTGCACTGTGTGCTGTGCTGTGGTGTGTTCACAACGACAAATAATCACTCACTTTCAATTATTTGCATGTTTGTCTTGACAGATGTGGTGATGTCTGCCAGAGGACTGATTCAGCTGTTCAGGGAACTCAATCCACAGATGCTACACCGGAAAGACAGAGTGAGGGCTCCAACTCTTGCTCATTCACAACAATTATTTGAATGCATGAATGGATGAATGAAGATGCCAAGCACTTTGTTTAAAGTGTTTCTGGACAGCAGAACTGTTTTTTGTCTGGGTTATGTTTCATGTCAGATCATCCATTCCCTCCTTGATATCTTGGGTAATATTGCTGATCCTCTCTTGTTAGGGAAAACCCACCGAGTCCTCCACTGAGGCCAGGATCCATGACTACGGAGAGATGGAGGCTAAAGATTACATCCCTGGAGCCGAGGTACTAGAGGAGAACGTAGAAGAGCCCAGAGGTGAAGACGATGAAGGTAAGACGTCACACTCCAAAAAACTTCTTCTTTTTGGTTAGTGTGGTGAAGTAGGACAGGGGTCTCTACAAGAAAATAAATGCAGATTTATTTATTAACACATCGAGAGGAAAAAAGACATTTGAGAGAGGAAAAATACAGTTTGTGCGCAATAGCATCACAACCGCGCACTCTATTCTTAATTTTGTGCTCTCGAGTTTCACATTTGCGCTCGCGACTTGAAAATTACTCTAGTTTTGGCATTGATGTGACACCATAGGCGGGGGAGCGAGCAGAGAAGCGAAACACGAAAATGGTACAAAACGCGCATGCGCTAAGAGTTTTCTGGATGGGGGAGCGAGCTGTCTGCTTTGACGGGGCAGAAAAGCAAAACTCGAAAGCGAAGTACGTGCTGTCTGTTTAACAATAACGTTAGGATTTATACTCGATGGTCACGATATAGTCATTTACTACATCGCACGTGGAACAAGCCGAGATACATCGAGTATATTTGATATATCGCCCACCCCTAACACTAAATAACAAACATACAATTCACTAGTTGCATTTACGGACTATGATTGTCAGTTTTCATTGGTGGGCGCTGGCACTACCGGTCGAATATCTGCATCATTAACAACGTAGGTAACTCTCAATACCTGCCAAGGATAACCATTAACGACGTACATCGAATAATTCAAGCGTCTTTCTCGACTCCCAAGAGCAAGAGGGAAAAGGGTTTTAAGATAAATATCTTGTCATTCTTCGGCAGTTATGATGGTCAGTTATGCGATGTAGTTAGCTAGCTCTAGCTGTAGCAGTGATGCCAGGTAGGCTCAAAATGAACCGTTAGAAATACTTATTAAACTGTTCATTTTAGTGCTTTTTGCAGAGATGTTCACTTTACTATCTGACAGTGAGTAATTTTTAAAGAATGACTTATTTTACCCGTTAATATACTGTATGTATAAAATAACATCCACAGAATCTGGCGTTTTGAAAAGTCTTCACTTTGAAGGGTGTTTTTAAAAATGATCCCTTTGAGGTGGCTAAAACTCGGTTTATGTGTGAACGAAAGGCCCAGACGTATAAAAAATGTGTTTAGGAAAGTATCTACGGTACATATGTGTAAACAGGTCCTTAGAGTGGTCAGTTTGATGCAGATATGTAAGGCGCTTGTTCTTTATTCGTAACATCTTACGTACAATCGCTGATAGCTCACACCAGAAGTACACACGCCCACCACATAGACTTGGAACGTTAGCGGCGCCATCTTGCACACAGAGGCAGTAGACTCTGACTACTGAAAATACCGGGAGCTTAAGGTGCAGCGAGTATCTATATTGCAATGATGTGTAAACATGGCAAGTGTAATTGTAAGCATGTTACATAGTATATATTATAGTATAAAGAATGTACAGTACATGTAGCCAGGTAACGTGTGATTTTTGTGGCCAAGTGCGCATGTGTTGGTCCAGTCTCTGGACTATTTAAGTATTTAACGGTCTGATGGTGTGTGGAAAGAAGCTGTTCCACAGTCTGGATGTTAGTAACGAAGCATTCGGCTCCGACTCTTGAGTGTGAGAAGTTCATGTGAATGGGTACATCCAGTTCATCCAGAATGACGTACATCAGTGCTTTGTAGTCCGCTCCCATTCTTCATATTTGTAAAGCTAGACTTAAGTCAACAGCTGCCCTTTAACCAAGTTACTGCCAGCTGAGTTACCAACTCTGTCCAAAGTTTCCAAAGTTAATATCTGCACAGTCAGTAAGAATGTAATGTAGTCCTCAAAAACACATTTTTTAAAATTAGTTAAATTAGTAAATAGTAAAACCGTGATAAATGTGCCTAGTAGTCATTCCTGCAGACGGCATTTGGAGACAGCAAGGGACTCGGCAGTTCTGATAGCGAGGGGAAGTTCGTTCCGTCACTGAGGAGCCGGGATTGAAAAGAATCTGGACGCAGATCTTTCTCCTCTTCTGACTAGCTGAGCTTAAAGATGGGCAGTGCTTGATGCTCCGAGAGGACGAGAAGTGACACAGTGCTTGACCAGTCTCGATAAGTAGGGAGGTGCTGGTCCCTCTTAGGGCTTGAAGATTAGGAATTTGAATCTGATAATGTAAATGTGTTGAAAGCGAAAATGAGTGATTATTTGGCATTGTCAACACACCACAGCACACAGTGCCCTACAACCAAATGTGACCTCTGCATTCAACCCATCCGTAAAGGTGCAGTGGGCAGCTGACAAGCGCAGCGCCCGGGCTGCGCAGTGCTTGGGGACAGTACCTTGCTCATGAGTACCTCAGTGGTAACTTTACCGGTCCTGGACTCATACCTGCGACCTTCTGATCACGGGGACGAAGACCCTGCCGTTACGCCACCGACTGCCCTAGTTGTCCAGTATTTCCAGTTAAATCAGTTTCCAGTTAAAAGTGAACAGCATTGATTCATTTAGTGGTTTATTTGGGATGTTATTGGGAATTCCTCAGATGGTTGTGTGATTATCTACAAGTTGCATTCTCCTGGACAAAAAAAATCTGCTGTATATCACACCTTGTTCTAACGCGTCTGCTGCTCCCCCATCACAGACGGCTGGGAGAGTGCCAGCATGAGTGAGGACGAGGACGACGATGGTGAGTGGGTGAATGTGCACCACTCCTCTGATGAAGACCAGGAGGAAGTGGTGAGGCTCTTGTACCTTATGTGCTAATTCCAGTTTCACAGTTTAAGTTGTGGCTTGTCTTATTGTGTGGGTGTGTGGGGGTGTGTGTGTGTGTGTGGTGGGGGGTTGGGTGGGGGGGGTGTTGACCACCAGATGTCTCCCTAGCTGTAGAAACATGGAGGTTTTTATTTATGGTTTAGATTACTGTGAGAATGGTAAGGCTTATGAATGTTTAGCTCCAGATGTTCAGTGAATTCTCATGATGTTGACCTGTGTGTGTGTGTGTGTGTGTGTGTATATCAGGCAGAGAAGTTAAAGAGCATCCCTGCGGAAGAGAGGAAGGCGAAGGCTGCAGCAGTCAGCACTAGTCGCTTCCTCACGCAGGACGACTTCAAAAAGATCCGACTCGCTCAGATGGCCAAAGACGTGAACGCAGCGCCAGGCAAAGGCCAAAAGAGGAAGAAGGCTGACTCTGATGAAGAAGAGAGGTCTGACCATTTACTGCTTTATGTCTCACTCTCTCTCTCTCTCTCTCACACACACACACACAACACACAAAAACAATCAATCTCTGGAGGGGGAGAGAGGGAACAATTTAGATTTTTATCATGCTGAATGAGTAAACCATAATATTAGTCTCAGTTACATGCAGAGCTTTTCCTTGATAAGAATGAAGTCTTTCCAGTCTTTAAATTAGAATACCAGGAAATGTGTCAGTCAGTTTAGTAAAAACACAAGGTCTCCACACCCAGCATCCCCTCAGAGAACTTGCCAACGCCGTCTCCTTTCTCATTCTCTTCTTTAAGATCAGCAAATACACGTTCACATGTAGGGGTAGGGTGTCCCATTTCCCGTTTAGACTGAGGGGTAGAGGGACGGGGAAGGGCTAACCATCGGAGATTTTTCAGAGGCTCACTCCAAACGGAGAGGTAGGAAATATGCTCTGTGAAAAACTGTCAGCAACATGACTGCGGAAACCGAAAAGAGACATACAATTTCCCCGTTAATAAGGGATTTAAAATGAAAACAACCAATGTATTATCTAGTTTGACTTTGTTTCAGCCTTATGGTTGTATTCTTTGTAAACGCCACAGAATAAAATAGTTAATGTGGTGTCGGGCGCTATTGTACATCTCCGTTTTGCTGCAGACCAACAATAGTCCGCGAAGGAAATAACCGCAGACGGACATCCAGCAAAAACACGTCGCATCTGCCTATGTTAAAAATTCACCGGACACTGATGATGACAAATCGCCTTCTTGAAGTGGTGTCCCATTTCGTAGGGGTCGATTTCAACTCCTGCCCCAAGGGCCAAAGTGTAGCTGCCAAGAAGCGATGTGTGATTCATCCTAAGTTGTCTTGTGTGACCTGAGCACAGTTTGTTCAAATATGATCTGTGATGCCTTTCAGGGGGGAGCTGCTCACGCTGAGAGACATCGAGCGTTTGCACAAAAAACCCAAATCTGACAAAGAGACCCGACTGGCTACAGCTATGGTGAGAGTCAACCGTTACAAAACACACACTTTATTGAAACCACGTACACACGTTTGAAGTGTCGTTGCGGTTTTGCCGCAGTGTTTTAGTTCCTGGAATGGAAGTTTGCTGTTAATTTTCTTGTCGATAGGCCAACATCCCTCTTTTTCAGGTCACAAATTGTCCTGCTCAAATTTGGTCACCAAGGGGCGACTCCATTAAGGAGAAGTGTGCTGTTAGTTTTATTGTGGATAGCATCTTCCTGATGGGAGTGTCCCCTTGTGACAACGGGGGGGTTAAAGGCTCTCCGGATTGTGGGACTTCAGTAGCATTTATCGGCAACCATTCTTTTATTCCATGGTGTAAACATGAACTTAATAGGTCACAGTTTAACAGGTAGGTCAACTGTAATCATCTATAAACAGCCCTATAATTTCACATTTTTTCTGCCCCTAGCAGTCCCACAGTTTCCCGTCTAGCTTATTTTATTTTAATTTTGTCCGTTGATTACTGTTCTTACGACCGTCAATGACTCTGACCTCTCTGCTCTCTCTACCTTTTTCTCTCAGGCCGGACGCTCTGACAGGAAGGACTTTGTGAGGAAGAACAACAAACTCAACCCATATGCCAGCACCAGCAACAAAGAGAAGAGGAAGAAGAAGAACTTTATGATGATGAAGCAGAGCCAGAACGTCCGGACCAAAGGCAAACGCTCTTTTAGAGACAAACAGGTAACAGCTTTTCTTTCTTTTTAAAGTTTAAAAAGACATGCTTAAACGTTATGTTTAACCTTTTCCGAAACATTTTATTCCGTAAGTATGTTTTCGGCGAGTGCATGAAAATGTTACAGCTGCTATTCATCGCCAAATACGAATTACTAGGCTACTTGAGGATGGACTTGGAAGGCATTGAGATTGGTTTTGCATTATAGTTTAAATGATTTATGATGTTCATGTGATGTTTAATATATGAAATCACAGCAGGTGTGAAGGTTTGTACGAAAAACATAAGTTTTGTTTGCATGACAGATCGAGACGCTGGTCCCAACATAATTTTAGATTACATGCTGTGTTACATCACAAAGACCGTTGACCCTTTTCTATTTGCTGAGCTCCTTGTCCAGTTAAACTTCTCCGCCTGGAAAGTCGTCCCATAATAGGACCAGCGGACCTGCTGTTTTCCACAAATTGAAAAGGATGTTGTCGTCATCCCAGGATGTAAACTGACACGTTGTCCTGATTTCCTTTTTTCCCCCCCAGATTGCGCTCAGAGATGCACTTCTGAAGAAGAGGAAATATAAGTAGCGTCTCAGACAGCAGAACTGTAAAAGGGTTGTAATAAAGGTATTGCATACAACAGGTTTGCCTGCGATTTAAGGACTAGTTTGTGCTGTTGCCATGTCTGTAAAGTACCTGATTATGCCGAGTGTCATTTTTTGACAATTAAACACTTTTTGCACACAAGCAATTTTGTTTCCTTCAGTTTTCTTGAATTTCTGCTTTTGATATGAACTTCAGTTTTTTTTATTAGCGTTTATTTAGTTGTTTTGAGGCTCCATTCTTTTCATTGAAGGGACTGGTGACTATATAAACACTTAACTTTTTGAGCACAATGTGCAGTTGTACAAATGGATACTTTGCTTATTTTCTGTCCGTATATCACTACAGTGGATTAGTCGATGATGGAAATACAGACTTGGTGGAATGGATGGAAATACAGACTTCAGTTTTAATGTAAACTCTTATTAACAGTATTGCATTAAGCTTTCAGAAATTCCAGACATTTTCAGAGGCTCAAAAGTAATTGGACATGTGACTTTATGACCCCATGAGGCCCCTTCTGTTGTATGGATGATGACGGAATTCTCTCCTTGGTGAAGAAAAACCCCTTCACAACATATAGCCAGGTGAAGAGCACTCTAGAGGAGTGAGGCTTCTCACTGTAATAGTCTACAATCAAGAAAGTGAGTGATTATTTGTCATTGTGAACACACCACACCACAGCACACAGTGCGATACACAACGAAATGTAACCTCTGCATTTAACCTATCCGTGAAGGAGCAGTGGGCAGCTAACAAGCACCCAGGGAGCAGTGCTTGGGGACGGTACCTTACTCCTCAGTGGTAATTTTACCGGATCTTCTGATCACGGGGCGAACACCCTACCGTTACGCCAACAGCTGCCCCCTAGAGATGCCTTGATGAATGTAAATGCAGAATACAGATGCAGACCACTGGTAACACTGAAGAAGACGAAGGGCAGGTTAGACTTTACTGGACAATGACTTTAAACAGCATGCTCAGTTCTGGGTAAGGTTCTTCAGACAGACGAATCCAAGATTAACTTTGTACCAGAATGACGGGAAGAGAAAAGTGTGGAGACGTGGTCAGATATGAACCTCATCGTCTGTCAGACGTTTTAACGGAAGCTTTTATTACAGCAGAAGCGTATAAGGCTATACGCTCGGCTCAGACTCAGCCGAACACTGCAAAACATTTGGATTGGGAGGCACCTTACAGTGCAAACGGAAAATGACCCTAAGTGTATCGTGATTAACGCTAGAGTTTGTCAGGATAAAGAAATGGGATGTTCTTCAATGGCCAAGTCAATAGAGCATGCGCTTTCAGGTGTCAAACACAAAACAGAATGCGCAAAGACCAGCAAACAAGCAGCAGCTGAAGGCGGCCAACAGTCAAGGCCGGACAAAGCACCTCAAGGTAGGAGACACAACATTTGGTGACGCCCATGGATTCCAAACTGATTCAAGGATTAAGTATTAAAATCTTCTTCCTCTTGCAGCTTTTCCCTTCAGGGGTCACCACAGCGAATCATCTGTCTCCACGTAGTCCTATCTTCTGCATCCTCTACCCTCACACCAACTAACTTCATGTCCTCTTTCACCACATCCATAAATCTCATTTTTGGTCTTCCTCTCAGCCTCCTGCCTGGTGGCTCCAATCTCAGCATCCTTCTACCTATGTACTCATTGTCTCTCCTCTGGACATGTCCAAATCATCTCAGTCTGGCCTCTTTGACTTTATCTCCAAAACATCTAACATGAGCTGTCCCTCTGATGAACTCATTCCTGATCCTATCCATCCTCGTCACTCCCAAAGAGAACCTCCACATACTTGGATGAAATGTGTTTGACTTCCATATTCCTAATTTCAGGGACGGTTTCCAAGAGAGGACCTTGGGCTTAAGGGTCTTGCACAGGGACCCAGTGATGGTAGTGCTGGAGGTAGGATTCAAACCCACGATTCAAATCTTGGTCCAGAGGCAAGTACACTTTGTCTGGTTGTTTTGAGCGTCCAGTTTCTCATTTTATACTCAAGTTGCCGTTTCCAGTTCTTTATCTGCTAGATCATTTTGACCGAAGCTGGTGCTCTGTACACAACGCTCTGCTCAACCTTTCTGAGCATGTGGCGGAACTCGGCCCTTCCAAGTTCTGAGCTTTAACCTTCTTATACAACTCAGTTGAACTGATCCATTTGCAAAATTTGACATTTGAAATGAAATTGTTGTTACAGTAACAAGTGAGCTGCCTATAAGGTGCGGGAAATGGTCCCTCGGCCTCAACAGCAACCGTCCAAGGCGTGACCTCCTGTCTGACCTTAGAGCACTGGGTTCAGCCACGTCCACATCAAAGCCCACCTCGAAGGGAAAGCTGTGGCATTCCAGGCCTCTAATCAGTTCTTTTCACCGTGCGATTATTCCCAAATTTAGATATCCGATTCATTGTTTTTCGAGTGGGGGGGGGACTCCGACGCGGCTTCATTTCCTAGAAGGTCACGGCTGGAGGGTCTCGACGTTGTGTGTGCCGGGTCGGGGACTAATAAACAGGCGGGTCTTCACCTAGTAAATAAGCGTGATTTACAGCAAGGCCCTCGCGCTACGAGCACCTTTGTTTCGGAGGGGCGACGTTGACGTGCTCGCGGGAGTCCGATAAGCGGCATTTCTCACCACGGCTTTCCTGTTATTGAGTGCAGCCTGTTTGTTTGCCGACAGGATTCCCTGCGCTTCAGCTCTCTGGGGAAGGAGGCGAGCAAGCGAGCGAGTCTGAAACCATTACCCTCACGGTGGACGTTATTTCTCTCACTCTCGCTTTTTCATTTCTCTCCTTTCTGTCTACTTTCTTACACTTGTTTTTCACACTCATACTGTTTCTCTCCCCCTCGTTTTGACTCTCTCTTTCTTTCTCACCCTCTCTTTCTTTTGCTCTTTTAAGTGAGGGATTGTTCGTCATTGTGAGCACAGCACAGCACACGGTGCACCACAACCAAATGTGACCTTTGCATTTGACCCATCCGTGAAGGAGCAGTGGGCAGCTTTTGACGGCACCCGGGGAGCAGTGCTTGGGGGACGGTACCTTGCTCTTGAGTATCTCAGTCAAATCTTTACTTAAGTTAAAGTATTGAAGCACTCGTATTAATAAATACTGAAGTATGAAAAGTACGTCTTCTTTCACCACATTGTTGCATCATTGCCACAACACTTACAATACCTAATGCCTCTGACTAGCTTGTAGAAGCTGTAGAATAAGGAACTGGTAGAATGTTAGAGAATGAAATACAACCTGAACTGACAAAGAAAACCAGTCGTTAGTTTATTTTATTAATTAATTGTAAGACTACAACACCCCCACAAAACAGCATGGTAGTGTTCTGACACAGCTCTGGCAGTGTGTGCACACATATATGTGTATGTTAATCAGGAGAACAGTGCAATAGCTGTAAATGCAGCTCACAACATCAAATTAACATTCCAACCTGCTTAAAAACCAGCTCTACACCTCTAGCTTCATGACTTTCCAACAGCAACAATGTTTTAATCAAGACAGAAAACGGCAGAACTGTCTGAACTTAGTTTTATAGTTCTAGTGACGTAACGCTACTGATTACTGATAGACAGTCACCTGCCAAACAACCAATCACCTTTTAGAAAAGGGGGGAATAACATCCACATCCATTGATAGAAATGTAGTGAAGTGAAAGTCATAAGTTTCCAAAAGAATATTACTCAAGTGAAGTACAGATACTCAAAAGCTCTACTTGAGTACAGTACTCGAGTAAATGTACTCTGTTACTCTCCACCTCCATTTCCTGTCCCAAGTATTGGGAAACTCATGCTCTTCAGTCCACCTGTCCTTTTCCCTCACCCTTGTTTGGTGTGTCTTTCTCTCGCCCCCCCACACTTTCTGTTTTTCGCGCTGGTGCTGTTTCTCTCCCTCTTATCCATGCGCTTGCTTTCGTTCTCATTCTCACTCTCTCTTTTTATCTTGCTTCATTACCGTCATCTTTCTTTCGCTCTCGCCATCTCTGTGTCGCTTTCGTCGATTGCTCTGCCACTCTTTTTCTGTCCCTTTTTCGAACTCGTGCTGTCTCTCACTCAGTCTGTGCTTCTGTTTGTCTTATTTCTCTTCTGTTTGCCTCTTTTTCTCTTGCTATTGTCTGTTTTTCTTGCCCATTTTCTGTTGTCTTGACAAAACTGCGTCTGAGAGTGGGAGGGGGATTTGAAATAAAAGTCCCTTTCACCTTTGCTCTGTCTCGTTCTCTCGCCCTCCTCACTTTGTTTTTCTCACTTGTGTTGTCTTTTCTCACCTTTATCCTTACTCCGGCTTTCCTTTTTTCCGTCCTCAGTCTCAGTTCAGACAATCCAGACTACTGTTTATGAAGCCGAATAAATGTGTTGATGTTAATAAATCATTGTGTAATTCTTTTTTTTCCGTGTCAGTAACCCTTTGTTTATGTTTAGGTATTTGGAAGTATGCTCTGGGAAAGAAAACTCCAATGATCGGAAGATGCGTGTTTCTCCCAGCCAAGTCTGGCCTGTGACGTGTGTCACTTGACAAATTCCAGGCGTTTTTTTGACTCCGGCCCTCTGAGACAGACACAACATCAACAGGAAGTTAGGCCATTTTCACAGGTGTCAGGAAGCCGGGGACATAAACAAGTGGCCCGCTGGAAAACAGGCTGTGTGCAAGCGCTGCGAGAGGTGAGGGTATTTATAACCCTGCAGGGATATTTTTGGTGTCTTCACGAACAAGGTGCATCTCCTGCCTTTTTAAAATGGTGAGAAAGAGGAAGTGGGGAAAAAATAAAGAGCACGGCAAAATGTATGCAATTTGGATTCAATGGAAAATAGTTAGAATTATCACCTCTATTTAAAGGTAACGGATATTTATATGCAGCAAATTGTGACAAAAATGATCTTTTTAAATTGAGTTTTGAGCATATGGGAAATGTGTCCTATATATAAATATAAACTTAAAGTTCAGCATGAAAGTGGCCCAGGAGTAGCGCTTCGCGAGACATTTTGATGTCTTATGTTTCTCACGCAAACGTAATTTAGCTGATGAGTTCAATCAGGCATGATGGAATTTCAACATGTAGAGAACAGGATGACTCCAGGACAACTGATGTGGGGGAACTCTTGAGATCTGTAGATTGCAGTTCCATGGCTAGTCACATTATGACATTGGAGATGTGTGTGTGTGTGTGTGTATATATATATATGTACACACACACACACACACACACACACAGAGCTATACCTTAAACATATATCTATTACTGGGATTTTATTGCCTAGTGGGAGAGTCTGTGCCACCTGTGGCATTTGTGACTTTGTGCCTGGGTCTGTGTGGAAAAAGGTTGGGATTTAGAACGCGTAATTGATATGAATATAGTGTGCTATTGTATCATTTTGACAAGATAATGTTGTTACACGTTTAAGGTGTGGTGGGCCTTTTCTGTGTGGAGTTTAAAGCTGATTATAATGTATGTTTGCCAGTAGGCAACCCTTTTTCTAGTTTACAGCGATGTACTCCAAACCTGCAAGAGCTAAGGAAGTCTAAGTACTAACAATGGGGCAGTTGGTAACGTAGCAGTTAGGGAGTTGGCCCCATGATCGGAAGGTCGGCAGTTCAAGTCCTATACAGGTAGCACTGCCAAAAAGCTGCCCGCTGCTTCTTCACAGGTGGGTCAAATGCAGAGGTTACATTTCGTTGTGGTGCACTGTGTGCTGTGCTGTGCTCTGGTGTGTTCACAATAACGATCACTTGCTCGACACACTAGCAGTTGAGTTAAATAACAGAAATTTCAACTAGATTTCCAGATGAAGAAATACAAACTAAATCAAGTGCAGATAGTTTCCCTTGTTAAATTTGGGGTGGGTGTAAGCGAGTGTACTAGTTCTGTTAAGCAACAAAACAAACTCAAGTTAAGCACTTAGATGTAGACTCAGTTCAATAGATACACCAGGAGCACAAACTGGAGATGTCAGAATGCACCATAACATGCTCAGTGTAATGGCGTAACCGACTAATCGTTTCAAATAAGTTGTCAGTTTTTTTGATTATTTAATGTATCAATGCTTATACATCTGCACAGCTTTGCTATAAAATGTAGGGTAAAGAACAATGATATTAAATTATACAAAATGACTAAAGGTTTTAAGATATTTTATTTCAAGTATTTGAAGAACAAAGACTTAAAAAAAAGATAATCATTACAGTTGTCAATGTATCACCCTTGAGATTCAATTACATTTTTGCAAATGACACATTTGTATATTCATTTTATAATAACATTCTCCATGCTATACAGTATATCTCCTCGGCCATTTTAGACTTGTCATCAGTTTGCTCATCCCGACGCCCATATTTAATTATTCCTTTGTTTTTAGAGCATCATTAAATTAAATGAAACCATAAAGTTGCATAGTTATGACATTACAGGATCATTTTTTTCATGCATCTTCAATAAAGCTGGTTTTATGTAACTGAAAACACTGATTACAAACTTGCTAGCAATGATTTCTTGCATGTACAGTGGATATTATATCTGCATAACATGACATCTCATAAAACATTGTTCAAGAAAAAAATAAGGGAATACTGCACTCAAAAATGCTAATCTGTATAACAGTAAATGTGCTAGAAAACTTTGCTTTTGAGTAAAGTATCCCCTTAATACCCTTTTGTGTATAATACCATAACTTTTAACATATTAAAATATATCCCGTTTTGCTTTTAATTTACTATGCTACATGTGGACTGACCAGGATGAGTGCTGGGTGAATGTCAGCGAGGTGCAAGGTGTTTTGGAGTTTCTGACCGCTCCGTGTTCCTGTCCACAGTACTGCTGTTGGTAGTGTTGCTTCCATCTCCTGATGCCAGGTCATTGCCTGCACCATTACCATAACAGATAGAATTAGACACAAACATCATGTTGGGTAACAATGTCCCAAATACACACCCAAAAACAATGTAACAAACTTTAAGCTATACTTTAAAGGGAAACATCAAAAATTCCACCTATGAGACATTGCCAGTATTGACAGCAGAGAAGTGATAAGATTTATTTTTAACAGCTACTACACTTTACAAACGCGGTTTGTATGGATATAATCAAATTAAGATGGTCTTTCTTTAAATTTGCAGGCTAGATTTCTTGGGGAACTAGATTCTTACTTTTTTTCCGATATCTCCTCCTTCATTTTAGGTTTAGGTCTGACTCAAAATCCCCATCGTTCAAATCTTTCCATCTCACTAACCAAAGGATTACTCACCTTCATGGACCTTCAGCTTGCTGCCCATTTTTGCAAAGAACTTAAAGGTAAGACACGCTCCTGTCTCTCTGTCGCAGATGCCGCCGGCCTTACAGGCACAGGTCTTGCGGCATTCCACCCCGTATGTGCCGTACATGCAATCTGGAAGGAGAGAAATGGAGAATTAGGCTTCTACAAATCCAGCGTCATTGTCACTATTTGTCTTTAGAATATTGGTGTTCCTCATTTTCCTTGTGACCAAACATCAACTAATTTGACAACATTAAAAACACAGTTTTTAGATCGAACATTCAGACAGACATGAGTCTTTCTGCAAGTAAACAGACAACTCATACATCATATATCCACTCATTAGGCCTATAAGAAGCTCCATAGGCGATGTTAGAAATCATAACTAATAACAGGCTAATAAGTCAAAACAAACAGACATTCACATTTAATGTCATGTTCTTTGCTTGTGTGTGTAGATGTGCAATATATTGTGTTAGGTATTAAGATGTATTGCAGTGTATAGGTAAAAACATCTAATAATGGTTCATATTTAGGTATTTCGAGTCATGATATGTAGACTAAGGGTGTGAACACACACATATATGAACGACTAAAAATCATTTGCTTTCTATATATAATTACTGTATTATATATTATGTTAAATGTATGTATATATAATTTCACATTAAATTCTCAGTGTAATTATGTATTTATTATGTAGTATTACACTACGTGAACAGAAACGTGTAGTGATCGTTCACGTTTCGATGTAATGTAAAGTATGCCCAGCGTAAAATGTGCCCAAATAAAATATGTACATACAGTAATATCACTCAAATATGTACATATCTATCTACATAAACTATATAAAGACCTTACTATATATAATCATAACCTGGCATAAATAATTTGTTAGTATATATTCTGTTAAACGTGTTTAATGTTCAATAGGTGTATATACATACATTTAAAATGATAGAATATCACTGTATATTATGCATATACGCAGTACGATGCGCAATATTCAGTGAGGAGTATGCGAGCCGATTGGTTAATTAGGTTGTGTTTCCCGTGAACAGCCCCAAAGCGAACCACCTGGCCACGTACCTTTACACACGCCGTACTCGTCCCCGTAGTCATCCTCGTCCTTGTAGAAGTCGCAGTAGAGGCCGGCTCCGCACTTGACCCCGTGCATACCGGACACGGTGCGGTAGCAGTGCTCTCCTCGCGCCGCCGCGCACACCTTGCAGCAGCCGCAGTCGTCCAGCACGGTCCGCCTGCAGCGCTGAGTCGGGCCGCACGCCGCCGCGTCACAGCGCTCCGGGCAGTTCACCGCGTACTTGACGCTCGCGCTCCACGCTGCTGCCGCCGCCGCCGCCGCCGCCTCCGTCTCGCGCGCGCCCGCGCACACAACCACCACGAGCGCGAGGGCGAAAAGCGCCAAACGCATGACTCACTCAGCACAGCGGGGAGGCGGAGAGGTGCGGTGGGCTGCTGCGTGACGACCTGCCCGACTTACTGAGCTTACGGCTCCGGTGAGGTGATGGAGTAACGGCGCCTGGCTGCATGGCCCCACAGCTTTAAACAAGTTTGTTTTGTACAAGGGGTGCGTTCGTCAGTTTCCTCAATCCGGTGTTGTTGTCCGTTTGCCAGCCCAGAGCCCTCCTCGTTTTAGAAATCCGGCGCGGAAGCGGCAACGCGGGGCTTCTACTGCCATCCAGGAATTGAATTTCGTGCAAAGTGATGTCACGGGTCCACGTTAGGGATGTTTGTTTGAACCCTGTCAAGGTTCTCTTATGAGACAACACGCACACACGATATTCCAGCAAATGTAGACGCGCACACGCACAATACTCAGTCAAAACATACAAGGTCAGGTTTTTCTTCTACCTCAGTTTAGATGCAGCCCTTGATTACTATGATCTTTATTTTCCAAATGCATGCAAAAAAATTAAAAGCGTGGGTTAGAGGACACTAAACACGAAACATCACCAAACATCAGGTCGAAACACATCTCATTAATGAGTCGATCACGCCTCTCTCCCTCTCTCTCTCTCTCTCTCTCTCTCTCTCTGTGTGTGTGTGTGTGTGTGTGTGTGTGTGTGGGGGCCTTCCATTGACACCCATAATGACTAGATGTACTGTAAATAATACTACAGCAACACCTAACCCTAAACTTAACCTCAGTCCCCAAAAGCAAATCTTTCACCTCTTTTGGTTTCTTAAATAAAACATTTTCTATTAAATCAAGTCATTTTCTATAAAATGATCAAATCAATTTTTTCAATAATTTTGCCTTATTGGGACCAGTCCAATGTCCCCATAAAGCCATAAAAATGAATTTTAAGGGGACAGCCAGGTCCTCACACACCCCTAAATACATTAACCAAATAGTACTACAATTAAGTACAGCCTCAGTTAATGATTTTACTTTTTCAAATACAAGCATAGAAGGATTGGTCCTCAAAAAAGTCCTTTCAATCCAGAAAAATCTATTGCATTTCTGGGTTTCCTTTTATTTTGAAGGCCTTACACCCACCTACACACCTTTGGCTGTAAATAACATCAGACTACAAAAATAAACGTAGTTCCCAATATTCACAAATTCACAAGACACAAATATTCAGGTTATCCCGCATTAAAAAAATCGGAAAAGCCTCAGTCAGATATCGCGTGACCACCGCTAGATGGCGTAGCTGTATTGGTGTAATTGACACCCATAGGCGGAAATGGAATAATGTTCGTGATAAAACATTAGTATTAAATCAGTACATATCAAACTCCAACCAGCTGATAAAGCCCTATTTAAATAACAAACAAAAAGTTGTTATACTTTTTTTTTTTATTAAGCATGCAATCTCCTTTCCTATGACCATCCAGTCTCCCTACAACCTCACATAGCAGTGAGCTCAGATGTATCCACTGGAGACCATTCAATTTTCCCCGAGTAATTTGACACTGCTATAATTAGTTGTGATGTTCTACACGTGGCTGTTTTGCACATCTGCGGAATTGATAACTGCTCTGAATTTTACTGTTTCATTACTCAATGCAGTTCATTTTACTAACTTGAAAGTGTTACGCAATATGGGACTTGCATCGGACTTACACTTATTTCCTATTCTGCCCTTTAGCACAGTATTTATATATTTAGATATTATATATTGTGCTCTGTTCTGGATTTTAAACTTGACTGGCATTGAACCATGATGTGTGCATATTCTGATGTCTACTCTTAATTGTGTCCAAAGTTAAGAAATCTTCATAAATTATTAAGAATAGTAAGAGAATAGTAATTATTTAATAGTAGTAAGAGAAGAAATGGCGTAATTACTTCCTCCCAATTAACCTAACGCGATTAGAAACAACTTTATATCAATTCCTTCACAGCTTATCACGCGTTTAATAAATACAGCGTTACCTCTAATGGACTGTCAGTGAGTGTCGACATGGGCGGAGCCATGTGCTGTATTCGCACTGGGGGCGGGGCGCTGATGCGCTTTCTTAAAGGGCCACCACCAAACACGCTAAGGTGGCTAGGACATTATGGAAGCTATTGGGGACTCTTAGCGTCTCTGAAGTGTCAGCCTTACCTGCTAAAACGTTCCCATTAAGTCTCAGTAATCGTTTGTGAATAGTGACGCGTTTGCGACTCACTTTAAAGGTCCCTGTCACCTCTTTGCCCCTCGTTAGCCTAGTAAGTGTGTTGTTCGGAGTGCTCCTTTAAGCGAGCTGCTTTTTATGGTAACGGTCACTAGCGGCTCGCGCTGCCGTAGTAGCTTCTCGCACCGAACCTTAGCCAGAGCGACGCGTCCACAGGAGGAGCTCGCTGTAACATTGTCACGTAAATAACCGTTGACACCGGATCATTTTTAACGCCGGTAAAGCGTCATGGACGGAGCTTACTCGGCCGAGCCGCGTCTTTAGCTAGTTTTAGTTCTGCTCCATGTTTTCTCATCCGTCTCGTTAGTTAGCTAGCGTTAGCTCCCCGGCTAGGCGCCTGACTTAGCGCAGTCTGACTGGGGTGTGAATGACACGGGGAAGAGAGGTGAGACTCTGCTTGGTTCTCTTACTAAATACGCTCTTATTAAATGCAACAACAAAAATTCCCAGCTGTGTTAAGCTTCGACTCGACGGGGTTTTTTGAGCTGGCACCTTCGTCGTTTGGCGTGTGTGTTAACCCAGTTAGCGAGTTGGTCGAGCCTTTTCTATCCCGTTAGCCCGGGCTCGGTTAAAGGGACGCTCGGTCCCTCGGAGACGCTGTTATTATTAAATTCTTCCGGGAGCGTGTAATTTATTTAAACTTTCAGCTCGTCCTGTCCGACCTGAGGTGAAACATGGAAGTGGTTTCTGTCTCCTGACCGCTCGCCACTTGTTTGACAGCTTGACTCATGATTTTCTTTGCAAATTTGACAGGGAAACCATCGTTGCAAAACAGTTTGTTCATATACAGGACAAGTTAAGGCAGCACGAGATTGGAAAAATCTCTATGCGACGGGGCTTTTTTTGTAATATTTTTGATTAAAAATGGCTGAAATGTAAAGAAATGAGTCTATTCCAGAGTGTGTTGGATTTGGAAGAAGGTTAATCTGTATAGGAAATAATTAATTATAAAAAAATAAGTCATGTCTTTTCAGCTTTCTTTTAAGGTTTAAAACCTTTACTCTCAAGTTCAGTACTTTCTTTGAACTTTGAGTGAACAATGGTGTGTCAAACTTATCGTTTAGGAAAACTGAGAATCTGATCAGTTTACCTTTGTATTAAAAGCAACACAGGTGTAGCATAATCTGATTTGCCATAATTATGACATTGCAAAATTCGTGATCTGAATATTGCAGATCTGCACGTCGAGCCAGCAGTGCTGTAACCATATAGTGTGCAGCCCTAACACTATAATTCATTCAGATCTATAAGTGGTGGAAGGAAAAAAACTAATCTTATATTTTTTGTATGACCTAGCCTAATTCAAATATGAAAATGCAAGCAACACTCCTTTTTACCTAATATGTAACTTATTTTCATAAACATTCATCTTTTTGAATCATGTCTTTAGCCTAATTTATCCAGTATAGATGTGTTAGTGGAAGAAAATCCACTTCCATCTCCACTACTTATTTGGTTTTTCTTTTCAAGGTTTAAGACTTCTTTATTAGCCACGTGCATAGTTGCACATCATGTAGTGAAAGATAAACTCGGTTCAAGACTATGCTAAAAATATTCAATTTAATATATATTTTACAGTGTATACTGGATACTGCTTAATGCCCTCCTGAGCTTTTGTAAAGATGTTGCCTTATTGAAACGCCAGCATATAGAATATTAAGATATATTAAGACAAGATGCTAGTCATTTGAGTAGTTCTTGTTGGTCTTTTTCGTTCTGGTGGATTCCATAAAACCTGCTTTCAGGTGGACAGTCCTGCCTTTTGTGTTAGAGGCTCCATCCCGAGGCCGTTGTTTTGACAGCTCCAGTGACAGTGTCACGCGAAATACGATCGGCTTCCTCACAAGGCCGGATTGCTGCTGTCACAGTTGTTGTAGCTTTGCCAGGTGTTATCAGTTCTTAAAGCGGTTCTGTCTAGATTTGTGGATTGCGTTGCTATTAGCATTGTGTTGTAGAAGCATCTCACCACAGCACATGGCGTGTGGCTGAATGTCGGTCGAGATGCGTTCATTGGTCTTTATCACAGGTTTATCACAGGCTCTCAGAGACCACTTATATGGATAAATAGATACATGGTTGTGTTTTAAACAATGTTTAAGAAGGGAAAACTGTGCTTGTATAAATAATTTAGGTGTTTTTATTTTGCTCTTTTCCTTAATCATATGTTTTTGGCCTTGTGAAATTCACTTTAATGAAAAGGCCTCTGTGCCTTATTTTTAAACGTCTACAATTACTTGTTGCTTAATATTCTGTATTAATAGTGACACACTGTGCTTCACTTGTTCTGTAAGGCTGTATCATAATTATGATCAGGTTAAAGGGTTTATGGTTGGTGCTGTGACTACGCAAAATTTATTCTTTCTGTTTAAAGTTGACTTTCCATTTATTCATGTGTCTGGCCAAATCCTTAATGTGTAAATCTGTTATGTGGAACTGACTGAAGTCTCAGCTGTCTCAAAGTCAGGTCCAGTCAAGCAGTGAACACTTGGAGACGTTTCCCGTGTTATATTTTTATACCCAGGGAAACCGTATAGTGCCAGTGGTGTAATAAATTCCTAGGTGCCACGATAAGCTGTGGGCTAAGAGACCTCCAGAAGTGTTTCGGCCTGAGACTGCTGGGTCATGTTCTTCTTGGCCACTAACCAGGAGACAGGAGGAGGCCATCGGGTCTGCTAACATGAGACGGTCTAAGCGAGAGTTAGGCGAAGTTCGTCCTAAAGTATTAGTGTCCATCAAGTTTTCCATCCAAGCTGGTGACTCACTCCTGGTCTGTACCTGCCAAATGTGGCTCATTAGAGGCCAGATATGAAAGCACAGTTGTAGGTGTCCCAGATTCTGAAGATAAGACTTTTCTGTGTGAAAGAGAGAGTAAGAGAGAGAAAGTATTGAAGTTATTCAGGGGTCAGAGGGCTGACGTGCCGTTGTGTCAAACAGTCACTGCAGCTTACAGAGCACTTTTTGTAAAAGTGTCAGCCTCCATCCATCCAGAATAAACAGACTGCTGGCTCAACGAATGACATTGCTTCAGTAACTGGGCCAAGATTTGAAAATACATTTAAAAAAAATCTAATTCTAAATACAGTTGGTCTCCGAAGTGGGGCAGCCCCACTGGATCTGATTGTAAGTGCAGTTATATTCAAGATGCAGTATGGCCAGCATGTAGGTGAATGCAGTGTGTATTTCTCATTGTTGTTTGGCTTATGTGTATGTCATCCCAAATACCCTCCATTTCCAAATTCAGCATGGCCCCTGTGTAGATTGTCCTAAGGGCAGTGCATATTGCTCAATGCAGAGTGGCCCTGTGTAGTTTCTCCACAATGCGGTGCCGTCGTCTTGCAGCATTTGTCCCATTTCCTAATACAGAAAGGCATCTACTGGCTGTATTGTGAGTAGGACGCTGGTTTTTGTTATTTCTCAGCTAAAATAAAAGTTCTGTCTGTAATGAAGGGGAAGATTTGACTGAACTGGAACAGACTTCCCTGTGAGAGACACGCGCTAACAAACACAGCGAGGAACGCTGAGATTGCGAGCGAGAGCTGGTGTTTTTAAGGAAATTAAACAGTATAATCGCGCATAATTTGCTTTTGGGGTTGTAGTGTGTTGCTCTGCTTGTTCTGCTCATTGTTATTTCTGTATGTAGAAATAAGCGTGAATGTCGAACGATTTGAGCATGCGCGCATACACAAACGTAGAAAATTTACAGATTGGCTCAATAGATCGGCCCCATGCCACAGATACCCAGTCCAGCTAATTGAGTCGTTATCTGACCAATATCCATGCTACATATCAGATCGGTGAATCCCTAGTTAATGCTCGAAAGACAGATAAACATAAATGCATGAAACTGCCTGTGCTTAGCTACTGTAGGAGTAGGTGCTTTAGTAGTTTTTGCAGTATTCCTTTAGTAGTTAAGAACAAAGAACAAAATAAAAACATCTTTTGACATGCTTTTTGAACAAATCAGTTATTTTAAGACCAAGCATTCAAGTGACTTCATAAATTCGTAAAAGATGCTAAGCAGGAGACGGGCTTTGGTCACAATGAAGACTGTGTTTAGGAAGCTCCCCAATCCACACAATTGACAGTGCAAACTGTGTTTGGAGCAACCTGTTATATTAGTTTATCACGATAGTCTTCTTTTCAAATGATATACTTAAAAATATTTGATATTTTGGCGGTCAGGATACTGCCCAGCCCTAGTGTGACCCATGTGTGGCTTGTTGTAAATGCAGTGCATATTTCCAATGCGGCGAGGGCCCTGTAGAGTTGGCTAATGACGTGTGTGATGAAGTAGGAAGGTGTGTATTGCGTATTTCTTAGACATAAAAAAGTGGATTCATCATAGGGTCACAGAGTGAGAGCACCTAGTTTGTGCTCAGTAAAATGACTGACCTGAGCAGGGTATTAGCTCGGATTTTAGAGAGGCCAAGAAAAAAGAACTGTACTGTAGCAAGCTTTTTACAGAGTTCAGCATCTGGATGCAGCACTGACGCATTGCGTGAGTGGTGTGTTTTGCCGAGTGGTCCAAGACAGCTGTTGAAGATTTGATGGTTGAGAATCATTGAACTCGTTGGGTATTGTGTGAAACCGCACAATAAAATATGATTTGTTTAGTGCTAACAGTTGATTGCGCGGTATTGATATTGCTAAGGGTCCCACTTTAAAAAAGAGATACATTGGCCAGTTGTGAGCCAGAGTAGAGGTGTGCAAAAGGCTTGACACACACCAGTGTTTGCATGTTGATTGAATGTTTGTGTGAACTACCGTTTATTATAATTTTATATAGAAAAACTTTATAGATGAATGGGGTGAACGTAAAGACACAATTAAATGTCAAAAAGGAAAAAAGTAAAGTTGGCTTTTATTATTTAATTATTTGGTCAAATGTTAATGTGTCATGGTACAACACCAAAGGCATACTTTGTGCATTGTATTGTTTCATTTTATACCATTACCGCCTCATTAACAAATAATGAAGTATTCTTGTCGCAGCTGATTTATTAGACCTTATTTGGATTTCAGATCAGGCCTATGCATCAGTCATGATAAATAAACGAGAACCACCCATCTTGTGGGACGTATCACATAAAACATTTTATCAGGATGTATTATGTGCATCTTTATCATTATCAGAGTCAGATGAATATTCATTGTTTTAAATGAAAGCATTTATGGAGGTAATTTCTGATGATAATCCGCAGTCTCAACAGATGTAGGAATTATCACTGGCTAGCAGAAATGGACGGTTGAGGATTTATAAAAGCATGCTACCTTTTATGACAGTACCCAGCCTTTTATGATTATTAATGCCATTCATGTTTACCCATCTAGTTTTGACTTTTGTATTTTCATCACAAAAATGCTGCAGTATTTTACTGTATACAGTATGTACTTTCTATTTTATATAACTAAAATCCGGTTGGTCTAACTTACCATCCATACTGTCATCATCATCTTTCTGGCCCACCAGTAGGACAGAGCTGCTGCTCTTGGTTGGCGTGTCACTATGGCCTGGCCATGTTTATATATAAGAGGGCATTATGGGAGGAAGTCCCCGTCTTTGTTTCACCATATGTTGTAGTGGTGTCGCCTCAGGGCACAGCTGGAAGACCCAAAATGTTATTATTGGCTTGTTTCCCACAGTCCCAGCATTTGGGTTCCGTGTGGTTGCTTTTAGTTTAATTGTATTTTATTGATGTTACTTCATTAGTAATTTGTCTCTTGTGCTTTGGACGGTCCCTCACATCTAGGGATGCACGATATGGGAATTATTGGCCGATATCCGATATTTGTCATGCTTATATGTGCGGATGCTGATACCGCAGGCAGACTTGATGTGTAAAGATAAACAACCGTTCCACTGCATGCTTAGAATTCTGGCACAAAACAACGCCATACATTTTTGTCCAGAAGGTGCTGGACATAAAATCCGACTTTGGACATGCCTGGCACAAGCGCTACGTTTCCGACGTACAATAAATGCATCATAAAATATTGGGCAAATCAAATTATCGGCCGATTCCGATATGATTACGATATTATCATGCATCCCTAGTTATGGTTGTATATTCTGTTGTATATAAAACAAGTGATCTTGTGCTGTCTCCATCTCTCTCTTCCCCCATCTCCCACAGCTGCGTGCCCCAGTGTGCGTGAAGATAATGTGCAGCGATGATGCCGTGCCAGTCCCACGTCATGCTAAAGTGGCAGGAGCACCTGAATGGCTCCTGGGCGACGGAGGACAGCATCCAGCTGGCCACGCGCTCGGGGGCCGCCTCCCTCTACGCCAAGCTGCTCCACAGCAAGGAGGCGGTTTGCCCCACCCAGCCCATGCAGGACCTAATGGGCCCACGGCTGCCCGACTTCCAGTACGAGTCCAATGCCGAGGAGGAGCGGGAGGAGTACCTGTCGGCGCTGCTGCATAGCCAGAGCTGCCTGGCCCAGCGCATTTTCGCCCGCACCCCTTATGCCCGCTCCCTTCACCACCGGCTGGTGGTGCTCCAGAAGGTCTACTACGCCCTGCACAGCAAGTACCATGACCGCTTTCGCACTCCGCCTCCACCCCAGCCAGGCCCTTCATCCTCCTCCTCCGGGGCCGAGGGAGGCGCCGCTGAGCCGGCCATGGACACCTGGCAATCGGGCGGCACACGGGCCAAGTCGGGCACCGACGTCCTGATCGAGATGGGTGTCCGCACGGGCCTGAGCCTCCTCTTCGCCCTGCTGAGGCAGAGTTGGCAGCGCGGACGTCTGGAGGAGACGGCGCCCCACGCTGACGCGGCCCTCTGCAATGATGTGCTGGGCACCGCCCTGTCCGTGCTGGCTGCCTTGCCCCCGCTCTCGCTGGCCAATGAGAACAAGATCCCATCGGTGGGGCTCGACTGCCTGGCGCAGGTTAGCGACTTCCTGAAGAAGACGGCAGTCAGCGGGTCCGGGGCCGACCGGGTTGGCCGACGCTTGGCACTGGAGCTCCTGCTGGGGCTGGCCGTGCAAAGAGGGTCCCTCCGCTTCCTCCTGGAGTGGGTGGAGGTGGCTCTTGCCGCCTCTTCGTCGTCTTTGTCTTCATCATCCACTTCCTCCTCGTCTTCTGAACCTTCGGGCGTGGGCTACGAACTAATTTGCGGCGTCCTGCAACAGATGAGGCAGTACTCGGTAAGAGGCTCTAAGTGCCAAACCGCTGGAAGGGCAGCGGAGATGCCGTTATGAGAGCTGATGCTGATCAGATACTAATAGTAGCGGCTAATGGAGGTCAGAGAATGTGTAATGGATGCTGTATGTAGAGTGTGGGTGTACAGACGTACGCGCACAAAGGTCGAAAAGCAAATATCTTTATGTATATGTACTTATACATTTTCAAAGCTTCAAATGTAGTTGTAAATGTAACCTCAGTAGAATTTTTTTCTAGGGATGCACACATCTGTCAGTGCCGATACCGATCAATGAGAGTTGAGCGCATAAAAACAAGATATTTTTTTGCCAGCGTTCCCTTGCACAATCTGAATTTTGGCTCAAAAATAACACCATAATTCTGACATTTCTAATACAGTGCCAATTCAAGTGAGGTTGGAGAAAGTCACTTAAGATACAGTCACTTCCCACTCTATGTGGTGTACCAGTCAAATAGGGCACGTGTAACTCTCCACGTGCACTACCTCGTGCTTAAGAGCTGTTAAGCTACAACCCCGGCTATTTCCTGAGATGCATACTACCACATAGGAAAGTATGATGAGTGCTTTACCGACCATACTGTTAAGTGCTGTAGTACACAACTCGGGACACAGCACATTCGCTATGTGAGTCAAACACGCAGTTTAGCTAGTTAAAAAACTAGCTGGCAGAGTTGTGCGCAAAGATGAGATTTCGCTTGTGAGCGTTCTACCGCGTCCGCATAATTTTGGTATAAAATAACAGCTTACGCAGTACATTTAAGACAGAAGGTCTTTGGATATGCCTGGCACAAGCGCTACCTTTCCCACTTACAATAAACGCGTCATAAAATATTGGCTGAGTATATCTGGCAAATCTAAGCATCGGTCCGATGCCAGTGACTTAAAAACAAGCAATTATCGTCCAAATCCGATATGATTATGATATTGTCATGCATCCCTCATTTGTTTTCATTCTTCCTCTTTATATATAATATAATTTATGATCTGTTTAAATAAGAAGTTATATTTTAAATACATTTGTTATATGACGTCAAAGTCCAAAACACATTTCAATGACTTTGCATTTGTGATTAGGTTATTGATGATAAAATGATTAGATTATAAATGTTACAGTTACAATGCTGCATAACTTATAAACCAAGAGACTGTGTACTAAATTAATTGAGAAAGATTAGTCTTGCTTAAATCTTTTTTAATTTTAGGAGTTTTATAATTATACTTTAGAAGGTCTTGTGACAAATTTGCGTCACTGCACTGATCACCTTCCTCAAGATCATCAGTGCTGGTAGAATATAATAATATAGCAACTTATACATTTTTATGTTATCGTTTTTATATAGGCATTTCATTGCACCAATCGTAAGTTTTTCCGATTTTCATAACCAAACTCTACACAACTCTACTCTCTCTAATTCCACACAGGCTAGAATTGCTTATTACAGCAAAGACATGGACTAAGTTCATTCCATATCCAGAGAGAAGGACTTGCGTCCTTAGGGGTTATTGGTCCATTAGTGCGTTAGTCCTTTCAGTAAGGCGTAATCCACACGCCCTTCCACTTCTCTAAACTCCTTTCGTCCTAGTACAGGCGGGAGGGTGGGGAACATTACACTTTCCCACTAAATCCGATTTTGTCTTTCATTCGACTGGACGGTCTTGGCCGGCTGCCTGCTGATGAAAGGCTCTAGCCAGCGCTGACCTGCTGTGTGTCCCTTCTCTGATTTATTCATGGTTTAATTGAAGGAAGAGCTCTCCGATAGCTTCGGGCTTATTATACGGAAGAGTTCGGCCACCTGCTGATGCCGATCATGGCTGAGAAATGCCTTTTTACCCAGCATACGGCCAGGATTTATGCCTTGTCTGATAAGACTGTAGTCACGCCGCTCTAAGATTCTAATGGAGGTTATTAGCCCAGTTCTTTGCAATGAAAAGTTCCCTCAGGAGTGTTTGTGTGTTTTGAATGTGTTAAATGGTGTCTTGTGTTTGTTTTGTTTGCAGGGGTTCCGCGGCGACTCCACTAACTCTCAGGTGCTTAAGAAGAATGCAGATGGGCTCTGCGGTCTCTCACATGTCGCATTGTGTCTCTTTGAAGAGGTGTGTGAGTTGGTCTAGGCTGGTGTGTTTGGCCTTCACTGACGCGTCTCACAGTTACCTCATGTTGTTGAACATCAGAGAGATTTAGAAAACTCACACCATGAGCCTTTCTAAACCAGTGGGCATGCTTAGTCAAGCTTATACAGCGCTGTGAAAAAGTTGGCTTTTTTGCATATTTGTCACACGTTTCAGATCATCAAACAAATTTTACCTGTTAGACAAAGATAATACAGACAAAATACAGTTTTTAAATGATGATTTCACTTATGAAGGGACGAAAGCTGTCAAAACCTACTTGACCCTCTGCGGAAAAAGTAATTGCCCCCTAAATCTAATAACTGGTTGAGCTGCCCTTGGCAGCAAGAACTGCAATCAAGCGTTTATACTAACTGGCAATGAGTCTTGTGCATCACTGTGAAGGAGTTTTGGCCCCACCTTCTTTGCAGAATTGTTTTAGTTCAGCCACATTGGAGGGTTTTTGATCATGCCTGTTTGTCATGCCAAAGCATCTCAATTGGATTTCAGTCTGAACTTTGACTAGGCCACTCCAAAACCTTAATTTTGTTTTTTTGAGCCATCTGGAGGTGGACTTTCTGGTATGTTTCGGATCATTGTCCTGCTGCATAATCCAAGTGTGCCTGAACTTCAGCATACGAACTGATGGCCGGACATTCTCCTTCAGGATTTTCTTGTAGAGAGCAGAATTCATGGTTCCATCAGTTAAAGCTATTCGTCCAGGTCCTGACCCAATAAAGTGCCCCCAAACCAGCACACTACCACTTCCATGCTTGACTGTTGTTATGATGTTATTTTTATGAAATGCTGTTAGTTTTCCAATCTTTTAAAAAGTTCAACTTTTTTCTCGTAAGTCCACAGAATATTTTCCCAAAAGTCTTGGGGGTTATCAAGCTGTTTTATGGCCAGCGTGAGATGAGCCTTCATGTTCTTCATGTTCAGCGGTGGTTTTTACCTTGGAACTCTCCCATGGATGCCATTTTTTGCCCTGTCTTTTCCTGATTGTTGAATCATGAACAATGGCCTGCAGTTCTTCAGATGTTGCTCTAGGTTCTTTTGTGAGCACCTGGATGAGTGGTCAATGCGCTTTTGGAGTAATTGTGGTAGGCCGGCAGATTCACCCCGTTCCAAGTTTTCTCCATATGTGGATAATGGCTCTGAACGGGGGCTCGCTGGAGTCCCAAAGCCTTAGAAATGGCTTTGTAAACCCTTTCCAGACTGATATATGTAAATAACTTTGTTTCACATCTGTTCTTGAGTTTCTGTAGATCGTAGCATGATGTGTTGCTTTTTGAGATCTTTTAGCCTACTTCACTTTGTCAGACAGGTTCTATTTCAGTGATTTCCTGATTGAACCAGTCTGGCAGTAATCTGGCCGGGGTGTGGCTAGTGAAATTGAACTCATCTTTCCAAAAACTGTGGTTGATCACAGTTAATTCATGAGTGACCAATGTGGTGTAATGACTTTTCATATAGGGCCAAGTAGGCTTTGATAACGTCAATCTTCAAATCATCATTAAAACTACATTTTGTATTTACTCGGGTTATTTTTGTCTAATATCAAAGTTAGTTTGATGATCTGAAACATATAAATGTGACAAATATGCAAAAATATGAGAAATCAGAAAGTGGGCAAATGCTTTTTTACAGCACTGTATTTAGTAGAAGGTAAATGATAAATGGAGGTTTGGCATATTATCAGCTATTGGGAGGTGCACATGTTCACATACTGCTTTTAAACTGATTTCTTTAGCCTAACTGTTTAGTAGCTTGTTGTACAGTACAGTTTTGAGATACTCTTTTCTTTTCACCCTTTTCCCCCTCATATTTTGCCTCCAAACAGACTTGAGGAATGGTATTTACATGTATTTTGCACTTGTTACAAGAATGCACTGAACTTGTCTAATTTTCCTACAATACTATGAGGGGTGGCTCAAGACTTTGGCATATTATTATTAAAACTTATCTTCAAGTGGTATTTATTAGTTAAATTTCTTTTTTGTAACATTCTCGCTCCGGTTTCCTCCCACAGTCCAAAAGCCTGCGATATAGGTTAATTGGCGACTCTAAATTGGTCCCGTAAGGTGTGAATGTGAGTGTTACTGTGTGAGTATATGTGCCCTGCGGTGTGTTGGCGCCTACCCAGGGTTGGTCCACGCCTCGCGCCCGTAGTTCCCGGGATAGGCTCTGGTCCACGTGACCCCAGTTGGAATTAAGCGGTTCGGATAATGAATGAATGAATGAATAACGTGTTCTCTTTGTTTTGTATGTGCGTGTTCCAGATCTGCACCCTGGCTTCTAACTGCCTGTGCTCCTGCAGCGTGGGTTCATGCTCCCCTGGCTCTGAGGGCGACCTGGTGAGGGTGTATGTGTGGGGCAGTAACAGCAGCCATCAACTGGCCGAGGGAACTCTGGAGAAGATCTTGCAACCCAAACTAGCACAAGGCTTCAGCGATGCACAGATGGTGTGTGAGGAAGCGTGTGTGTGCGCGCGTGTGCGTGAGTGGCGCGTCTGTGCAGGGTTTGTGCATTTTCTGGTGTGTCAGTCTTTCACCCTCTCTGACGTTCTGCAGTTGTGGGTGTATTCATGTGGGAGACGTGTGTAATATGTTTGTGTACGTGTGTGAGATGTGCATTTTCAAGTTGGTGTAAAGTTGGCCGGATTCCTCTTTTAGACAACATGCAGAAGGAAAACCAAGCTCCTAGAGGATGAACAGAATCAGTAGTCGTGTGGTTATTGCACTTGTGACCCTGCCTGTGATAACCCGGTTACAGTTTTGTTTTTTTGGTGATTCTCCGTTTTATTCATGAAGTCAGTCTGCATAATGTAAGGAACATTTTGTGAGAATTTCACCTTGGTGTCTTTAATACTGGCCGAGTAAGGCCACATCAAAGATTTGGCAAATCACGAGCTCAGAAAAATTGAGAATTTTGAGAAATTAAATTTCAGTTATTCTATCCACAAACCTCAGTACATAATCTATCATTTACTGTAATAAACATAAATGGCTACTTTGACGCTCTTTATCTCATTAGATTTGGTGATTTTAGGGGTTTTCACAGGCAGGGTCACATTTTTGGAGCAGAATTCTAAGTGTGAGTGAAGGAATATGCATGTAAACAGTCCAACATAAATTATACATAAACATACACAACAAATCGGACTTAAGCTGTGCAGTGTTTCCTAGAATTTAGATCCAAATACTAGTTGCGTGACTAATTTCAGACTTAACCCATTTGTGGCTTCCGGGCTCCCAATTCTTTACCACATTTGTGACCCGATCTGCCGTAATGAGTCGGAAGTCGGCATTCTATTTATTTAGATACGGGCCGATTATGTTCTTTTTTGCAGACCAGATTAATTTTGAAGACCTTTTCTTTCGTATAAGACCAAAAAAGAAAACTCGATATTTTTGATGTTTTTCAACATTATCGGCCCATATCTAAATAAATAGAACGCCGACTTCCGACTCATTACGGCAGATCGGGTCACATTTGATCAACCTGACAGTAATGCCGTGAAGCGAGAACAATAAACATTAACGCCATGAATAAGAGATAGATATGGAGCACATAACTCTACTTGATAATGTCATGCTCTCTCCGTCTGTACTTATAAGTAAATAACTATATTTAAGATGTCCCGAACACACTGTTCAAATAGTTTAGACAAGTGCAAGGGGTGGATACTATAAGAAATCTAAAATATTGGAGCTAAATCCTTCCCCCCTCATCTTCAACAAGACAAATAGTATAGGACAGTGAAGAGAATAGCCACAGCTGACCTGCTCTAACCGCTGCTCTGTTGTCCGCAGATCGAAGCGGGTCAGTACTGCACCTTCTCCGTGTCAACCGACGGCTCGGTCCGGGCCTGTGGTAAAGGCAGCTACGGGCGTCTGGGTCTGGGCGACTCCAACAACCAGTCGGTCCCCAAGAAGCTGGTGCTGGACCCTCCTCGCACCATGCGGAAGGTCTCCTCCTCCAAGGGCTCGGACGGACACACGCTGGCCGTCACGGCAGAGGGAGAGGTCTTTAGCTGGGGGGACGGAGACTACGGCAAGCTGGGACACGGCAACAGCGCCACGCAGAAGTACCCCAAAATTATACAGGGACCCCTGCTGGGCAAGGTGAGGATGTGTGTGTGTGTTATGGCTGGGCAATTAATTGGAATTTAAACAGTCATTCAGAGCCTATGGTCAGTTTTCTTGTCTTTGACAATTATTTAGATTAATTTTTTAGTGTTAATTAGGGATGCACCGAAATGATTTTTTTGGGCCGAAACCGAAAACCGAAAATGAGGAAACACTTGGCCGAAAACCGAAACCGAAACGCCGAAAGAAATTATTATACCAATTTTTTTATTATATAAAAATTATATTATAATTATTAATTTTTTGTAATATTGCCGTTATAGCTGGGACTGTGTGCTTACCTCACTAAAGTCAAGCATTGCATCAAGTCTTGGCGTCCTTGCTGATCTTTTACAATTCTCCGTGATCATGTGATCCTTAAACCAGCGCGGATCAGATACAGACCTAGCATTCTTGGTCTTGAGGTGGCGAATGACCTCCAGACGGAATGGAAATGCAAGCGCAGCACTGGCGCAGCAGACACGCATCCAGTGTAAACAGTACCTGGCTTCACGCTACAAACATTATTAGTAGGCTTCCTAGTTCATTTTGTCCTTGTTGTTGCTCCTTTGGTGTGTTTGTGTTTGTATTTCTTGATCCGTATCCGTCAAAATAGACTTGATCATCTCGGCGGACTGCGGACATGTGGCGGAACAGAGACATAAGCGAGCATCGCCAGCGGATCTGGTGTAAACTGATGCATTGACTTTATTGGCGGCGATTAGCTGCGGCTTCTGCGTGTCGAGCGCACACGCAGCGCCTGCGCATCCGAGAGTGTAAGCAGGGGGTATCAATCTGGCGTGCAGGTTGCGGTTGTTGCTTGCGTCATCACTGTTTCGGTCGCGTAAAAAAAATTTAAAATTTTTCGGTGGCGAATATTCGGTGCATCCCTGAGTGTTAATACTTCTCTGGTGTATGTTCATATACTGTCCCGTAAAACATACTGCCATGTGTGGTATTTGTGTGACTCTGCCTGTGCAGTCACCGCCAGGTGTGTTTTCACAAAGTCACGATTCGTAAAAACATCTTTAATATAGCGTATTATGGCGGGTGCAATTATAAACAGTATAAAAAGGTATGCCAATATAAATTTGGTCATGATAAATTTTGATCATACCGGCATACGCTGAAATTTCGCTCCTCGTCTCTGCGAAAATGGCGAAATCAGAAATCGCGTCCAAATCTTGTAACCACACCACAGACATTTGTTTTGGAGAAAATGGAGAGTGTATGGAAAAACAGCTCGTTAATAAAGGCCGATTAGCGTCCATAATCTGGACTGAGCAGAAAAACATAATCTGCAAAATATGCGAGGCGATAAGTAATACATAAAGAGAGTAACACGAGCAGTCTATTTCTACCATCTTAAAGGAAACACACTGTTGAATATGAGGAAGACAAAATGCGTTCCTGCAACAGTGCCCGTCAGAAAGGACATTTGCACTGGTGGCAATATTGTAAATAACCAGAGACTGTGGACAGGCTTGTGTTGCCACCAGCAAAAATCTGCCATAAACTGGCATAAACTAATGTTAAAAAATAAAAAAAGTGCTCTTTTGCACTTTATTTAATTTTCTCATCTGTTAGTCTTTGTTTACAGAGAAAAAGTTATTGAACTTTAAGAACTTTTTTAGCACGAGTTTGCCACAATGCTTAGCCCTTTAAAATTGCCCTTTAAAACGACTTCCTGTTGGAATGCCTTTGCTATGGACATATGTTACCCTTTCAAAAACAGTCATATTGAAATTTACAGATCTAATTATATACCGTAATATATACCGTCTATCGCCTAGGGCTCAAAATGTACAGCAGTATGATTTTTTTGCCATATCGCACAGCCCTAGTGTATTGACAGTACAAGCCTGGTCAGTGAACTTTGAGGGCAAAAACCTAAAAAAACAAAACTATCGTTCAATAATTGTAATTTAGGTAAAATGTTCAATCAGTCATCGTATTGATTTCATATCAATATATTGCCCAACCGCAAGTGGTGAGTCGTATTTATAGATTTATTACAAACACACACCCAGCACAGCACAGCACACACAGTGCACCCTGGCAAAATATGACCTCTGCATTTGACCCATCCATGAAGGAGCAGTGGGCAGCTAACGAGGGCAGCACACCGGGGAGCACTACTTAGGGGCCAGTGCTTTACCAGTCCTGGTCGGGCTCTGCAACCTTCTGATCACCCTACTGTTCGCCTGCTGCCCCAAGAGTGTTTGGCCAGTAGTGACCAGTGTTGATTTTCGAAAAAGATTTTTTTTGTCAATAAGATTTTTTGTAAATATTGACAAATGCGTGGATTAACTTAAAACGAAAAATAGATGAACGATAATATTGTAATCATATTGGAATCGACATCAGACTGACATCAGGCCGGCGCTTAGATTTGCTTATGACTTTCCAGCTGAGATTTGATAATACGTTTGTGTAGATCTGAAGGGTGGCGCTTATGCAGGCATGTCCATAATGCGCCTGTTATACCGTCATACTTATTTAGTTTGGTCGGTAGTAATGAATGCAGGGGCAGCCACAGACCTGGATCATTTTGAAAATGGGATTGCGCCAGTATAGACAATTTTGGCTGTTGTTGAATAGTGGAGTTTGTGTTTGTTCTCACGCCTTTGCTCATGTGTATCTTCTCCCACATTTTGGCAGGTGGTGGTATTAATGTGTCTGCTGGTTACAGACACGGCAGCAATATTTTCAACGATGGAAGCTCTACACCTGGGGAGAGGGGAGATTTTGGCGGCTGGGTGTGTCTCTCATCTTTTCTCATCCTCAGTTGTCGTCTTCTCTGTGTGTGCTGGCTTGCATGAAATTATACATGCTCGATATCTCAATCTGGGATTGAGATTAATCTCCCCGCCCCACTCCCTCTCTCTCTCTGTTTCTTAATGTGCCAGTCTTTAAGCTCCATCAATAATCTCTCTCTCTCTCTCTCTCTCTCTCTCTGTTTCTTAATGTGCCAGCCTTTAAGCTCCATCAATAATTTTCTCTCTCTCTCTCTCTCTACTCTCTCTCGCTCTCTTGCTCTCTCTCTCTGTTCTTCATGTGTGCCAGTCTTTAAGCTCCATCAATTCTCTCTCTCTCTCTCTCTCTCTCTCTCTCTCTCTCTCTCTCTCTCTCTCTCTCTCTCTCTCTCTCTCTGTCTCTCTCTCTGTTTCTAACCAATGTGCAGCCTTTGCTCCATCAATAATCTCTCTCTCTCTCTTAATGTACCCAGTCTTTAAACTCCATCAATAATATCTCTCTCTCTCTTTCTCTCTCTCTCTCTCTCTCTCTCTCTGTTTCTTAATGTGCTTGATCTTTAACTCCATCAAATAATCTCTCTCTCTCCTCTCTCTCTCTTAATGTACTTGATCCTTTAGCTCCATCAATAATATCTCTCTCTCTCTCTCTCTCTCTCTCTCTCTCTCTCTCTCTCTCTCTCTCTCTCTCTGTTTCTTAATATGTGCCAGTCTTCACTCATCAATAATCTCTCTCTCTCTTTCTCTTAATGTACTTGATCCTTTTAAGCTCCATCAATAATATCTCGCTCCTCGCTCTCGCTCTCTCGCTCTCGCTCTCTCTCTCTCTCTCGCTCTCTCTCTCTCTCTCTACTCTGACTTACCCAATATTGCCAGTCTTTAAGCTCCATCAATGTCCTCTCTCTCTCTCTCTCCCTCTCTCTCTGTTTCTTAATGTGCCAGTCTTTAACTCCATCAATAATCTCTCTCTCTCTCTCTCTTAATGTGCCAGTCTTTAAGCTCCATCAATAATATCTCTCTCTCTCTCTCTCGCTCTCTCTCTCTCTCTCTGTTTCTTAATGTGCCAGTCTTTAACTCCATCAATAATCTCTCTCTCTCTCTCTCTCTTAATGTGCCAGTCTTTAAGCTCCATCAATAATATCTACTCTCTCTCTCTCGCTCTCTCTCTCTCTCTCTCTGTTTCTTAATGTGCCAGTCTTTAAGCTCCATCAGTAATCTCTCTCTCTCTCTCTCTCTCTCTCTCTCTCCATTTTTTAATGTGCCAGTCTTTAAGCTCCATCAATAATCTCTTTCTCTCTCTCTCCCCCGCTCTCTTTAGGACACAGTGACAGTCACAGCAGGAATGTTCCGACGCTGGTGAAAGACGTGAGTGGCGTGGGCCAGGTGGCCTGTGGGAGCTCACACACTATCGCTGTGGCTCAGGACGGACGCATCGTCTGGTCTTTTGGAGGAGGAGACAACGGTCGGTCCTCTTCCCACGTCTCTCTGCTTTATCAGTCTGCTCATGCAGGAAGATTTAGAAGAAGAAATTGTGTGATTCTTAACAGTGGCACTGTCTGCGCATTACGCGATCGCGGTATTGCGATCCGATTTTTATTCCACACACTTTTGCTGACCGTTGCTCTTCCGACAGTTTTACCGCTAGAAACTCCATTCCAACTCTAAAGCTTGCGGCCTATTACTGTGCTTATGTACACATTTTTGATACACACACTCGTTCATGAGTTCCGTCCTTTTTTCGTCCATTTTTTCCTCATAGACTAACATGGAGCTTTAATTTCGACGCTTCGGCTGCCATTCTTCACAAAGCCACCAAATACGACAGGCTTTTAGGAACCATGTGCATTTTCGCATATCTGTAACAGTCATGACCCGTACTTGTCTTTTTCATCCTTTTTTCTGTGGTGTATTGTAGGGACCCATTCGTTTTCTCCATTTTAAAAATACATGGAATCCAGGACGCAAGATTTTCTGTTTTCATACGGCTGTCAGCGCGGTTCTTGTGCTACCTCGCTGAACATGCATCTGAATCTGTTTTGACACGCTCTCGTCTTTTTCTTACTTTTATCAGCCCCCGTTCTTTCTTCTCGGCCAGTTTTTATGTCGCAGCTGCAATCACATTGGCGTTTTCTTGCAGAAATGCACCTCTAGTTCTCTATACCAGTGTATTAGAATTCCAAAAACCAGTGAAATCTTAGGAGGAAGCCTCTTGTTCTCCAGATAGCTTGTGGTTGAACTTGTGGTTCGTTAGCTTTTAATAATTATTAGCTACACCAGCACCTGTGGGTGTTGTCTCTTTGAAATGAGAGTGAAATGTGTTTTTAACGTGTGTTACAGGTAAACTGGGACACGGTGACACAAACCGGGTGTACAGACCTAAGGTGATCGAGGCTCTGCATGGCTACATCATCAGGAAAGTGTGCGCAGGAAGTCAGTCCTCACTGGCCTTGACTTCTGCTGGACAGGTAAACACACACCACATTTTAACTCTTACTGTTACAGTATATTGGGCCTCATTCACCGACAGTTCTTAAGAAGAAATTTGTTGTTAAAACCCACTTATCCAGTGTTCACTGAGGGCACACTCAGAAAGCGAAATTTGTTTCCGTCCAACTTGCATGTTAGACTATTTAAATGTCTTAACTTTCATAAGAAGGAATTGTAAGAAGAGTCCCGTTGTTATACTTCATGATTCTCTTTGTGGTTCTTATGTGTGTGTGTGTGTGTGTGTGTGGATTTTTTTATTGTCAGGTGTTTGCTTGGGGCTGTGGCTCGTGTCTTGGCTGTGGATCGTCTGAAACCACCTCCCTGAGGCCTCGTCCCATAGAGGAGCTGAGCGTCACTAAGATCATAGACATCTCGTGCGGAGACAGTCACTGTCTTGCCTTGTCTCACGGTGAGTTGTCTGTAGAGAGAGAAGTGACGCAGACAGACATTTGCAAACACGTCAGGAGCCTGCGTTGTTAGTCTACAGCAGGGTAGAAAAGCTAGACTCAGAAAAGCTTGTCTTCAGAGTGAAGTGAGTTTCACGCTCTAATAGACCCAAAGAGATACAGCCAAGCTACGGTGTGAATACAGTGGCGAGCTACAATACTGTCTACAGAGAAAATGTAAATAACTTCACTGCAGCTATTTCAGCCAAAACTATTTGGGCTGTGGGATACAAAGTAATAAAAAACATGATAAAAGTGATATGAAAATCCATATTTTTTTCACAATAAGGTTTCAATGACAGATTCTTGCTTCCCTTTTGCACAAGGTGGAATTCCGTCCTCTTGACTCCATCTCACAGTTGCTGAGAGTGTGCTGTGATGCACTGACCGTAGCAATTCAATTAGGAATGCACCAATCTGATGTATCCGATATATCAGTCCGATAACGGCTCAAATAGCTGGATCAGGTGTCGGTGGCCTTGGGCCAATCTGTTGAACAGATCTGTTCATTTAAGTTGTAGGTTTTCCTATGTTTGCGTATGTATACATGCACAACTCGTTATGCATGGGAAATGGCACTGCGGGAAAGCTGATTTATTGTTCAACATTCACTGTTTATATACTGTTTAATTTCCTTAACAACAACAGCTCTCGCTCGCAATCTCCGCGTTCCTGATGGTTTTCGCGCCGCAGGAATAGGGACCGTCACAAAATTACAGAAAATAATTTTTGAGATGTTATTACAATAATTAATAATTTAGCATATACGTATGTGACCCTCCACGGCAAAACCAGTCGCTTGTCGCAATGGAGATTTCCAAGAAAAACGACCGTTTATGTTGCGTGGGATAAAATTTTGGATTTTTTGTTTTTAGTGTTTTGAAACAGTGGATTTTTTGTACAGTGGATGCTGTACTGTTGTGAATAGATTTTGCTGAAAAACTTACCTTTTCTATCCTGAAAACGTGACTTTCTTGCGGTGAGGAATTCAATTCCAGCAGAATGTTAAAAGTTTCTGTTTTGACCGCTCTACTTCAATATTTACGGTAAATCCACTCGTTGACTAGCGAGTCTCCCGAGTTCAGTTCATCTAACTACTGTAAATACAAACATAGCCGCGACCGCACCAAGCGTCTGTGAGTGCTACGGCGATAGTCAACTTCAAAGGCAGATTTGTCCGTTTCTCACTTGGCGTGACAGGAGAAACCCGACTCCTTTGAATGTTGATATCTCAGTCATATGTCGTCCGATTCATTGGATATAGGTATTTGAAGCTTGATTTATGCCCTTTCATGAAAACATAAAACTCAATTTTGAAAATTTGCGACAAGCGACTGGTTTTGCCGTGGAGGGTCACATGTGGGTGTGTAAGTATTACAGTGTTTTAGTTAGGAACACAGTTTTTAAGTCTAGTATTTCCTCAAGAATAACAATAATCTCAGTCTTTTCCTCTCAAAGAAGTACACAACTTACTCATTAAAAACTGGTCGGATCCCGAGTTGCGATGCGATAGCCAAAGCCCAAGTATCAGCATTGATACTGTACGTCCCTAAGTTCAACATTCATAAGAAATGTGGCAGTTGAAAATAACCATCTTCATAAAGAGAGGAACGTCATGTATTTGTCGCGCTTCATCACTGTTTGTAAAAAATTGTTACTCTAATAACCACTGCCCTTTAAAAGTAGCATCACTGCAGATAGTCTACTGAAGAAAGTAGGAAAGTTAGTAGCGTCTCTAATTTTAGTTAGCTACCCCTCAACCCTGAGCATTAGCTTCTAAACAACTGATGCTGACGTATCTTTGGCTTTTGAGGGCATTTGCTGTATGTAATGTTATTGTTATTGTTATGCAGATTTTTTAAAATCAGAAATTGAACTTCTTATTTCAGAAAACGAGGTGTATGCCTGGGGCAATAATGCCATGGGTCAGTGTGGACAAGGCCACACGTCGACGCCAGTAACCAAACCTAAGAAGGTGGTTGGTCTAGAGGGTGTGTCCATCCAGCAGATCACGGCAGGAACCTCCCACAGCCTTGCTTGGACAGCAGTGCCTACTGACAGGTAAAACACACACCACAAGGACGTGGCCTAATTTGTAGTGTTGGGGTTTATAAAATAAGTCTCCGTCTTGCCTCGAACCCGGCCGTATTTGTACTCGGTCTTGTCATGGACTCAGATAAAGAGGAGACCACAACTCTGAGAATATTATTATTATTAAAACTCTTTGAGACCGACACAGGCATTTTGCGTTGTTTATTAATTAGCGTTTAATAACTCCAAATTCCTTTAACTTACAGAAACCACACACATACCGTGAGAATCACAAGACTTTAAACTTACCAGAAATTATATTCATTCCCCTGTATGTGAAATGATTTCTGAGTAATTTCGTGCGCAAAAAATGAAGAAGCTGTGTAAAATTATTATTATTCGCTATGTAAACACTCGCGTTAGTGCTCGCGACTAACATGGAACGCATCCTACACAAACACGTAGTCCTCTTCCAGAAAGGCCAAAAGCAGCTCATTCTAGGCCAAAATGAGTCTAAATCGGCTCCAAATTACCCAGAACGTTAGCATTCCTTCATTTTCAATTGGTCAGAATTTTTAGTTTTTTTCCGTTTTATAATGTTAGCGAGTAATCAATAGTGAAAAAGTAAATATACAAAAATGTTTTCCCATCTGGCACTAACCTTATTTTCCTTCACAGTACTAATCCATAGAATGGCTCTGCATAATAAAAACTCCGCCAATAAAACAGTGAGTTTGGTCTTGAGGAGTCTTCTGCCACTGTGGTTTGTTGAGTTTGACGTGTGATGTGATCAGTGTGGATAACTGCTTCCAGTGAAGCTATTTCCTCATTGTAGATATATAAGAAAGAGATTTTTGAACAAACATATTTAATGTTGCTTCAAGACTTTTTATTTGTCACGTGCAAGTTATACAAGTACAAAATGCAGTGAAATGCATCCTGAACCGCTCCTGACTGCAATTGGGCATAATTAAAAATATAAAATACAATTTAAATTTTAAATAAAATAAAGTCAGAGTAGAAACTGAAATTGAAAAGGAGATAAGGGAAAGGTGCAAATAAATGAATAACTGTTCTTAAATACACGATGACAGGTGCAGTGTGACTATTTAAAGTGACTGTTTAAAGTGCCGAGTGCAGCTGCACAGCAGTGAACAATGTAGTAAGTAGCAGACAGAGGAGGAGTATGTAATATTGGACAGAGAAAAATGGCAGATAGTATAAATGATCATAAACAATATGATGAGAGACAGTATGGAATGGCAAAGGCTTTTAGAGAAAAGGCATGTCCTGGTTCAGAAAACGGATGGCCTGAGGATAGAAACTCCTCCTGAGCTTAGGCTTTGCATGCTGTTTGCCCTTATTTGTACTTAGTTGTTATGTGGTGTCAGATGTGCATTGGTCCGGTCTCGGTCTCGGTCTCTTCTCAGTCTCGACCCTTCAGAGTCTTGGTCGTATCTCGGTCTCGACACACTCTGGTCTTGTCCCCAACTCTACTCATTGGTTGAGTCAGTAAGTGTAGTATGAGAGAGGGAAGGACTGAGTGACTGAGTGAAAGTGAGCGAGTGATTGAGAGTGAAAGTGAGGGGAGGGAGAGTAAGTGGGAGAGCAGAGAGAGCGGGGGATTAAGAGAACAGGAGGTAAAAGAGATGCATTATGTATTCTTGTGCTACAGTCATTTCTGTCCAAAATGAAGAGACAGAATAATAACATTGCTAACTAGACTGCTGTTGATCTTTGTTGTGGAATTGCAGCTTACGGTGTGTGTGTGTGTGTGTGTGCAGGCAGCTGGTAGCTTGGCACCGGCCTTTCTGTGTGGACCTGGAGGAGAGCACCTTCACATACCTGCGCACCTTCCTGGAGCGCTACTGCAACAGCATCAGTGGGGACACACCTCCAGCACCTTTCTCCTCAAAGAGGTAACACACACACACCCCCCCAGCAGCTTTCTCCTCAAGCAGAACACATAAAGCGACGCGTTACCGTAGTCAAGACGGGAGGTAACCAGCGGATTAGGGACGCAGAAAAAAAAATCTCATCCAATCGCGATTCTTTCTCTGCCGATTCGAAATCGATTCATGCATTTCAGTAAATCGATTCATATTTTGTCAACTAACATAATGGCACTAGTTTACTTTTTCCCTGAAACGAGTCCACACCAGAAGTCATTTAAGATCACGTCTTCTGTAGAACAGCTCTATACCTTATCCTTTTATTAAACAAACTAAACAGACCTTATGTTATTCGTCATATTTACAGGACGGCACGTCTTCTCTGCTACGTGGTCGCGCATTTACCATTCTCCTGTGCTGTCTGTACCGCGCAGGGTGAAGCTTCAATCGCTCACACACACACACACACACACACACACACACTAGAGGTATGCCATATCCTACAGTTCACGCAAATCCCGGGATAAATTTTGCTCCCGGGGTAAAAATGAATTTCACGATATTCTCCACATAATGAAATCACGTCGTTAACTTGCGATGACTTTCGGCGTCCTCTTTTGTTCTCCTCCTGACGAGCCTTGATGAGCCGCTGATTCGTCTCCAGCGGTGGATAATCAGGGCCGGGAGTGTTGCCAAAGAGGAGCTCTCCGGGGTGTTGAAGAGCGACCGTGAATCGTTAATGAATCTTGAATCGATTTAGAATCAAATCGTGAGCCCAAGAATTGGAATCGAGTCGAATTGTGAGCTTTTCTGAATCGTGCACTGCAACAATGCATGAATACTTATTTCTACATCCTTCATTGCTAATGATGAATCAGATTGGTTCTACTGTTTGCTTATTAGTCTAACTCGTTCCTGGAAGTCTTTGTCTTTATATAGTTGTGTTTGTGTGCGTGTCTCCGTACCACTGCTCTGAGAATTAGCCGAGGAAGAAATCTGAGGAAGAGAGTTTGTGCTTTTAACCTACACACAGTGGAGCCTACTGTCACTTTGCTGTAGACTCCAGAGCAGCTGACAGCACAGTTGCGGCATGTGGAGCGTGTCTGGGCCGTGGTGCTCATGCTGTGTATTTTCAAGAGGGAAAAAATAGAATCGAAAATGACAAGAAACTGATTGATTAGGGATGAGGTGGTGTCTGGAAGTTTTGGTATGTTGGTTAGAGGCGAGATGGAGAATGTTGTACGTGAGGAAAGTGACCTCTGAGGCTCTCGCCCACAGTGATGGTGATGTCACTGCAGAGACTGGCATACAGCCAGCAGACACACAGACAGGGAGGAAACATTATTAAAGCAAACACACGCACACACACACACGTAAACACAACACAAACAAACCCAGTGTGCAGTCTTGGAGCATATGGTCCGGTCCTGCCTGAAGTCCTTCCAATTCTCTCTCTCTCTGTGTCTTCCCTCATTTTTCAGGGAGCATCACCAGTTCGTTCTGCTGTGTATGAAACTTCTGTCCATACATTTGTCGCTGGCCCACGCCGGTGGCACGGGTGCCGCTGTGTTGGGAGCACAGGCCCGACCCCTGCGCAACCTTCTCTTCAGGCTCATCGACTCTGACGTTCCTGATTCCTTACAGCAGGTAAAGCTCTCTCCACTTCCCCGGCTCTCTCCAGTCTCCCCGCTCCACCCTTCATGATTCATTCGTAAGGAAGGCTGCAGGTGACCTGCATGCTGTCCACCCCACCTGGGCTCACCCAAAGCGTAGTTTATACTGTCATAAGACTTTAAGATACGGACGTTGATAGAGGACACGTGACAATATTTTCCTTCCTTCTTTGTGACCCTGGCATAACAAAAGTTGTTGTCTTAAGATCATATGGCAAAAACGAGGCGGAAAGTCGCACGGGGGAGGGTTTGAGATACAGGCCGTTAAAACTAAAAAGATGAAGATATCGATTTTTCTTCAGAATTCATCTCTCAAAGATTCATAGTCAAGATTATTGTGTACAGGTACGTTTAAGTTGACTTGCAACTCTTAAATTTGACCAAGAATGCACGTTTTATCTTTCCATTTCAACTGAAGATTTCCCTGTGGTCTCTACTGTCCGAATATGAGGTTTATCCCTGATCTCATCAAACCCATCAAAACCCATCAAACTTTTCAAGATCCACACACACGTTTGCGGTGTTTATTATTTGTTTTGCATACCATTAGACTCACGACTTTGAACTTAGCAGATGTTATATTGATTCCTCTGTATGTGAAATTATGTGAGTTATTTCGTGCACAAAAACAGAAGTAATTGCATAATTAAACGCATAAATGACATCCTTGGCGATGTAAACTCTATAAGCTCGTGACTCAAATAAAACGCTTAAGTTCAGTCAAGACTAGGGCTGCAACAAACGACTATTTTTGTAATCGAGTAATCTATCGATTATTTTATCGATTAATCGAGTAATCGGATAAAAAAATGTAAATGAAAATGACAATACACTTGTTATTAGGCTCATTCTACTGTGAGTAGAAGTCAGTCAAATACGCTTTATGTTGTTGTATTCAATTGAAAATGAAGAAACATGAAGTTCAAGGGTCATTTTGAATCAATTTGGCCAATAAAATGAGTTGCTTTTGGCCTTTCTGGAAGAGAACTGCATTTCCCACAATCCCCTGCGCACGCCTCGGAGCCGCGTCACAATAAAGGGTTCAGCGCGTTCCGGAATGAACTATGAAAAAAACCAATGGAAAAATCTCAATAAATGGCTGTACTGTGAGTAGAACGCAGGTTGATGTGGTTATTTATCAGCTAAATTACGCGTTTTGTCTGTAATAAAGGGGACGTTTTGACGGAAACGGAGCGTTTTAGCGAGTAATGGCGCTTACAAACAGCGTGCGTGTTTACATTGCAAAAAATGTCATTTATGCGTTTTCATGAATTTACTTCTGTTTTTGTGCACGGAATATCTCACAAATACTGTCACATACAGAGGGATCTATTCTCGCCTTGATCGCGCCACTGAAAATATTGTGCTTCTTTAATAAGCGTCTGTGTGAAACGCAAGCAGCGCATGCTGTAGCCATTTAAATGACTTAAACGAAGCTTCGATTCTAGAAAAATTGCCTCGACCATTTTTTGTAATCGGAATATTCGAATTATTCGAATAATCGTTTCAGCTCTAGTCAAGACTACCCTTTTTTATTAAAGACAAAACTCATATTTGAGCTGATAAATAACAAAAACAACCATCTTTCTACTCACAGTATAGCCACTTGCCTGATATTTTCTGTTTTTGTTCCGGACGCATTATTGTCCTGTTCGACATCATTTAAACTTCGCTCTGGTTTAATAGCATTTTCTAACCATCTGAATGACTGCAGTAAAACACTGGGTGTATTCATTTGCTAAGGATTATTAAAGATATCAACAAAACACTTTAAACATGATTTTTTCTTAAATTGTTTGAGCTAGAAAAATGGGGGTCATAATTCAAACGGCTGTATCTTGACAACCATTCAAGATACGACTCTAACCCAAGATATCGTTTTAAAGCTTATTTTCTCACCTTTCCAATGATATCAAAACCTCAATTTCTTGAATTTTGGGTCACTGCGACTCATTTTGTCAGATTAGCTCACATATGATGAGATTAAGAGTTTAATAGCTTGCGTCTTTTTCTCAAGATCATGAGCCGTTTTCTCATGATCCCAGTGTAATGAAATAGTTCTTAAATTCTGGTAGAAGGAGTGCTTTTGCAGCTCGCTGTGACGGATTAATTAATTGTGAGTCCTGTTTTTGTAGTGTAGGACATGAGTCATTTCCTCATGTTTGGTGTGAAAATTGTGTGTTTGTGCGTGTCCATGTGTAGGCGGTGATGAACACATTGTCTATCGGAGCATCTCTCTTGCTGCCTCCTCTCAGGGAGAGAACTGAACTGCTGCACTCACTGCTACCTCAGGGCCCTGAGAGCTGGGAAAGTCTCTCTAAAGGACAGGTACACAAAACACACACACACACACACATACGCGCTCAAGAGGATCCTCAGGGCCCGGAGAGCGGAGACTGTCTCCTTGGGTTTGGGTTTACGCTACACAAAATCGTAGTGTTACCAGAATGGACTGCTGTATGGGGAGTTAAGACTTAACAACTAGGAAGGTCACACTAGCTGCCTGTGTCCTGATTATAGTCATGAAATTCGAACATTTTTGATAATGGACTCGCCCAAAACTCACTCATGATGCCAAAGATAAGTGTTTGTTTTGCTTTTTCCTACTATTCCAATATCTGCGCAGTCTGGCCCAAAACCTGCAGATTAAAGCCAACTGCTGGAGTAAAATCAAGCTAAAAGTAACATAAACCAGCCTTAGTGGACAGATACACGCTTATGCACACACACACACACACACACATTTTTACTTAGTGTGGGTGGATTTGGAGTACTGACATGCATTGTTGTACGCGCCGATGGTCACCACAGGCTTTTCAGACATTTGCATGCGGGAAAATCTAAACTGCAGCCACCCAGTAACCGCTGACAGCTCAGTATTGACTTGAAAACCTTTCTCTTTTTCTGTATTCATTGCTGCCATAATTCTCACTCTCACATGTTCATCAGTTAGTGTGCTGTTAACTTGTAAGTAGAGATGAATGTGACTGATCTGCTGGTCACAACAATATCGTGGCTTTATGAATGAATATAGCGCTTCTGTAGATGTCACAGCTCAACCAGGGTGTAGCTCCTCCTGAATGATGTGACAATAGCAATTCTGTAAAAGTCAACTCATATTAGTAAAGATGGTGAGGAAGATTACACTGATTGCATAAGTTTAAGGCGATTAAATAAAATGACTTAATAATGCAACTTGAATTTTTTGAGTAAACCCACAAATTCTGTTTACAGCAATCAGACTAATGGTGCTTACCGTTTGCCTTTGGATCCGAATTTCAGTTGACGAGATTATGCCACATCTGCTAAAAACGCAGTGAAAACCGAGTTGGATGCGTTCCATTTGCCACAGGAGAGTTGAACTCGGCGAGAAGATGGGCTTTATTAACGCTCACACATCTACACTTTTTATCAGAAATTTCTGAGAACCTGTCAGTTTGTCTACTGAGAGCCAACGGCACATGGAACGCACTATGATTACTTCATGTCTTGTCCAAATGATCCCAAGAATCCACTCATGTCTATAGTTACATTTTAATATTAGCAGAGCAACACAGCCCTAATTAAATATTAAAAATGTTAAGATCGGCAAATATAATTTACGATTGAAAAATCTTCATGGTATATTTGTGGCTCACTACAACAAATAAAACCGCTGATTATTATGATAAAGTAGATATGAAAGTGAGTGATTATTTGTCATTGTGAACACACCACAGCACAGCACACAGTGCACCAGAGTGAAATGTGACCTCTGCATTTGACCCATACGTGTAGGAGCAGTGGGACGCTAATAGGCGCCCAGGGAGCAGTGCTTGGGGACGGTACCTTGCTCATGAGTACCTCAGTGGTAACTTTACCGGCCCTGGATTCGAACCTGCGACCTTCTGATCACGGAGACGAACACCCTGCCGTTACGCCACCGACTGCCCCCACTATGTGATGTGTATTATGAATGGAAATGTACAAGTGTGATTCACTAGCACGAGGCTGCTTTGTATTTGTAAGAATGCCACTCTCATTTTTCCTGCAATCTGGCTTCGACTCACCATCTCCCCTTGGGTCACCCACTTTCAGAAAGTTTGTACACATTAGGTCAGAGTTTGCAGCTGTGTAAGTTGTCGAGTTTGTTTCTATAGATCGCAACGTTTGCCCAGAAGGTGCAAAGATCTGTTTTGTATGTATGCAGTGGTCACAATTGAGACTAATCGTTTAATATAGAAAATCAGCACCTTGCTTTTACTTCTTCCTTGAAGGATTGTACCATTTTTTTTTTTTTTTCTTTCTCTCAATCCTTTCCTTTTCACTGTGGCATTGGGCTCCACACACACTACAGAGTGGCGCCCCCTGTTGGCCTTTTGTACTACGTGCAACTGTGGTAACTCTCCTCCTCCTCCTCCACCTTTTCCAGCGACTGCAGTTAGACATGGTGCTGAGCAGCCTTCAGGAGCAGAGTCACGTGGCGTCCCTGCTCGGCTACAGCTCTGCGGGGGAATTGGGCCACAGCTTGCCTCTTACCCCCACTCCAGATCGGACCGCAGGCGCCTCCACCGCCACTAACGATGCTGCAGATCACCTTCACCTGGCCGAAGTCCTGCTGAAGACCCTCCTGCTGAGCATCGGATTCTACACGGTCAGTTGTCCGTGCTGAACCCGGTAACACACCGCTTGCCAGGGTGCACTTTGTTCATTCGGACTGTTTGAAATGAGAGTGGTCGATTCCTTGGCAACCCTTTTGTGTAATTCCATTATCTTGCCAGTTGCCTCATAAATCTGAGCTGGCTTGATGTTTGCTTGGCACCGTGGAATCCTGACCAATCTAGATAATGGGCAGTTATGAATAAGAGGTGGGGGGTGGTTTTAAGGCGATAGGATGAGGTCGTATATTAACAGAAATGTTTCATAAATACTTAAGTTGCTTTGGCAGCTTAAGTTGTGGCTTAAGCGTCCCGAGCTGTTTTCTTTGTTAATTCTGAAGTGGGTTTACGTGTGTTTAGGAGCGTGCCTTTGGTGAGCTGGAGAAGAACAGCGACAAGCAGCATTCCAGTGCTGCCCAGAAACAAACGGAACCCCCGTCTCATTTCCATCACCTGCTGTCTGCTCTGCATAAGCACCTGCTGGCTCACTGTTACGTCTACACCAGTGCTGAGGTACAGCCACGATTATTGATTACAACTAGTTAGCGCCCTGCCAACACTTTGGGCCTCATTTACCAATATTTTACATTCTGTCCTAAATTTGTTCTTACTAAAGTTAAGTATAATATTATACGGTGGAGCAGTGGTTAGCGCTGCCGCCTCACAGCGAGAAGGTCGTGGGTTTGATCCCTGGGATGCAGTATAGGTTAATTGGTGACTCTAAATTGGCCCGGTAAGATGTAAATGTGAGTGTGTGCGTGCCCTGCCTGGCCAGCGTTGGTCTCAGCCTTGTGCACTGTAGTTCCCGGGATAGGCTCCGGTCCCCCCACCACCCCAGTTGGGAGTAAGTGGTTCGGATAATGAATGAATGAATGATTGAATGCATTATATTGTGTATAATATTGTACAGCTATAGAATGAAAGAAACCCCAATAAGCGAGTATTTTGCACAATCATGCATATAATAAAATTAGCACAGCAGCGTTCTTCAGCAGTGAATTGTGTTCTAACCTAGGAACAGATCTTAAATAAGAAAACATAGGTAGATGTCTGAAAAGTGCGTTTTAGGAACATAATTCTTCTTAAGAACAGTTAGTGAATGAGGCCCATTATCACCATTCCCGTTCACAATGTCTATACGTGACCCTCCTCGGCAAAACCAGTCGCTTGTCGCAAATTTCCAAAATTGAGTTATTGTGTTTTCATGAAAGGGCATAAATCAAGCTTCAAAACGATACCTATATCGAATGAATCGGACGACATGTGACTGAGATATCGACATTCAGAGGAGGCAGGTTTCTCCTGTCACGGCAAGTGAGAAACGGAGAAATCTGCCTTTGAAGTTGACTATCGACGTAGCACTCACAGACGCTTGGTGCGGTCGCGGCTACGTTTGCATTTACGGTAGCCTACGCTGCATTCACAGCCACACGGATAGGCTACCTGTGTTAGGTTAACTGAACTCGGGAGACGAAGATGGATTCCGGAGAAATATCTTCACACTAGTCAACCAGTGGATTTAGCGTAAATATTGAAGTAGAGCGGTCAAAACAGAAACTTTTAACATTCTGCTGGAATTGAATTCCTCACCTCAAGAAAGTCACGTTTTTAGGATGGAAAAAAAAAGTTTTTCAGCGAAATTTCTTCACAACAGTACAGTATAGACCTTCCACTGTTTCAAAACACTAAAAACAAAAAAAAACATAATTTTACCCCACGCATCATAAACGGTCGTTTTTCTCGGAAACCTCCGTTGCGACAAGCGACTGGTTTTGCCGTGGAGGGTCACATGTATTATCATTAGAGGGGCCCTACCTGTCCCCCATTGTCCCTGGTTACAAAAGAAGTGAAGAAGCAAAACAACTTATTTATTGACATGACATCAAGTCTTATGTTAAGACACAAAACGCACATACACCCCCTTTTTGGCTGTTTTCTTTCTCACTCATCATGAGGGGGCGGCGGTGCTGGTGGTCCAGCGGTGGTTAGGATGCTCACCTCTGGATCAGGACGTTGTGGGTTTGAGTACTATCTCTGGCACTACCACCATTGGGTCTCTGAGCAGGACCCTTAACCCCAAGTTGCTCTAGGGAGACTGTCCCTGAAATGGAAATAGATGCCACTCTGGATAAGAGCGTAATGTCGTAAATGTAAACGTGAACTTATCCGTTGTGTGATGAAAGGCCCACTTCTACCTCTCTGTGAATGCCACTGTTTGCTTATTGTTCTGGTGCAGTTAACATTACGACATTAAATCAATATTTTCACACTATGGTTCCATGTTACGTTTTCTTCCCAGTCCTCTTGATATGTTTCCTCTCGTTTGTCTCACTCTGTCATGTCTCTATTGCCCCCACTTTGAGAGATGCTGACTTGGAACAAAAAATAAAAGTCGCATTACTGCTTCTTCTGCCTGTTCTGTAGGATGACAGCAGCGTGACATTACTCCATAAGCACCTGTGTTTGTTGTTACCGTACGCTGCGGAAACGTTCAGAAGATCCACCGTCCTGCTGGAGGAGAGTTCGCTGGACAAGCATGTCATTAGTAAACTACACAGTAAGAAAAACAGCAATTACTTGAATGCCTGTAGGGTCACACACACTGGCGTCTTATTTAGCCATCACTCCCCAGTTTAAGCAGCATTGGTTTGCAGTATTCAACTGGAAAGGTTTGGTACATACTTCAGTAAAACAAATCAGTTCTCATCGTCGTGGAATTGATCCTCCTTTTGGGGTGCTGCCCGTTTTGGCTTCCTGAAGTGATTAAGTGCTTACACATGTTCCATACTAAAATCAGTACCCTAGAATGAAGACTTGACATCCACATTTGTATGATAGATGTAAATCAGGGGGTTTCAACTGGTGGTCCAGTTTCACTGCTGAAATCACTGTTAAATTTGTTTTCATTTGATTCATTTTTCAAGATGACATATCTAAATGATCTGGTCATCTTTATGAATGATGAATTTAATGCAAATATCTAAAAAAATAATAATACACCCCGTCCCCCTGAATGGTGGTCCCTGGCACAGAACCAGTTGAAAGCCCCTGATGTAAATTACTGCAGACTTTTACAAAGAAACTGCAAAAGAAGAATGTCTTAATTTCATTACTACGACCATATTATTTTTTGTTGGGGAGAGATATAAAGAAGAGTTTAGTCGATATAAGAAAAATATTGACTTGGTATCAAGCGATTCTACAGACTGTGTGTGTGTGTGTGTGTGTGTGTGTGTGTGTGTAGTGGTGCTATATGGCTCAGTTGCAGGGAGTCTCCTGTGTCAGGTGATGTACTCCTTGCTGCTGTTGCCGTTGACTGTGGTCAGACCACTTCTCCCACACCTCCTCTCTCTGCTGGAGCATCTAAATGAGCTCAACTGTTACCTGCCCAACACTAATGCATTGGAGGAACTGGAACTGGAGGGATCTGAGGGTAAAAACGCACCCCTACTCAAAACATGTTAAAGCAGAACTCCAGCACGTTTGAACCTTTCTGGTGCTGTTTTTGTGCCACTTATGTGCAACGCAGCCAGGAGCCTTATGAACATAACACTATCCCTCTTTATCTCAGCAGTGGTAAAGAAACAGCATAAAACGAGCGTTTAAGGAGGCTGTCACACACCTCTGTTGATTTCCACCACGTTCGTGAACATCGATCGTCGAACTCGTTTCTGTTCCCATTTACAAATATAAATGGGAATAGAAACAAGTTCGACAGTTGACTCTTTTGGACTTTCAAGAAGACGGCAGAGTTCAGCAGAGGTATGCGACAGCCTGCGTAAACACTCGGGGCTAAGAAAGATAGGTACGGCCTTATTAGTGGCACAAAAACGGCGTTAACTTTGACAGTAGAAATCTGCACTGATCACTTTCCTTATTAGCTGCCTGGCCAGGCTCGCTGCTACCGTGATATCTCACTGTACTCAAACACCTCTACCAACAGTAGAATATAGGGTCACACGTGCCGGACTTCTCATTTAAACCAGTCCATGTATGTAGTTTAAGTTTAAGTGTATCAGCTTAAGTTGATACAAAATTAATAAAATAGCTGTCAGCTTGGAGATGTTTAACAAGACTCCTTTTAACGTCACCTTACTCAGAGGTATCAGAGGCCACGGACATTGTCCAGAAGGTGGAGTCAGAGGACTGGGCGTGGCTTCTGGACTTGGAGAGGTCTGTGGCTCTGGCGATTGGACGGTGCCTAGGAGGAATGCTGCAGGGACCTCCTCTATCCATCCAGGAGAAGTCGGCCGAGTTTTGGCTTTGTAACCCACTCCTGAGGAACGGACTAGAGATGGATTTTGAGCAGCTGGGTAATCTGACTGTACTTCTTGTAGCTGGGGAAGATGTATTTGTTGCCCTGTTAACTACAGTTAGTGTGGTTAATTAAATGTTTAGTAATTGAATTGGTTGTGTTGCTAATAGCCAGACAGTGATAATACTCTGCCTTCTGGAATACCACACTTCCTGTCTGTAACGACACAATGACCTTTCTGACTGGTTTGAGTCGTCAGTCACTGTTAGTTGTTTTTTTTGAACGCTGTAGAACAATCAGTATTACTTCATAATATGGGTTTTAAAATTAATCACATAATTGATGCATCACGATGCAGACGTGGACGATTCTGCCTCGATGCAGTGGCAGACCTTAATCGATTATATCGGGGGTTTTCAATCGGTCCGCTCTTGTGATCCGCAGCGGTGGTCCGTGACATACAGACCAGTTTCAATACTGAAATCGCTTTTTAAAAATTATTTCATTTTATTTATTTTTCAAAACATTTCCAGATGATTTGGGCATCTTTATAAATAATGACTTTAATCCAAATATCTAAAAAGTAATAGGGAAAAAAAAAAGTTCCCCCACCCCACACTCACACTTCTTAGTCTGAGTGGTGGTCCCTAGGTTATGTCATGACATTGCTTGGTGATTTTCTGGCTACAACATAAAAAATTCTAGTTAATAAGAACATCCCGGTAGTATCTATGGCTGTCCGAGCTGCAATTCCTGCCCAATCTGCGTGCAGTGTGAAGTGATGTAGAAAAATTGATGGAATGTATCGTGATGCATCAAGATATCGTAACGAATCGAATCAAAATGTTGACCTAATAATCGTAACCGAATCGAGAGACCAGTGAAGCTTCATAACTGCCTCTTCATGAGTAAGCCATAAATAATTTATAAAAGTACAGTTAAACACAACCATTTTACAGAGCCAATACGTGTCTCGTACGAATACAGTGAATATTCAATAAACGCTGAAGTAGTATTCCAACTTTTAATAAGCTCATACATACTTCAGCTAGCCGTCCAAGTCTAAGGACAGTGCTAGCCAACTGGAGGAAGTTGATAAATACAGAAACTACGTTGAAAGGAGCTTGGTGGACTGTTTTTAGCCAGGGTGTGGGGGAGCAACCCTAACATGTTTGTTTGGGGTTTTTTTTCCTCGAAAGTCACCCAGGCATCCTTTTGTGATTTAAGGCCCATCCACATGGGCGTGTGAACCTGGCGTTTGTGTCATCAGGTGAGCGCGGACTGAACGCTGACCATTTTTCTGCTCATTGGAGCGAATCGGAGCATCCACACAGGCGTGTGTTCGGTCGGCAGCGCCTTCAGATGGCATTGAATAAACGCTGCGTGCAACCTTTTCTTGGCATGAATTTTTGCTGACGAACGCAAAGAAAACATCATGACATTCAGTTGATGTTTTTGAGGACCTAATATGTCCCATGATTCCAAATGTGTTCTGATACAGGAAATGGGGAAGAAACCACATTTTGAAAATGTCTGAAGAGATTGATCTAGCCCAGCTGGTGCAGGAAGTGGAGCAGAGAGCAGTGCTATGGGGCATGTCTTTAACGGAATACAGTGATATTTTTATGGTGAAGCCAGTATTGACGGTGATGTTTTCTCTTCCCCTGTCTACGTATCTGTATCAGGAGGAGTTTTAAAACTAGAAAGTTGAGGCTCGGTTTTAGTGAAGCATGGGCTGAGGTTTTTTTTGTGAACTCTATGCAGTACTATCCACAAAGACGAGCCACAGATAAATACTTTAGACAGCCTGATTACTGCCCTCACAGGTAAACACAGCGAACTACAAATTGGGCTGCAGGTTGCAGTTAAACAGCGTCAAAGCAATGCCAATGTAACGCCTCACTGAAGTCAATCAAATGCAGCTACAAAACGTAACAAAAATGCCTACGTTGCCCCTGCTGGTAATGACGTTGGCCTCTCCAACACCTGTTCCAGCTACATCCCAGCTTTACTCGTTGTTCACTATGGTTAGGCCCAAACCTGCATAGCTTTAGATGAATTACATCTTGTATGACTGCTTAGTTTTTACTACAATGTAAATTACAGATTAGTTCTTGTATAATTTTATCCTATATGTAAGTCAGCATTTGCAGCATAATAACATACAGTACATCTAGTCAAATCATGTTAAAGCCTTAAGTGACTGTAAATGACTGTAAAGGTATTTTTAGATTTGAGATTTTAAAATGGTTTTTAAATATAAAAAGTAATATACCTCACGTGAAGCACTGCGGCTTTTAACTTGTGACGTGAGCAATTTTGTACAAGCATAAAAAGAGAGAATTTTGCACAACCCTATGTTTGTTGACTTACAGAGTTGTTCTCTCGCTTCCAGACTCTGCTATGGGCTGGCTCACAGAGGCAGTGTTGCTAGGAAGCAGCGATGCCCGGCTAACTGACCTTCATCTGTCTGATGAGAACTCCGTGCTGCTGGATCTGGCTTTGGGCTCTCCGCGAGAGCCTGCCAGTGGACTCTGGAGGAGGATGAAGGAGTACGCTGCAAGTAGAGGTGAGGAAAAGGAGAGTCAGAGTGGGATCAGATACATCCAGGATTAAAGGAGGAAAACGCGGCTGGTTTGCAGAGATATTTCACATTTCAAAGCAGGATTTCTTCAGTAGCCGGAAGTCAAGACGGTCTGGTGGGAAGATGGAGAAGTGAGAGAAGATTGACACATTGAGTCTGATGTCATCCTGATGCATTGCATTTATTTATTTGTTGAGAAAGTCATGGTTGACTCAAACCATTCCTCTAAACGATGTGGAAAGTGTGTAACGAATCCCTACCAAAAGCGAGTTACATATATTAGGAACGAAGGAAGAAAGGAAGTTACAGATAAATATTTAAGGTCAAACACAGAGGGAGATTGCAGATTATAAAATCACAATCTGCTTATTTTTTAAATTATTATCAGTGTCCATACTAATCCAACACAAAAAAAAAAAAAAAAAACAAACTCAAAAATTCCCCCAAAAACATATTTAGCAATGCATTGTGACAGTTCAGAAAGGATCTCACAGGCAAGGGAGGGCCATTTCTCCTTATATTTCAGAACGGCACGGTGGCGCAGTGGTTAGCCCTGCCGCCTCACAGCGAGAAGGTCCTGGGTTACAGCCCCAGGTCGGTCGTAGGGCCTTTTCTGTGAGGATTTTGCATGCTCTCCCCTTGTTCGTGTGAGTTTAAGCTTCGAATATGAATGAATGGAGAAGTCTACCATTTTTTGCTCCTATTGGCACGGACTTGCCCTTTATGACAAATCCATCACAAGGGCCTTCTCGAGCATTCACCAAGTGGCTTTGTGATCGAAAAGATTTCCTTCTGCTAAAATACCCTGTACACCTCTCTCCACAGGACCAAACAACATTTCCCTCTCTTCTTTGGTCTGGTCACCTGACCCTATATCTCTACCCCTCACCTCGCCAGCAGAGTCCTTAAAAGGGTGACTCCAGTCCCTTCATATCCGTTATTAACCCCATACATATATATTGTTGTTACTATTCTGCGAAACATTTGACAACACATTCTGCCGTACTATCTGCCATACACCTTACCAGGTTTTAAGATTTGAACTCTGACTTTCTACTAGTAGGGTGCTGTACATCAGATTACACTTTCCATTTACAGTGGAGAATGAAAAAACGGAATTCTCAAAATGTTGAGAGTAGAGGAATTGTATTATGTTCCGACTGCAAGTGAAGTGTTCATGTTTGTACGTTCCAGATTGGGATGGCGTTGCTGCAGTTGGGGATTGCTTGTTGGAAACAGCGTGCCGTTGTAGCCTTGCTGCTCTGCTGAAGCACACAGGCATGCAGGATGTGGCATGCTGGCAGGAAAAGTGAGTTCTTTTGAGAAATCAATATATTTCAACCTGTCATTTATCTATTTGTTTTCTCTCTCTCCCTCTCTCTTTCTTTCTGTCTCCGTCTTTTTTCTCTCTTTCTCTCCCCCACTCCCTTCTCCCCCCTCTCCCTCCCTTTACTCACACACTGCTTTTGTTTCTCTGCCAGTGTGCGAATCTCTCTCGCAGCTCATCTGCCCTCTGGCTCTTGAGCGTGTAAATGCTTTAGCCATTATGACTCATTTGAGCAAACGAGAAGTTTGAGGATGGAATCGGTCGTTTTTACGCTGTTATAAATAGGCTGTGGAGTGTGGAGAAGAGGATGTGTCATGCCTCGTTATGCTCACCAGAATTCACCTGCTTTTGCACTGTGTGCGTTTGTCTTTGTGTCCGTGTGTATGTCCTATAGGTATGAGCCCTGTGAGCTGCTGATGGAGATCTTTGAGGTGGTGTTTAAGATCCACAGGACTCTCCTTTCTCATAAAGAGAACACCGGAACCACGGCCAGCACACAGACAGCAGCTGCGGTCTCTAAGCAGGTACTACACTTCAGCACCAGCAGAGTGAACAGCTCCTCTCAGCTGCTTCCTCAACATCTGTTTCAGTGCGGCCTGGGCAATATATCGAGTGACACAATATGAACAATATATTTTTTTATGCATTGTTTGAAACGGATACTACTGTGATATATTAATTTAATAGGTTTCACCCAACTCGCAGTTTTTAAGTTAGTGATTATTTGTCATTTTTCAGCACAGCACATTACACGCTGCACCACAACATTTATCTTTACAGCATTTTAGCAGATGCTCATATCCAGAGCGACTTCCATTTCCTAACGACAGGGACAGTTTCCCTGAAGCAACTTGGAGTTAAGGCACCCAGTGTACCGAGGCACCCCAAATTTTCTGGTCTAGAGTTGAGCATCCCAACCACTACACCAGGTGCAGTGGGCAGCTCTATCAGAGCCTGGGGAGAAGTGATTCGGGACAGTACCTTGCTCATGAGTACCTCAGTGGTACATTAACCGGTCTGGGACTTGAACCAGCAGGCTTCCGATCACAGGGCCAACTCCCAAACCGCTAAGTTACTAACTGTAGTGTGTCGTTTCTGAAGACTGTTGTGCATCATAGATGCTATCCTAAATGCTTAAATGCTGTGGTTTATTTGTTTAAAAACGTTGCTTAGAAAGAGAGCATTGCAACTTAAAAAAAAAAAAATAAATAACTAATCTGCTCAAGTAGTTAAAAGCATTTTCTCCTACGCTATCTAAGGACAGTCAGAACATTGATTTTCGTGCATTAAGCTTTATATATATTTCTTGTGTTAATATATTTTGTTTATGCCTATCACCTTGATTTTTTTTGTGCAGTTATTTACCAATAATTGAAAATAAGAACAATGTAGACGTGTGACTTCTTTCTGATTTGACTTGAAAAAATATCTGTGCCTATCATACTTCAAAATGTGGGTCAAAAATGCTGCAATCTGAATCTGAGTTGTATCAGCCAGTTATCACTACTACATGTTGCCCCAAATCTATACCACCTTTAGTAGTTTGTTAGAATTGGCAAGCAAAAGGCATGTTCATTAAAAGCCACATGGGTGCCCCCGCGACCCCAGTTGGGATTACAGGTTCGGGGAAATGAATGAATTAGACATAAATTTTCTAATTACAGTCACCAATTAGTCCTACTCATGCAAAAAAGTCCAAAATTAGGCCATATCTTTCTAAAGATATGACATTGTTCATAGCAATGCTGTGCTTGTGACTTTGCAGGACTCGGCGGGCTCCCAAAGCCCCGGGGAGGACAGACAGGAAGCCGGGAGCTCTGTAGAGCAACCAGCGAGAGAGCCGGAACCTAGCAGTCAGAACACACACACAGCCGAACACAACCAGGAGGAAGCAGTCGACGATGAGACCCCCAGCATCAGTATGTACCTGCCGGGTAAACACACTGCTTTTTGTGTTTTACTAACACTCTAACCCACATGTAAACACACACACACGCAAACTAAACCCAGAGTGATTATATTGTGTCTAATTTGGCCATGTTTTGCACGCAGGAATCTTTCTGTTCATCATTGGACTATAATGGGTCTGTACTCAGAATCGGATGTTCAAGCTTTTCGTGTGTGCATGTAATAATGGAATTAATAATAATTATATACAATAACAATATAATAAATATTAATATAGCACCTTTTGTAAAAGTGAATGCAGCTCCAAAGTGCTAAACAGAGGGAAGATTATCAATCAGTGAACTTGTACTTAAATAATTTAGCTTATGCAAAGATGTATGTGTTCGTGTGCACCCTACAGAGGTGCTCCAGTGTTTCCTGGCCACACGGGAAGCCATGCAGTTGCAGCAGAACGAGACGGTTTATGAGTCATCAGGCACCAGCACTCTACCCAGCAGCACTGAGAGCCCTGGGAGTCCGGAGAGGGAGCCTCCCCAGCAGGCCTGGGGTTGCCGGCCGCCTTCCGACTACAGCCTGCCCTTCCCCGCTGCCTGCCACCTAGTGGTCAACCGCTGCCTCTTTCTGCTGTTGGGCATCCGCGCTGCGTGGCAGGAACACAGCCAGACCTTTGAAGCCCACGTAGACTCCACCAGGTTTGTATAATAACGTTTCTAATGTTGAATGGGAGCTGAAAGCTATCTGTTAGGATGACCTTTGCCCAAATGTTTGTTGATTTTACTGTAAGGAGCCTAACAGTTAGAGGGTATGGAATACATTTTATTTATAACAAAGATGAATGTTGGCATTGTTAACTTTTTCTTGAACACTTGTCACCTCTGCAGGACAGTATCAGCAGCAGCATCTTCTGAAGGGCAGAACCTGAAAACAGATTTTTACATTTCTTCAGAGCCTAGGAGACAGAGTGAGATGGCGGTAAGATGTCCGTCCCGTCTCGTTCAAAAGTCCTTCTGCGAAGATAGGAGCGTCTTTTGGCTCGAAAACTCTGAAGTATTAATGTTTTCTTGCTTTAATCCATCTCAATCCTACTAGTAGCTACCAGGGGTGGAAGTAACGAATTACAAATACTCACGTTACTGTAATTAAGTAGATTTTTTGAGTACTTGTACTTTTATGAGTAGTTTTTCAAGTGTGTAATTTTACTCATACTTGAGTACAATTTACACCATGTAATCTACTTCGCTACTTGTAAAATCAAAAGTCGCTACTGAGTACGCCCACAATTTGAATTAATATTCAAACCTTTCATCTGCATCTTTGCAGCCAATAAGGCTGTGCAATCGCGACCGCGCCAATTAATCTATGACGTAAGCAAAGAATAAACTCCGCTGCAGCAGCAGGCACAGGTGTCTGGAGGTACTACACAGTGGAGTACAAACTAATTTATAGACTGAAGATTTGGAGACAAAGAAGCCAAAATGGAGACAGAACACAACACTGTCAACCGTGAAAATGATGGAGAAAAGACAGAGGTGCCCGCTGCCTGTTGTTTGCAGTGTATTGGGAAAAGTTTAAACTGTTCTATGCATGTTCAAAAACATTTTTGTCATTGTTTTAACAAACAAAATTCCTGCTTTTATTTTTAATTTTATTCCGACACAATAAAACATCCATCGGTTAAAAAGTAATTAATACTCTGAGGAGTTTTTGAGAAGAGTACTTTGTACTTTTACTCGAGTATTTTTTTAACACCAGTACTTTTACTTGTAATTGAGTACATTTTAACCAATGTAACAGTACAAATTTTCAGCACTCTTTCCACCTCTGGTAGCTACTAAGGCACACATGTATGTCACATGTATACTTAGAAGCAATATTGTGAAAGTGAGTGATTATTTGTCATTGTGAACACGCCACAGCACAGCACACAGTGCGCCATCGCGACACGTGACCTCTGCATTTGACCCATCCGTAAAGGAGCAGTGAGTAGCTGACATGGGCAGCACCCGGAGAAGCAGTGCTTAGGGACGGTATCTTGCTCCTGAGTACTTCAGTGGTACCTTTACCGGTCCGGGATTCAAACGGGGTGAACTCCCTAACCGCTACAATACAGACTCCTCCCATATCTGTACATAACTGCACATGCCTTACTTAAGTTATGTTAGCCCAATTTTTCAACCGTTTACAGAACATGGTGGCACAGGCTGCTGCTGCCATCTCGGTTTTGTTGACGTATTGCAAGAGTGCAGCTTTGAATCCTAGCAAAATCTGTATAGTAGCGGTCAGCTACTGTCAAGTCTGTTGAGTCTAGTCTTTACATTATGTAATTGTTGCATTTTGCACCTGGTTATGAGTGAGTGCTATGTCATCTCACCGTATTCTGGCATATTATTTAGATGACCCTAAACTTCCCTGACCTCGGCCATGTCCACATTTAGGGCTGGTTTCTTGCTCATGGATTAGGCCTAGTCTTGGACTGAATTGTAGTACCAGTGGAGATTTACCAGTCAAACTCAAAGCCAATCTTAGGACTAGGCTTAATCCTCGACTGGAAATTGGCCCATAATGTTTACCACATATTGTTCTTATGTAACTACTGTCAGTTGGTGGCGTAACGGTAGGGTGTTCGCCCCATGATCAGAAGGTCGCCGGTTCGAATCCAGGGCCGGTAAAGTTACCACTGAGCAACGGACCGTCCCCAAGCACTGCTCCCCGGGCGCTGCCCTTGTTACTGCCCACTGCTCCTTCACGGATGGGTCAGATTTTTGTTGTGGTGCACTGTGTGCTGTGACGTGGTGTGTTCACAATGACAAAATAATCACTCACTTTTCACTTTGACATTTGGCAAGACACAAAAGGTAGACAATCCGGTTTCAGATTCTGAATTTGATTTATGTAATCCTTGTAATAGCCAGTGGAAGTTGGTAATCCAATCCAAAGGCCAAAACCAACTGCATTACCTGACCCCATCTGTCCGGCTACGTGGCTCCACTCTTTCCCCCAAGCCCACCTTTATGTAGCTGCTAATGGTGTTTCAGGTTTTTGTAATGTTGTGTTCTCTTTTTGCTCTCCAGACAACCGATCAATCTAGGAGTTCTTCAGTGGCAGTTAAAAACAAAATGGGTAAGTAGAAAGTATTGTACACTGTAAGTCAAAAAAAGGCCCCCCTGTACCTTTGTGAAAAACTTTGGTTAATGTTCTAAATTCTTTCACTGTTTCCACTATACTGTAACCAAAGACGTTAAGCATCAATATCTTGAAAAACACAAAGAATTGTCAAACATTGTCTGGTATAAAGTGAACTTGACGACACCTCAACTTTGGGTCTGTGTCTTGCAAAAGGCCTGCAATTTGAACCACCTTTTTTAAACTTGTAAATGCAAAAACAGAGATGATTGTTGTGGAATGTGATCATACTTTATTTTCGAAGAACTTTCTAAAGTTGTTTGTAATAATTGCCACAGGAGATTGTAGACATTGTCGTTTCTGTACAGTTATTGACGTCAAAAACAAATCTCAAAAGCATTTGCGTGCTAAAATCCAGCTTCAGAGAGGGTATAACTACTGGTTTTTGTGTGTGTAGGGCTGCCGCTGTGCTCTCTGGGGATTATGAAGGGTGCGTGGGAGAAGCTGTGGCAGTGCATCAGTCCCAGCACCATGCTGACCCCTGGAGCCGTGCCTTCACCAATTCTGGACCAGGTCACTAAAAATCCCCCCTGCTACCTGCTAACTATTTTGGGATCTGCTAGTGTTTATTTTAGTTATTTATTTTAGTGCCACTGAATGAACGAGAGCTCAGATTTGCTGTATTTTTCCATTTATATGTTGGATTAGTGAGAAGTGCTTAGTACAGCAGATTTACGACATTGTTTTGTTTTGACATGGTCTGATCATTTTTTCGGAATCATTCTAGGTCTTCCATTTCCTGTGTGGCAGTCTAATCAAGACTTCAGCCTTGGTGGAGAGGGAGGCTAGTGGTCAGGCTGACCCCAGATCCATCACATTAGCCATGGCCCAGCAGCAGCAGAGGGCTGAGGTTAGGACTCCCATTTACTTACAGCATCATACTGTTTAAGGATTATTTCACACAACAATTCGATCATACTCATAAACACATAAAATATTTAAGTATAATGGGGTGGGAATGACCTCATGGATCAAGTCTGGCTTTCTCCTGCTGCCAGACTAATTTTGTTCAGCCCCAGTTTGTTCAGGGGGATCTGTCTCTGTAATTGGACAATGGATAAAATTATGTTTATATAAAGTGTGAATAATTTCACACATTACAAGGCTAACAGCTTGTATTTATTTAGCACGTAGTTTCCTTGTGCGTTACATGTAATACATAGCTGCCATTTTCTGCAGATTTTTGTATGTGAGAGACGCTCATGGTAACGGCAGAGTCTAACCAGAGACGCTAAAGCAGTCCCCTTTCACTTAATTCAACCATAGTGTCCTTGTTGGCTTTAAAACACAAACCCTTCGCAAACTCCTACCTGAGTATGTCTTTAGCTGTGAGCAAAACATCCCATCAAAGTCATCATGTGTTTATGTAAGAGGAACGAGCTGTTCTCAAACATCCTCAAGCCAAAACACACCAGCATGCCACGTCATAAAACACACATGCACACCCGCACCAAAGCTTTGAATATTTGTCTGAGCACTGCTGTTTTCTCTCTCTCTTGCTATTCAGCTACGTCTGGAGGCCTTGCGCCAGATCTCCTCCTTCCTGTCAGAGATGGAGGAGAAAAGTGGCACTCACGGCTCTCTGGCGCCCCCACGCTTTCCAGGCCTCCTGCAATCCGTGCAGCTGCACTTCCTCTCTGGTTGTTTTGGGCTGGGAGCTCCTGTAACGGGCGGTTCAGCAACGCCCGGTGATAGGATGTTGCACTACACAGTAAGATAACTGCAGATTTGTTTGTGTATCCAGACATTCAGACTAAGCGTTGGTCTGACCCGCCATTCAGTGGCATATTAACTAAAGAGGCAAAATCAATTTGCCATTTCAGTGTTGCCTTGGATGACTCCTTGTCAATTTGTCCAGCAGAAATACTGTAATACGGCCACAATTAATCACCACAATAAGTCCATGACTCATGGAAGGTAATCAGTAACTTAATATATCAATATTTAAAACAAAATAAAAATGTTATCAATTAAATTTGATCCTCAAACTTCAAGATTCAAGAGATTCAAGATTCAAGATTCTTTATTTGTCACGTGCAAGTTATACAGGTACAACATGCAGTGAAATGTATCTTGATCCGCTCTTTTAACTGTGCAATAGACAAGGAAGATAGAGACGCAATACAAACTTACAAACATAAATACTAACTTAAATACGGAGGCTGGGGTAACAGGACAAAAATAAAAAACTATATATTATACAATAAGGAACATAAAGTTAAATGTGCAAACCTGAGATTGTAAAAATTGTAAAAATGTGCTAGGGCAGAACAGGTGCAAAGAGATGATTTTTTAAAGTGCCAAGTGCAGCTGCAGCATTGTACATAGCAGAGTAGAGCATGTTACAATCAAGTGGCAACCAGTATAAGTTATCGTAACAATAAGAGGTATGTATTAGCAGCATATAACAACATGTAATAACATGGACATTTACAGTATAGTTATCGCAACAATATGATATGAGGTATGTAATAGCAGCATGTAATAACATGGACATTTACAGTATAAGTTATTGTAACAAAGAGGTATGTATTAGCAGCATATAATAACAGAACTGAGACTTAGAAACTTAATTTAGCTGTGAAATGAATGGCGTAAAAACAATATAAATTGTCAACAAAGATGCAGAATAGAATATCACATGATGTGTTTTGTGCAAGTCTGTGTTTGCGTGAGAGAGAGAGAGAGAGAGAGAGAGAGAGAGAGAGAGAGAGAGCGAGAAAACAGCAAGACAAGAGTGATGAATTTGCTTTGTGTTGCAGGTTGGCACTCAGTCAGCCTCTATGAATGCCCAGAGAGAGCTAAAGGCTGCAGCGCACACTCTCTACCAGCAGGTGGTGCGGGTGCTCAGGCAGAAGATAGCTGTGGAAAAGGAGCAGAAAGGTACACTAAAGCTGGGTCGATCAGTAACACTACACACTGTCATAAAACAGTGGGTGCACCAAAATGAATTACTAGCCGATGCTGATATCGGATATTTTTAATGCTTATATCTGATATCGATATCGATGCCGATAACTGAGGAAGGCAGAGTCGAGAGCAAGCGTGTGGAGACAAGACATTTCTAACACAGCGCCAAGTCAAGCGACCGTGAAAGCAGAGTCGAGTGAGGGCGGAGCATTTTGAACGTAGTCCACAACATTTTAAGACAGCGTCACTTCCCGCCCTATGTGGTGTATCAAGTCTAATCGGACTCTCTTCGGACACAATTTAGTTAAAAGTTTTTGCGTTTGCTCACGAGCGCTTGCTCAGAATTTTGGCACAAAATAATGCCATACATTTTAAGACGGAAGGTGCGGGCCCTATAAATCCCACCTCAGACTTTGGACTTGCCTCATCAAATATCGGCTGAGGTAATGGGCACATCTAAGCATTGGACGATTCCGATGTTATCATGCATCCCTACAGTTTATATTAAACACTCTGGACACACACTCGTTAAAGCAGGGGAGATCAGCAGCACGGTGCACGCACTAATGAAACAATGCATTTCAGCCAAGCTAGACATGTGCTCATTGAAGCAGGAGACATCATCAGCACACTACTTACAGTCACAAAACAAGGTATGTCAGCCACTTCATTCACACACCCATTAAGGCATTGGAGTTGCTACACACACTCATTAAAATGGGAGTTCAGCAACACTACACACACTTGGTAAAACAGCAGAGCCCTGGAACACTACGGTATATATCAGCCATGCTAGACACATGCTCATTAAGGCCAATCCCCCTCCCTTGGCTGTACCACTTAACCCTAACCCTCTGTTTTATGCATTTGCCCAAAAAGTAGGGTGTCCCGATTCTCTTTTGGAGAGCAATAGGTAGGGAGTATTGTGCCCTCTAAATAACCCTTAGAATGAAGGGATTTCAGATGCTGACTTTGTATCTAGGAGAAGATTCCCAGAATGGCTTGCAAACAAGCAGCACAAAGATGGAAACATGGCCACGGGGTGGAGAAGGAAAGCGATACAGTAATCCCCCAGTTATACGCGGATCAGAACTCGCGGATCCAGTCATATGCGGATTTTTCACGAGAACCGAACTCCTCGTTTTACGCGGAAATCTCCGCAACAGCACGGAACCTGCAAATATTCTCCACTTTTTTTTTTTGCTTTTTTCATGACAATATATTTTTTTTACGCATTTTATTTCTAAATTATTAAGAAAAATATACTTATTTTGTAACATAAAAAGTAATCCAAATATTAATTCAGCTAAATACAGTATAAATCAGTGTAGGGGGTTGCACGGCCGCATCCAGACGCCTTCTGGACCGCTCCGTTCAGACTGGCCGACAGGCCGACGGCCGCCGTGCATCGGACAGCGTTTTTTTCCCCCCCAGAGATACAGATAATTTACTGTACTGTAAATTAAATTAAAAGAGGCGGTTAAGCTCAGTCGCCGCCCAGTGTCTGTGTCTCTACAATAAGACGCGCTGCTGATGAACAGTAAATTATTGAACTGTAAAAAATATTGGTCATTACACCTACATTTTACTGTATTTTTACTAAAAACTACACTAATTTATTACTATATTTACCTGTTTATACCAAAGAAAGTGCCCTTGCATGAATTACAGTACACACCTGTATGGGCATACCTAATATTTTCGTTAAGAGTAATGTATTAAACTGAGTTTAAAATGAAATTAAAGTGTTCTGGGAGCAGATTTGGGGGCATATTTAGGGTTTACACTACAAAAATAGGCATTTTAGACATTTTCTTTAACCAAAACACAATAACGCGTTTTTTCATTATACGCGGGTGTTCTTGGAACGTAACCCCCGCGAATAACGAGGGATTACTGTACATACAGTATATCTTCTTAATTAACTACGCAAAAAAGGCATTCCACAGAAAGTCTTAGTTCATTGTAGATGCAACGGAATGTGAACCTGAATCGTTCTAATTCACATTATAAATAATTAGTGGTACTTGTCTAAATAACGATTTCTGAGCAACAGCGACAGTTTAGTATATAGGGCTGGGTATCGTTGGTGATTTCCTGAATCGATTCGATTCCGATTCACAAGGTCATGATCCGATTCAATTCTCGATTCGATATCAATTTATTTAGAGATTTCTTTGCGTCAATACTAGTTTTGCTTGGTTATAAAATAGTGTTGCCAAACTTCGGCCTTTAGGCCAGACGGTGATTTAGCGGAGCAGCTTCAGCCGTGGCTCTATTTGGTTTCGGTTTCGCAGGTCTCACGTTTTTATAGCTCTCCTTGCGTAGTCGCGAGAAGTAGTGCATAAGCTGCAAGAAAAGATCAATCCGCGAATTTTTGAATCGATATTGTATTTTTTGAACGAGAATCGATATTGATCGGTGAATCAAATTTTTTTGATTTTTTTGCCAGCCCTATTAGTATATGTGCTGTAAAGGAAACTCTTAAACTAAACAATCTCCAAATGTTCAGCGTTTTGACTGTGAGCAGTGTCCTATTCCTAGGCAGTGATCACAACCCTTACACCTTGTGCTTCCATTCTGAAAGGCCACTTAAAGCAAAGTGTAGATCAGCTACACCTGGCACACACACTCATTAAAGCAGTGTGTATCAGAAGCACAAACATACAGACTTGTTAAGGCAACACAAGTGTTTATTCATTCAAGATGCATTTGCCCCTAAAGCTTTTATATGCCTATGGAAGCCTATATGATGTTTTATATTGCAAAGTTACTTATATAGTTCGATATTTGCGTTATTTGCTTGTTTTTTTGGAAAGGTTTCACCTTCCTGCTAGCTAGTGTTGTATGTTAAACTATGTCAGCATATGTGCTCACACGTTTTCCCTATCCACACACAGGTTCCTGCCTGCACTTGCTTCTGGCTTCTGTGTTTGCCTTGAACTTCCGCTACCAGCCGTCTGACCTGGTGGTGGTGGTGAAGAGCGGCCTGCTGGAGCTGCTGGGCGGCCTGACACAGAATGCGTGTGTGCTCCTGAGTCAGCGCCTACTCGCTGCCTCCGTCTCGGGCAACATGTTGCTGAGCGGCGCTGTGAAGTTGGCCTCGGCCCGACTGCTGCAAAGTCTCGTCATAGCAGCCAGGTGAGGAACAGAAACGCAAACACACACACACACTTGAAGTGCAGTTGAACTATTCTACGTTAAACCTTTATTGCCAGTTGCCTTATTGTAGTTGCATTATTTTTCATTACACTATGGGCCTTGTTCTAAATCTCCATAAAACTCAAAGATGCAAAGTGCCCTAATATAAGCTGTAACAGTATCCTTGATATAGTAAATATTGTAAGTATATAAGTATGTTTTCAGTTTCCCCTCCACTCTGACACATGTATGTTACATTTTACTGGGGAACAGCTTCAATTGCTTTCAACATTTATTCATTCATTATCCAAACTGCTGAATCCCAACTGGGGTCACGGGGGGCCGGAGCCTATCCCGGGAAACTCCGGGCTAAAGACGGGGACCAACCCTCGACAGGCGCCGACACAACGCAGGGAACACACACTCACGCAATCACACACATTCACACCTTACAGGACCTATTTAGATTCGCCAATTAACCTATATTGCATGCTTTTGGACTGTGGGAGGAAACCGGAGCCCCCAGAGAAAACCCACACGAACACGGGGAGAGCATGCAAACTCCACACAGAAAGGTCCTATGGCTGACCCGGGGATTGAAATAAGGCATTTCTGTTTTGTGTGTGTGTCTCTCTGTGCAGCTCCAGCTCTTGTGAGGAGGCCTTGCCACTGGATGTGTCCCAGGCTCTTATGGATGTAATGTGTGAACAGCTGCAGAGTCTGTTACACACCTTACACCAACAGGAAGTGGTGCAGAGCGGTTCCGAGTACGAGCCAGAGCAAGACGTCAGCGCTAAACCAGACAAACAAGAGAGTGAGTCGCACACGTGTAACACAGTACACAACTGACACCTATAACCTTATTTATATTACAGTGATAATTACGTACTTTACATGGAAAAAAGAGAATACAAGATCAATCTCTGGTTGCTTCTAGTGGTTTCACTAATGGGTAGTGGTGACCTGGCGGTATTATACTCACCTACAGCCCATAAAGACACAGGTTTAAATACAACTTTGTCTCTGTACCTGTGCTCTGATAAATGCCCTGAATGTAACATACAGTGGGTAATGTACTGTGTTTGACTGTGTGGGGGTGTAATAGCTGAAAGCTGAGTGCACTTTATTTCAGCTGCTTTAATTTCCTAAATACAGGGTCAGACTCCCTGGTGCAACCCGGGGTTATGTGTTTTGCACATGGGGCTCAGTGGTGTGGTAGTGCTGGAGGTAGGGCAGAGTTAGATTGGATCCTATAATGTTTCGCTCCCCCGACAAATACCCTACCTATATACCACCACTGCTAGTGGTGGACTAGTTTAAACGCCATATGTGACCCTCCACAGCAAAACTGGTCGCTTGTCGCAAATTTTCAAAATTGAGTCATTATGTTCTCATGAAAGGGCATAAATCAAGCTTCAAAACGATACCTATATCGAATGAAATGGACGACATATGACGGAGATATCAACATTCAAAGGAGTCGGGTTTCTCCTGTCACGCCAAGTGAGAAACAGAGAAATCTGCCTTTGAAGTTGACGTATCGCCTTGGTGCGGTCGCGGCTACGTTTGCATTTACGGTAGCCTACGCTGCATTCACAGCCACACGGATAGGCTACCTGCGTTAGGTTAACTGAACTCGGGAGACGAAGATGGATTCCGGAGAAATATCTTCACGCTAGTCAACCAGTGGATTTACCGTAAATATTGGAGTAGAGCGGTCAAAACAGAAACTTTTAACATTCTGCTGGAATTGAATTCCTCACCTCAAGAAAGTCACGTTTTTAGGATGGAAAGGGTAAGTTTTTCAGCGAAATTTCTTCACAACAGTACAGTATAGACCTTCCACTGTTTCAAAACACTAAAATAAAAAAAATCCAACATTTTACCCCACATAACATAAACGCTCGTTTTTCTCGGAAACCTCCGTTGCGACAAGCGACTGGTTTTGCCGTGGAGGGTCACATATTTTCTTACTTCTTATTGAGTCCACATGACTCATTAATGGGGTGGTCATGGTCAAGCGGTTGCAACTTGTCTATGGACCAATAGGTCGTGGGTTCGAATTCTGCCTCCAGCATTACCACTACTGGGTCCTTGAGCAAGACCTTAGCTCCATGTTGCTCTCAGGGAAACTGTCTCGTAAATTAGCGAAATAGAAGTTGCTCTGGCTGAGAGTTTTTGCTTAATGCTGTAAATATAAACAACTTTGTCACTACTGTCATGCATAATGCCCTTATTAACAAATAACACTGTCCAAAAATGCATAGATTTCTTTCTTGCTTCTTACCTGAGGGACTTTAACTGCTGGCTCAGTTTTTGTGCATTGATTTAAAGAAGTTATGGTTCATTCATTCATTTTTAGCAAATAAGCACAAACATAAATAATTTGTTACGTCCAAAGAAACTCTGCAACTGCATCAGACTCTCCAACTGTGAAGCACATACATCTGCACTTAAAGAAAAAAGCAATACCTGCCCCTACACCTAATGCTTTGTGCTTGTGTGTGTGGGTAAGAGAGAGGAAATGCTTTCATGTCATATGAGAGGATAGGTTTTAGAGATACACACATAAATCTTTCATAAGACCTATGAAGTGGATGCGTAGGCAGTGTTTCCTTTACCCCTAGTGACTGAAATATTGCTATAGGGTCTATAATGGATCCTCAAAAAAATAGTTTGTGTGTGTGTGTGTGACCCGACCGCAGGGACGGAGCTGCCACGCAGTAGCAGAGTTGTGGAGTCTCAGCTTGCCGACTTCCTCGTCTTCCTCAGGCGTGTCCTGTCTCTAAGGGTAACCGAGAGAGTCTCCTCCTTCGGCAGGTGGCTCGACCCTCTGATGACAATCATCTCCTACCGCTGCACCTCAGGTATCGACATGCTCAGTGGGCCTTTGTTCTGGATCTCTAATTTTAACATATTACCACCCTAAAAAATGAAAGGTGAAAAGCGCCACAATGTAAGATAATACCATCCATTATCTGAACCGCTCAATCCCAAATGCGGTCGCGGGGGGGCCGGAGCCTATCCCGGGAACTCACGAGCGCAAGGCGGGGAAGAACCCTCAACACACCGCAGGGCACACACACTGACATTTACACCTTACGGGGCCCATTTAGAGTCGCCAGTTAACCTACTTGGCATGCTTTTGGACTGTGGGAGGAAACCAGCGCGGACACAGAGAGCGCATGCAAACTCCACACAGAAACGCCCTACAGCCGTCCCCGGGACCTTCTCGCTGTGAGGCAGCAGCGCTAACCACCGTGCCACCCATAAGATGATATATAAGAATATTTTCAGGCCACTTCTTCATTCCAAAACATTTACACATATTTTAACAAAATTAATGATTGTCAGATCATCTTTACAGTGGAATTCTTAAGTGACATGCTTCACGTGTCACAAACTTTTACTGTGTAACAGCATTAATTGCTTTCTTTCAGTATATTTTATTCCGCTTTATATTGCTTCTCAGCACAAATATGGCTTTAACACTTAACCAGCTCCATGAGAGAAAAATTAAACCTAAAATGACACCTTTAATGACACTTAGCTGTGTTTTGATTGAAATTTGCAATGTCTTACTGTGCCGATTTTAAAATGGCACATTGGTAATGATTGTGCTTCTGAAATGTTCAATTAACCTAGGTAACCCTCACTTCCATAATCTTCGCACCAAGCTGCTGGCCTTCCACATTCTGGAAGCTCTTCTCCCAGCCTGCACAGACACACTTCAGATGAAACAGGTGTGAGAATGGTGGATAATTCCTCCAAACCATTTTGACCTTTAAAGGGATTTATATATAGCATATGTATATATATGCTGTCTTGTTTTCTTACAGATTGTTGACCAGCTGTTTAGCCTTTTGGCTACTTATATGTGGGAGGAGCCTCTGGCTTTGAGGAGAAATGCAGAGAAAGTGTCTGAGCACTCAAAGAAGGTACCATCTAGCACAAACTTGTTCAGCCTACAGTAGTCCTCTCTTCTGTTGTTGATCTGATTACATTTTCTCGGCCATTTTGGCCCCCAGACATTTCTCTCATCCCTCATTCCAGGGCTAAAAACTCAATACAATGAATAGACTTTGACATGTTTCAGGAGAGCACCAGTGAGGAGGAGTGCATCCCAATAGGAGATTTCTCTTTCGATCCTCACAAACTGATCTGCTGTTCCCTGGAGAGTGGAAACGTTCTGTCCCATGGTTCAGGGGGCAAAGGTTACGGCCTGGCTACCACCGCCATCACCTCTGGCTGCTTTATTTGGAAGGTATTGCATTGTCAGAATTCAAAGTGACAAAGGTCAAGGAGAAATATATCTATATCTTTATCTCTATGTACTATATACGTATATAGACCAGGCATTGTTGAAATATATGTGTATACTGTATATGAAATATATTTTATTGAGAAAGTTTTCATTAAAATTTCTTGTCTGCATTGTTTTGATGACATCGGATTTATTGCAACTACGTTTTAGCTACTTGTTAATGTTTACTGTTTACTGTATGGTCGTTTATTTAAGGATACTTCAATTCTGGGAGGACAGTGTTACTAGAGCAAGTACTCACAAAAATGAACTCTTCTCTGCTCTCTTCCCAGTTTTACATCACCAAAGAAAATCGGGGGAACGAGGGAACGTGCGTGGGGGTTTCACGCTGGCCCATTCGCGACTACAACCACCGCACCACCACAGACATGTGGCTGTACCGGGCGTACAGCGGCAGCCTGTACCACGGAGGGGAGCTGGGCCGGGCGCTTCCCTCCTTCACCCAAGGAGACACCATCACCTGCATCCTGGACATGGAGGCCAGGACCATCTCTTTCGCCAAGAATAACAGAGTTAGTAAAGAAACTTGCCTCTTTTGTTCGTTTAGTGTTTCATACATTTTACAAAGAAGAAAATATTTACATTTACTGCATATTCCACACACTCTCTTACAGAGCAAGGGACATGAGTACTTTAAAAATATGTCCCTTGTACTAGAAAACATGGCATTAGATCCGGAGAAGTTAGGTTCAGAATTGAGTTAAATTTCCTGATCCAAAACTTTTCTTAAATCACAGTTCTCAGAGAGTGAAATGAAGTGAAATTATCTGTCGTTGTGAATGCAGCACAGCACACAGTGCACCACAACGAAATGTGACCTCTGCATTTTACCAGTCCCTGAAGGAGCGGTGCAGCGACGTGCAACGTCCGGGGAGCAGTGCTTGGGGACCGTGCTTTGCTCATAAGTACATCAGTGGTACCTTTCCCGGTCCGGGACTTTCCGGAGACCTACCAATCACAGGGCCAACTCCCTAACCGTTATCCCAAAAGTGGAATCACTTTTAGCAGATATATTGTATGGTCTCACATACAGGATTTCGGTTTTCCTGCACTATAAAACCTGATGAGTTAGTTCAGCTTTTTGCGGAAACCAGTTGCCTTAAGTCATGTAAGCCTTTACACTGAGTACAAGTAACTTATTTATTTATTTTTAAAGTAACTTAGGTAAACAAAGTAAATCTATTTACCTAATCCATTTGATTATTTAAACGAAAAAGATATGTTTTACCCTCCTATGTTAATTACAAAGTGAGTCAACGCAACTACCTTACATTACGTCCCTTTCACTTAAAATGATGCAAAGATGTAAGTACACTCATCTATTATTACTTGCAAAGTTCAGGATTGAGTTAGGTTAATCTTGCAATCATGAGAATAAGTGATGACAGTTTTTTGGAGGTTTAAGTAATGTTAGTTTACTTCTTTCATTTAGATACGTCAGGATTTACAGTGTGAGATCCACGAGCTAGTTTTCTGCGGGTGCTTTAAATCCTTTTAAAAAAATGTAATTTCAATGTGGTGTTTTCAAGGTTAGAAAGTGCTTAAAACAGCTTGAAACTGTAATCACATTATTTTCGTAATTAACCACTATGTGATTGAATAGTTTGATATTGAGATAAAGAAATTGAGAGAGCTTAATAACTTTAGTCTTGCACGAAAGGCGTGAGCCTGGTTTGCTGCTTGTGTGCTTCTATAGTGTGATGTGCGCATGTTGTGTGTCGGTTAGTGAAACAGCAACAGCAAGTGGAAATACAGCAACATGCCAGGAGATTGCCGGATTAAAAGCGTTGGTTAGCCAGTCGTGAATATAAAACGAGGCTAAAACAAGGACCAAGTCTGTGTGTGGCCACTTGCAAAGTCTACAAGAAGATCCTTCATGCTCAATTGGTTATGCGTGTGAAATGGCACTGCAGTAAAGCTGGTTAATTGTTCCCCATTTGCGCTAATTCCTACATATTGATATGACAATGAGCAGAACAAGTAACGCAACACACTACAACCCCAAGCAAATCGCACGATCATACTGTTTATTTTCATTAACACCACCAGCTCTCACTGTGTTCCTGATGGTTTTAGCACTGCAGGATTAGAGAGTGTCTCAAAATGACTTTGTTTTAGTTAAGAATAAACAGTATTTAAGTCAAGTATTTCCTTATGCATAACAGAACAAAAAAACCTAGATCCTGTGTGGTATTTTTATCATATTGGCAGATATTCGAATTTACGGTATCATATCGGACATAAAAAAATGGTATTGTGCCATGTTTAGTACCTAACGCTATTTCCTGCTAGCAAATCCTAATTTAGTGGGCGCTTCTTGCAAGCGTAACTGAGTGGGTCAGACGACATTCGACTTGGCTATGGTGAAATAGCGTTTTCAACTCAAAAGACATAGATAGAACTTATTAAACTAAATTTGATTGTTTTACACAATGTACTGCTATTTTAGTGTGGTGAAAATAATCATTTTGAGTATATACTGTGTGTGTATGCATAAATATCTGCTTAACCTCAGTAGCAAAGTACCTTTCCATCTAAAATGATCAGATAATGAGTTTTTACAATGTAAACTCAATGTTTATTTCAATTTTCAAATATGTGACCCTCCACGGCAAAACCAGTCGCTTGTCACAACGGAGGATTCCGAGAAAAACAACCGTTTATGTTGCGTGGGGTAAAATTGTGGATTTTTTGTTTTTAGTGTTTTGAAACAGTGTACAGTGTCTACACTGTACTGTTGTGAATAAATTTTGCTGGAAAAACTTACCCTTTCCATCCTAAAAACGTGACTTTCTTGAGGTGAGGAATTCAATTCCAGCCGAATGTTAAAAGTTTCTGTTTTGACCGCTCTACTTCAATATTTACGGTAAATCTACTGGTTGACTAGCGTGAAGATATTTCTGCGGAATCCATCTTCGTCTCCCGAGTTCAGTTAACCTAACGCAGGTAGGCTATCCGTGCGGCTGTGAATGCAGCGTAGGCTACCGTAAATACAAACGTAGCCGCGACCGCACCAAGCGTCTGTGAGTGCTACGTCGATAGTCAACTTCAAAGGCAGATTTCTCCATTTCTCACTTGGCGTGACAGGAGAAACCCAACTCCTTTGAATGTTGATCTCAGTCATATGTCGTCCGATATTCATTCGATATAGGTATCATTTTGAAGGTCGATTTATGCCCTTTCATGAAAACATCATAACTCAATTTTGAAAATTTGCGACAAGCGACTGGTTTTGCCGTGCAGAGTCACATATATGATAGTGCAGCATGTTGTTTGTGTGATTTGTTCAAGGGCTGTTTAAAAGGATTAGTGGAAAGCAAGTGAAAGAGAGTGGCAGAGTTTAAGAAAGTTAGCTCAAGTTAATTAGTTTTCATTAGCACATTAATGTATGTACATTTAATATTAATAGCCTTAAAGAGATGATTGGCTACCAGCCTCATCTCAACGTGATAAAGTATTTGGAATTGTAATATATCTGTGACTAGTCATAGCTGTAAGGTGATGGAATATCTTGAAAATGTAGCTTGAAAGGGCTCAAATCTGACTTTGGGGAAAAGTGTATGAACCTGCATTCGGTTTTAGGTGATTTGAGGCGTCAGCCAGACATTGCGAGCTGTGAGTTTAAATTTGAGGTTCACGATCAATAAAAGAGAGGATGAGTTGGGTGTACTCAAGATACGAGAACAAAACAAACCATTATAACAGTGAAACAAAAATGGAGGCCTGGCACAGAGCTTTGTGAAACACTGGAAGTAAGTCTTTATAGGCAAGACAGGAACTTCTTTGTCGTGCTGAGAATGAAACTATTTGTGGAATTGTGAGGTAGTTCATTTTGCTGGTAGTTAATTATGTTTGTAACTTCTTTCTCATTAACACTTACATTTATCCTGATGTGCAGGAACCAAAGCTGGCCTTTGAAGGAGTGGATGCTACTGAGCTCTACCCGTGTGTGCTCTTCTATAGTAGTAACCCAGGAGAGAAGGTATGTCTGACATCTAAACTTACAGTTTAAGCACCCAGTGTGTGGGGTTTTAAACAAAATTATAACAGTCTGAATAAAAAAAAAAAAAGCAAACCTCCTCTTCCTGTAGGTGGCGCTGTGCGACCTGCAGATGCGGGGCATGCCCAGTGACCTGCTGCCAGGCGATCCCCTGTGCAGTCCCCGGGCCACCGTGCTCCTGGAAGCTGCTGTGCAGCTTTTACGACGGCTCCACCAGAGTGAGGAGTGGGCTCCGCATATCAATACGCACATGAGCCGCAGACTCCAACTCATCGGTGCCATCATGAGGGAGGGAGGACACTGCAGACACGGTCAGCACACAGTGCACTCACACCATTTTCAGCAAACATTAACATTCTCCAGAAAAACAGCAAAAATCAAACTGTGTGAATATCTAGTTATGTTTGATCTTGATTTTTCTTAAATATGCTAAATATCTACCATTTATAATGGTAATTAATTACTCAAACAGTAGATTTCACATACAATAGGTTTTGTACAAGTAGGGCCTGTTAGGGCTGTGAGCTTATATTGTACCATGAACTGTAGTAGAACGCTGCATTTTTGTAGACTCATCTAGAACAAGTAAAACCTCGTCCAGTAGGTTGATGATAAGATCAAATGTTTCCAGATCATTTCATATAGAGCTTATTCCTAGCATATTGGCCTTCAACCTGTGGTTTGTGACCCCTGTGGGGTCTGTGTAGGTACTGCAGGGGGTCCGCCAAATTTTTTCATAACTGTAACCTAAAAGCTTTTTTTCAGAGATTTTGTAAAAATCGGATACTACAAAAACATAAATAGAACATTGAAACAACAACTTTCTATGTTTTTATAAAATAACATACAAGTTACCCATAAATCGTCATCCATCCTAACTAATTCTTTATTCCTCCTTAATTAAAACAGTGGTGGCTAACAGTAAGAAAAAAAAGTCAAAACAATAAAAACAATAAATGTTAATAACAAACCAGATGAGTTTTGTAAAGCACTCCTGTTACTTATAATTAATAATTCTGTTTGCATATCTGTAGGGGAGTGTAGGTAGACTTGTGTTTGTGTGACACTAGGTTCCATAAGTAAAGGTAAGGCATGAATATCAGGCCTGAATGGGGTGGGTTGGTGGGGGAGGGGGGGTCCGCATTCAGTGTTCTCTCAGCCAAGGGGTCCTTGGACTGAAAAAGGTTGAAGACTCCTGTGCCAGCATATTAACATATTGTATTGATCATATTAATGGTAATTCTTTTTTTAGGTCTTCCAAAAAAGCATGTGATATTCTACTAGGGCTGGGTGACTCCAAATCAATGTGACTAATTTGAAAATTGACCTTGTTTATGATTAATAAACATTTGTTTTTGTTTTTTATTGCGAGTTTTTTAGCTTCTTGCAATGTTTGTGCTGTAGATATTCTCACCTATTAAAGCTGGGATATTTTTCGATATTTGTTTTAAAATAATTGAAGGAAACCGTCACGTCTGTGATCCGTGACTGACCGAAATCACATGGTAGTATGTTTTTAAGGGGACAGAACATCAACACATACTTGGGCGAAAAAATGTATTAACGACATTTCAAAAATAGTTCAGATTTTGGGCCCCTGCAACCCCGATAGGGATTAAGCGGTTCAGATAATGAATGAATGAATAATGATGCAATAATGTGACTTGTCTACGCAGGCCACAGTGGTAAGGAGCAGGCAGACGGTGGAGGTTTAGAGAGGGAGAGGAGCCCTGGGGAAAGCAGCGTCTCTATGGGGAAGGGTCCCGAGCCACTCCCTGGTCTCTCGTGTCTGTCCGAGGCCCAGCTCAGCATGCTGTGTGCAGAGGTCTGGCCGGTCCTGGCCCTCATCGGAGGAGTGGACAGTGGACTCCGGGCGGGGGGGTTGTGCCTGCACAAACCCACCGGGCGCAGGGCCACTCTGCTGGGAGTGGTGAAGGAGGGAAGCAGCCTGGCCAAGCTTCAGTGGGAGGAGGCTGATCTAACAGTGAGGTAGGCTAGTTTAGTCTAGTTTTCACCTATATTTTCCAAACCAAGTTTTTTTTCCTCAAGAAAGTAATGACATTTAAAAAGCACATTATAACTCGCAACCTAATGTTTTTGCACCAACAGACATGCATTAGTGCTCTGTAGTGTTGGTAGATGCCGTTCTTACCTAAGAACAAATCTCAAATAAGAACACATTGGTGAATGTAGGTAAAAGCAGAATTTAAGAACAAATTCCTTCTTAAGAACAGTTGGTGAATAAGAACCAATGTCTTAGTCAACGTCAAATTTGTCATCTCAAAGTCAAAGTAAACTTTGTCATCTCTGCTATACACTGTACAGATATACAGAGATACATAGAAAAATTCTGTATCCAGTCTATCAATAAAAGTGTCTTCTTAAGAAGTCTGACTAACATTTAAGTTTGTTTCGATATTATAACAGCAGTGGAGAACTAGAGTGTGTGCAATACTTTTCAATAATTTGTCCAGATACAGTAAGGCCTCGTCCACACGGACGTTCGAAATGAACGCCCTCTGAACGCCATACGCGTTTTTGCTGTGTTTTGTAGCTGCGTTCGATTGGCGTTTCACTGGCGTTCGCAATAGCGTCGTTTTCCTCGCGTTCGTCGGGATTTTGACGCCAAGAAAACGTTGCATGCAGCGTTTATTTGACGCCGCCCGAACACGCAGCCGGCCGAACGTCGGTGCTGAACGCCCGTGTGGACGCTTTGGTTTGCTCCAATGACCAAAAAAAACGGTCGGCGCTCACCTGGCGCCACGAACGCCAGAAAAAGGCCTGGTTCAGACGTCCATGTGAACGAGGCCTTAGTTAGAAGGTGACCAGTGATATATTTATTCAAGGTTTAGTGGTTGTGCAAATAAGTAGCGGCAGTGCAAAAATTGTTATGCCAATGCTGTAGCAAGTCATCTCAGCTATATACAAGCATACAGAGAGACAAGACGATGTGGCTCCAGTTTCTACAGAGTACGAAAGAGGCACGCATACTTATATAAACAAACTAAAATATAAAGTCTAAACTAGAGCTAGTAACCGTTCCTAATTTTTAATCAACATTTATCAGTTTAGCTTTACATGAAAGGAGCTTATTAGAAGGATCTGGCCTTAATCTGCGCATATCATTTTGTTAATAACGGGTTTGTTGCAAACGGGTTGAATGGTGTTATTATGCAGCTGCAGTAATTATTATGCAGTAGCCTGTATATAAGATATACAGCACAGAGAAAACAAGTGTGACACATATAATCCAACTATGTGTAGATCTTGTGTACCAGAGTCACATTGGTGTGTCAGATATCATTGTGACCGTCCTCTTCTGCTAATGTTTTCACACATTTTGTAAACTGTATGTCATATGCCATATGATGACGTTTTAATGTGATTTGGATTAGATCTAAATAAGACAATTGCTATAGGGTTAGCTAACATGGCTAATAGCAGGATTACTGTAGCCTTTGTGGTTTTAGTCTCTCTATCTTGTGTATTGTTTGAATTTTCCAGTGTCTTATCATCTGTCCTCTTCATTCTCACTTGAACCAATTTGGCCAGCATTCACTCCGTCTTTGTTTCGTTCCTTTTCCTACCATCAGTTTTTCTTTATCTTTGTTTCTGTCTAATCCATTTTCCTTTCTATCTTCTTCCCCTTTTCCTTATTTCCTCCCTTTCCACCCTAATCATCTCCTTGTTGCCATGTTATCTGCCGTGCCCACACTAAACTAAAGCTTCCTGAATTCTTGGTCACCCAGCGACACCCCGCTCTCGTCCCTGGAGCCGTGCGACGTCCCCCAGCTGGATGTGTCGTGCTGCAGCGGCCTGTCTCCCGGCGTGCTCTTCGACCTCATCCGGCTGACCGGCATGCTGGAGGAGCCCGACCTCGGTCCTGGAACCGGCGTGGGAATGAGTTTAGGGAAACCGCGAGAGCGTAACACGTCAGAGAGCGGAGTCCGGAGCGATCTTGAGCAGAGACTGGACGAGGATATCGTACGTGTGATTCAGGACGAAGGGACGACTGGCCTGACTGAGGACGACAAGAACAAGGTGAATGACAGGAAAGAGGAAAAGCAAGGCAACAAAGACCCTCTCAGGACTCCTACGCCCTCCGGAGAAGAGCATGAGGGCACCCCCTTCCAGCTTACTCTGTCACTGCAGCCGAGACCGGACTTCTTTTCCTTGGAGTTCCGTGCCATCCGCATCTCTTACCTCCTCCTGGGGGCGCTTAAGTCTTTGGCAGCTATCCTTAACTGTGGGAAGTTTACAGACCTGCTTCTGGTGCCCAAAACGGAACCAGCTACCGGAGTGGGCAGCCCTGACCCGGCGAGGTGCCCCACTGCTGGGGATGAGAGTGCCGAGCTCCGGTCTGTGCTGCAGTTCCTGGTGCGCAGCATGGCAAAGTGGGCAGTCAGACCCTGTCCCATCAAACAGCCGGTAGCACTGGCAGACCTTGAGAGAGCTCAAGTCATGATCTTTAAAGGTGCCCTCAGCAGACTGCAGGAGGATGGTAGCAGCAGAGAGAACAGAGGTATGTGGTATATGCGCTCCCTCATTGCGTCACAGCCTTTCCTTATTTTCCAAAGTGCTTTTCAAACACTTTTCTGGTGGAAGGTTTTAAAAAAGATGGTAAATATGTTTCGTGTGAGACTTAAAGTAATAATAACGTGCTTTCATATCAATGGAAAAATGGTTATTTTCTGCAGTTTTTAGCTTTTTTCTCTTTCTGGTTTTGAAAACAAACAGCTGGCACATGCTACAGTTTCAGGGGGCATCATATGGATGTCCAATTTTTGAAGTCTTCCTTTGTCTCTGTATCCTTGTCCACTCTCCTAAATGCTGTAGCCCTCCACATTAAATCAAAGTAATGCTCATTTTTTTTATAATACTGTAAAATGTATTTAACTTGGGACAGTTGGTAGCGTAACGGTTAGGGAGTTCGCCTCGTGAACGTAAGGTAACCGGTTCCAATCCCCTTCCGGTGAAGGAAAACGACAACTGGTTTCTGTCAATAGTTTAAGTTGAACCAACTCATCAGGTTTTATAGTGCTGAAAAACAGAGATCCTGATTATCCCAGGTTCATACATCCGCTAAAAGTGATCCCACAACTTGAGGCAGTTGGTAGTGTAAAAGTTGGGGAGTTGGTCCCTTGATCGGAAGGTCTCCGCTTCAAGTCCCTGACCTGTGAAGATAGCGCTGAGGTACTCATGAGCAAGGTATCGTACACAAGCACCTCCCTGGGCGCTGCCCATGATAGCCTGCCACTGCTCCTTCACAGATGGGTCAAATGCAGAGGTCACATTTCGTTGTTGTGCACTGTGTGGTGTACTGTGGTGTGTTCACAATGACAAATAATTACTCAATTTCACCTTCATGATGTAGGTGAAAATCATATATAATCTTATTAATAAACAGGAATAAATTCACTAAATAATATAATAATTATAAGCAGTACATGTGTGGATATCGCTAGCATGGAGAAGCTTGACTTATTAAGAGGTTACTAATAATCTCAGAAATTCTGCTTTGGTTGGGTTGTTTCTTAAAAGTAATATGTAATATGTTATATTGTATTGATGTGTAATGTGTGATGTTTTCTCTTCTTTACACTAAATGAGAAGTAGACATCATTTGTGTTGTAGACGCTGTGTGTTGTTGCAAAGTGGCTGAGCTAGTGTGTGGGTGTATTCTCTCGCCTATGTAGACTCTGTAGGCCATGCCTCCTCTCAGCCTGTGTCAAAGTCTTCCAGCTCCATCTCTCTGCACAGCAACGGCTCGGAAGGGACCGCCGCCTTCGGCCAATCGGCATCCTCCTCCACCAACGACCTCACCACCTCCCTCCTCTCTGCTCTCCAAGCGGACGGCCTGGAAAACTTTAACCCTTTTCTTCCCATCAACCTTCTGCAGTGAGTGCTCAAATGATGAGATTGCACCAAGCATACACAGCTCTTGTACACATTTTTAATGGGGTAGTTTTGCAAATTGCCCCCTTTGGCATTGAATATGATTTAATCAAATCTTCATCAGTAAGGATTTCAGGAAGTAATGTTTTCATTTTCTAATGGGCTTGACAGTGTTCTCGTCAAACATTTATTGCCTGAAAACTTATTTCATCATACCCGTTCTGTTCTATTTGTGTCTGTGGTAAGATTTTATGTACCTAGTTCACATGTTCACATTTTAATTTTGTACAGATTTATTTAATTTTGAGTTTACTGTAATAACTCCGATACACACAACCGTAAAACACACAGACACATACTCACACGCAGATACAGGCTCTCTGATGTGGCTGGATGTTTCTCCAGATCACTGTCAGACAGTGGCACATGTGAGATTCAGAATCAAACTCAGGTGTCACCAGGTGAGTGTTTGTGACTACTTGCTTGAGTGCATGTGTGCGTGTATGTTTGTGTGTGTGTGTGTGTGTGTGTGTGTGTGTATATAACCTCCACGGCATGTCTACCTAACCTTCTGGCCTCATACCTGTCGCTTAACAAATAATCAACCAAGGCCTGTGCACTCTAGTGGGGTAAAGCACTTCTGCCTAAATGTGAACTCAGTGTGTGGCTGATGCAAGCGGCTCTCTTCTGTCCTTCTGTGTAACTGTGTGTGGGCCTCTCCAGGCGGATGGTTCTAGCCCGATTCCCAACGCTATCAGGCCTGGTCCATAGTCCCATGCTCCCCCCGGGGCTCATGTTGGCCGGCTCTGCCTCCTGCGAGGGATTTGCTGAGCAACAGACCAGCTTCTTGGAGCCGTGTGGCCAGACCAGAACCCCCGTGGGTAAGGTCATCAGCTCCCGATAAACTTGAGAAAAGGGCAGTTGTAAAGTTTGGTTACGTGTGGGTATTCTGTGTTGTGATACAGTGGCACCTGCTTTTAGAAGGCAGACTTGACTTGGAGGCGATTTGAATGTTCACTCAGTGTGCTTGCTTGAAGCTTTTGGGTTTCAAGACTGTCAAGCATGAAAATAACCTCTGCATGCAGTTTGAAATTTACAAATACCTGTTCACACAGAAAATGCACAGAAAAATGTTCCCTAAATTCTTACCTTATTTTAGTAGAACTTATTTTTTTCAGTTTTGTCCGAGTGTTGTTACGATAGCTCTCTTAGAGTTTTCAAGCACAGAGGCTTAAATTGCTTTTCCATTCAAAGATGTAAGGCCTCGTCCACACGGACGTTCGAAACGAACGCCCTCTGAACGCCATACGCGTTTTTGCTGCGTTTTGTTGCTGCATTTTGTAGCTGCGTTCGATTGGCGTTTCACTGGCGTTCGCAATAGCGTTTCACTGGCGTTCGCAATAGCGTCGTTTTCCTAGCGTTCGTCAGGATTTTGACGCCAAGAAAACGTTGCATGCAGCGTTTATTTGACGCCACCCAAACGCGCAGCTGGCCGAACGCCGGTGCTGAATGCCCGTGTGGACGCTTTGATTTGCTCCAATGAGCAGAAAAACGGTCGGCGTTCAGTTGGTGCTCACCTGGCGCCACGAACGCCAGAAAAAGGTCTGGTTCAGACGTCCATGTGAACGAGGCCTTAATGGTGCTAACAATGATTGAAAGCTAATGGGGACATATGCTTAGCTCCTTATTAACTTTCCTACATTGTTAGCCGTATTAATATCGTCCTTAAGGTAAAGTGTGTTTATGTTCACTGTTTTATAAAAAGTGCCACATGTTTAAGCCACACTTTTAATTTCAGTGTATGACATGTTTTTTTCCTCCTTCATCTTCGTCTTCAGATCACCCCCAAATCTTTGTCCCTATTCGACTGTTGGAAATGGGTTTCTCAGTCAGACACATCTACAGAGCCATGGAAGCTGCAGGTATAGTCAGGCCACAATCATCTCTGAACCATCTCTGACGTGCAGCTCTCTTACTTTTACTTTTTAAACTTTTTAAAAGTGTTCATAAGAAATTATTAACAATATATTTTAAAAGGGACATTGGTATGAGAAATTAAATGTACACTGAGAGTGAAATATCGATGCGTTAGTAAGGTTGCATTATTTTTCTAAACCCCCCCACCACCACACCCACACACATTATATTGTCTCCACTGTGCTCTAGTGCAGCGTTTCTCAATCCCAGTTCTCGCGGCCCACCGCTCTGCATATTCGGTATTTCCTGCACTGTCGCACGCTGGTCCTGCATTGCTAATTAGCTAATCAGTAGCATCAGCTGTGCTGTGGGTCAGGAAAGTCGAATCTGTGCAGAGCGGTGGTCCGTGAGGACTGGGATTGAGAAACGCTGCTCTAGTGAATAAGAATACTCTCTGTGCTTCTTACCTGAGAAACAAACAGTCTGCCTTTGAACACACAGCATTCGACATTACAGCAGTCTGAAGCGTTTCCACAGAACTCCCTCCCTCGTTATTACTGCTGAGAGATCACAATAATCCTGAGTTTTATAGGTTTTATTTTTTTGTTTCTGCATTAAATTTAAGTCTAAATAAAATTAAAGATTGAGTATTTTAGTTAAGACCATTTGGAAATTTGAGTTAGGTTTAGTCGGCTGTAACTCTAATTTAGGTTTTTCTGTCATAGTTGAATAACAGTGCTGTGTAAAAACTAAAACGGCTGAACAAAAAGGGGTAAAATGTTTAAACATATATGACGTTCATTAAAAAGTGGCTCCAAGCTTCTAAACTTTATTTGTATTGTCTTTCTGATGCCTATAAAATGGCCTGTCAACCAGAATCTCTTTTCCTGTGTCTATATTTAAGACTAATTCCTTTTCATTTATATTTGTTTTTATTTCCTATAGACTTAATGTTTAACCTATTTACTGGTTAATTATCTCATTCTACACTAAGCATCTTTTGAATGTATTGCATGATCTGGAGTTCAGTAACGAAAGCTCAGTTTAAAGGGTGCATTGAATGACTTCTGACCTGTGGTTCAGGGGTTACAGGTGATGTGGACTCTGCTACAATCGAGGTGCTGGCGAGCTGGATGTTGGAACATCCTCTGACTGATGAGCAGCAGCTTGGCGAGGGATCGTCAGCAGGGGGCGCCACTGACACGCCCTCGTCTGAAGGACCGGAGACTGTACAGTGCCCCGAGTCTCCAGCCGTGCTTAGAGAACCTAACGAGAGGTAGAGGCAGCTACACACTCATGTGCCAAAAGCCATGAAGTCTGCATTTTTCCAATGCACAATTGGATCAGAACTGGATTTCTCTTCTGTTCAAGTGGACCAGAGTTCTAGCAATTTGTCTGTGAATGTAGATGCCAACTGGTTTCATGTACAACTTCAGCTCATTTTCAGAGTGTAACAATGACACTAAAGTTTCTTCTGTGTGCCACTTGTACTCCTCTTTGTACTTAAGTACAAAAAGACAGACAAACGTATGATGTCGCCTAGTTTCTTGTTTGGAAAAGAACAATAGCCTGATTATCAACCATTTTTTGTTTATTTTGATGGAAAATGTGCAGATTTGGTCTCACACACACACACACACACACACACATACATACACTTGTACAACTATCTTTTTTGGGACATTCCATAGACTCCCATAATGACTAGATGTATACAGTTCTACAGCTATTCCTAATGCACATCTTTTACCTCTTTTAGTTTAGCACATTTTTTAAAGACATTTTTCCTCATGGGGACCTCTCAAATGTCCCCACAAAGCCATAGAAAATGCATAAAAGTGACTTTAGGGGACAAAAAGGTCCCCACAGTGCATAAAAACATGGTATACACACACACACACACACAGAGTAACATGACAAACCAGTACTAAGGGCTTAACAACATGAGTCAATAAAACACTGCACATTTTCGCACATTATTGTTTTTCATCTATCTTTGTGAATGTTTCTTTTGCAGTCTCTTAGCTGGGCTGGACCTGGTGGAGAGAGAGAACTTTCTAGATGTCCATCTGACAAGAAACAGGCCTCCACCCGCCCGGAGACAGCGTTCTGGGTTGACCCAGCGCACGTCTTTTAGGAGAGCAGGTGTGTATGTCATACACAGCTGTGCTACTCACTACCGTCATGCCAAACATTTCAAACACTGAGACTAAAAAACGGTACATTGCTGTTGGCCCGCAGACTCTCCATCACCAGGTCCAGTGCCGGCCCTCTATAGACAGGAGGTGGGCGTGGGTGTGGCCGAGTGGCCGGACCGGGCGGAGACTCACCCGTTTGCTGCAGAGGAGGAGTCCGAGCTGGGCTTCATGGATGACCCGTACCAGGAGGAGCCCTATGAGGAGCTTCTCACTCCAGACTTCATTGCCTCCGAGAGGGACACGGTCTGGATGGTGGAGGTGTAGAACCATTTTACTAGTTTCGCTTCCATGTTTATGCTTTGGAGTGTCAGAAATGAATACAACAACTGCAAAATAAAAAACAGCAACTGATCAAGTGAATGTGTAAGTTAGTTTGCTGTTTGACTTTCTTAAACCTTTGTTGCTCCTCTCTTTATGTCTCCGTCTCTCTTCCTCTGTCTCTATATTTCTTAAATCCCTTTCTCTCCCTTTCTCATTATTATCACTATCTCTCGTCCTCACTCTCTGTGTCTGTCTCTGACTCTCAGGGAGAAGAGGACCACCCTGATGCCCGCGAGATGGTGGAGTGCGAGCTGTGCAACACGCTCACACTGCGCTTCAACGCCCACATGAAGCGACACCATCCGGGCTGCGGCCAGAGCGCCGGCCGCCGCGGTTACCGCAGCAACGGGGCCTACGTGGACGGCTGGTTCGGTGGAGAGTGTGGCTCGGGAAGTCCTTACTACCTGCTGTGCTCCTCCTGCAGGGAGAAATACCTCGCTGCCAACCTGGGAGAGTTCGGCTCCAAACACGACAGGTGAGGCTCCAGGGTCGCTTGGGGGCCGAACGGATAACAGTGATCAGGATGTGGGGAGGTGGATGGAAGCAAATTTCCTTTGGGCCATGGTGAGGAGGAATAGTAAGAAGGCTAAAGCCTCTGACGTTGCAGAGGACGTGTAAAAATGGTCATTTTGTTTTTCAGTTCAGCCATTGGTCGATTTCTGGCCAGTGTAACTGGAACTATCTGTATGCTTGTTTTTACATTCTGTTTTATTGTATTTTAAAAGTTTGGAATTAAATGACAAAGAAGCAAAAACATATTCTAGACAAACTAGACATGTAATATTTTTCCTGCAGAGATTGATTAGGCCTTTTCTCTTTTTAGCAGCATTTTGAGTTTTATTGTCATTGCATAATAATACCATTATAATGTACTTGTGGGGTTCTTTTCCAGATTGAGGGGTCTGGCGTCTGACCTCATTGGTCGGTTGGACAGCACATCTGATGGTACGTACGTTCAAGATTCAAGAAAACTTATCGTCAGCCAGACATATGCAAGCACAAAAAGAGCTGAAATAGCGTTCTCCAGAGCAAAATGGTGTTTTAACATCACAAAACATAGTGCTGATGAGACATAACAGTGCAAACCAGACAAGACAAAAAACTGTACTGCAAACTTCAAAGTACAGAAAAACAACATGAACAGTATGAACAATATTAAAGCCTAGTTTACAGTGGCAGTGTGGTGTAGTTAGCAGCCATGTGAGTGAAAGTTAGTAATTATTTGTCATAGTGAACACACCACAGCACAGCACATAGTGCACCACAACCAAATGTGACCTCTGCATTTGACCCATCCGTGAAGGAGCAGTGGTCCGCTGACATGGGCAGCACCCGGAGAGCAGGGCTTGGGGATGGTACTTTGCTCATGAGTACCGCTGTGGTCCTGGGATCCGAACCGTTTACCTTCTGATCACGGGGCAAATGCCCTAATCGTTATGGTACCAACTGTCTGCAGAGAAAAGGCGGTTGTACCATCTAGAAAAAAAGGTTCAGTTCCTTTAGAATCTTTTTTCAGACTCTTGGGGGGAAAGCACCATCCATGGGAGGGGTGGGGTGTGGGGATTATGAAGGGAGTTTGTAGTTTTCTGAACGCCAAAATTGTGTATACTGTACTAGAATAATTTGAAAGAATTATTGTGTGTGTTCACGTGTTAGATGAGTGGGATCCAGTTCACCGTGAAGATCCAGACTCTTCAAGACTGACTGGTTTGGAGGATTTTGGGGTGCTGCAAAGGCTGCTGGGTCTCAGTGATAAAAAGCTTGTTCCTGACCCCATCTCCTTTATGGCTCCTGACCCACTCGGTGCCCTCAGCACCGGAGACCGAGGACTGCAACACAAAGGTGAAAGTTTAAGAGGTCTGCTGCTTACGCTTACCATGGCTGACCCTAACTCTTGATTCCAACTTAAGTGCATAGTTTAGAGTTACAACCTGGACTCCTGACCTGAACTGCTGGCCAGAGATATGGACTGAGTTACAGCCAAAACTACACCCTGACTTGTAGTGTTGATTAGTTGACAGTAATGTGACTAGATTTTATTCTGTTGTGGTCCTTAAAGTAATCCAACTTTGAAGAGTTCCAAGTGTAATGATAATGTCAGTAGTTCATATTGGTAGGTAATTAAACAGTTTCTTGCTACCTGAGTCACAGCCTGGGTTACAGTGTGAGTTGTGGTGTGTGTGTGTGTAGGTGTGGTGAGTACAGATCTGAAGGCTCCTGCAGGCTTGCTGACTCTGGGAGAGCAAGCTGCCACTCTGAGGGAGTCTCAGGAGCGTCTGCTGGCCCTACAGAGAGTCACAGTCACCGCACAGATCCTACTGGGATACAGCATGGTGCTCAGAGCCCTGTCCCACACCTCCTCCACGTAACACGCCTTTATTTTTCCTGTGTGTGTGTTTGCATGAATATATGATGCATATTATATGATTGAGTTTATTTGCATTACTGCGACAGATGACATTTACTCTCTCTCTCTCTCTCTCTCTCTCTCTCTCTCTCTCCTTTCTTGATCTCTCCATCTCTCTCTCTCTCTTTCACCTGCTATTCCCATTAGCTCGGTTTGTGGCCCATCCAGTGGTTTAGAAGTGCTCGGGCTGGCCGACATCCGGATCCTGGTGCGCCTGATGTGTCTGGCCGCAGGGGGGCGTGTTCATGTGGGCGTGGACCAACAGGGCATGGGGCGTGGCTCTGTGAGTGAGCACACAGGCTCCACCTTCCTCTGCTTTCTCAGCTCCGCTATAGGCAGCTTAGTGTCCCACAGCCCAACGGCCTACAGAGAACTGGTGGACATCTGCACTCAGGTACAGCAAAAACGCATTCGGTCCACACTCACTAACCTCTTTTGAGAATCATTCATCTTTTTCCATATATATTTAGATGACACAGTAACTATACAGCAACAAAATCCATGTGTCATTCAGTCGTTCGTTTTTTAGTACTCATTTCCAGAACCAAGATATGAATAACGAAAAAATGAGACATAAAAGATTAAAATACATGTTGGTTTTTGGTTTGATTCCACGGTCATAATCATGATGGGAGAGTCAAAAAAAATATATATAATAAGTAGGGGTGCTGAATATACTCTATATACCTCGGCTTGTTCAACGTGCGATGTAGCAAATGACTATATTGTGAACATCGAGTGCAAATCCTCACGTTAATGTTAAACAGACAGCATGTACTTCACTTTTGAGTTTGGCCTGGAAGCGGAGGGAAGCGGGCAGGCAGAGAGAGAAGTGAAGATCCCTTCGATTTCAGAGACATTAATTACAAGATGGAATGCACAACTTGATTCAGAAGAAAAACAGCACTGCTTCTGCTATTCTGCGTGCAGAAACAGAAGTAAATGCCTAAAAACACTTGTCATTCTTCACAATGTAAATACGCTGTGTCGGAGCACTCGCGACTTTTACATGGAATGCCATCACTCACAAAAATCTTTCTTTTTATTACAGACAAAACTCATATTTTAGATGATAAATGACAGCTAATAAATTAATGCATTTATACAGTGATTTGGAGAAAATTTTCCTGTGCGATATAGCTTCAAAATATTGCAATACAGTCTTTAGGCCATATTTCCCAGCCCTAATAATAAGCACATTTTTGCCACTCATAAGCAGTAAATAGATAGCTGTTTGTTCTTTGAAAGTAGAGGAGAGTTAGTCTTCTTCATCTGTGACCTTCACACTTTTTTGCAGTCTTCTGTGGCTAACGGTCACTCCACTTTTCTGATTTTTTTTTTTATTTGAGTGCAAATGATATTGGAAAATGACATTTTTTTAATTTTGGTTTTGGAAGCGAGTATAGAAAGAGAACACGTTTCTGGGGTTTCGGTTTTATTTTTAAAAACAAGTAAAGGAAACAAGTTCAAGGATTCTATAAGATGCCTAGGTAGTGTGTGTGTGTGTGTGTGTGTGCTACTGTGGTTAAGATATCACACCAGCTTTGTCCCCACCCACTCCTCTCCAGGACCTGATGGCCGCTGCTACAGGCGTGAACCTGGGAGCCATCGTTGACCCGCAGCAGAGAGGACGCTTAAATGCAGGCCTGAAGGGAGCAGTGCAGGACACTAGTGAGCTCACACCCCCAACCTTCCTGGTTACTCAGAGCCTGGTGTCTCTCCTGACAGAGAAAGGTGTGCGCTATCGTTACAATGCAGAAGGAACAGAGTCCATCGAGTCAAAAGGTGAGGCGATCCTCACACTTATTCAACTCTACAAGCTATTCATATTCAAATGGATAATCAATAAGGTTATTATGACTTTGCAGCTGATATATTAGTCTTCAGATATCATCTGACATTAAGATATTTTGAGCTGTTTCATTGTTGATTTGAGCTGGATGATCGCTCACTAGCTACAGTGACTTTTCCAAAAGGGACTGACTCTATTCAGTAACAGAGAAAAACCAGTTATATGCAGACAGGCTTTCGACAATATAATGCATGAAATATGAATTAAAAATCTAGAATTTTGTGTTTCTTTAACAGAGGCTGGAAGCCCCCCTGCCTCTGCCACCCCTCTCTCTCAGGCAGCAGTGCGTGTGGGTCCCCTAGAGCTGGCCAACGCGCTGGCGGCTTGCGCTCTGTCTGCTCGCCTGACCAACAGACACCGGCAGTGGGCAGCACAGCAGCTGGTGCAGGCCTTGGCTACTTCTGAGAGAGACAACACCATCCGCCCTCAGACCTACAGCGACATGGCCGGTGACCTCCGCAAGTGTCCTGTCAGGAGACTGGAGGGACACCTCAGCAGGGTACAGAGTTCCTGAGTTCAAAATACATCCATATTGTAACATTCTGAAATTGTTGTTTCCCAGTCACTTAAGTAGGGCTGAGCGATATGACCTCAAATCGATGTCACAATTAATTGAGCGTTATTACCTCGATTATGATTAATGGACTTTTGGCAAGGGTTGTACTGTACATATACTGCTAGACAAAAAATGATGCAAACAAGCTTTATGGCATTTTTTTATGATTACTTTTCTTGTTTAACAAACCCAGGTAAAATAAGTAACAGTACAGTTCACTAGTGCAATACTTGTTTGTCTTTTGAAAACTCAGTTTGTCTTATAGCCTTTCACAAGGTGATGCGCCAGTGCTGTTCCATTCATGTCTCACTGCTACCGTCAACTAGTCAGTGCTTCTAAATGATCTGCCACAAAGTGGGGCTAAAATCCAGCATGTGTTTGCTTGATAGTTTCTAGAAACTTTGATTAATGTACACATAGCAATGTACCTATATGAGCTGTGTGTGTGTAAGCAGGTTACAAGTTGCAGTTGGAGTCCAGAACAGAGTCTGCTGGCTTCTAGCTCTCAGGATGGAACAGTACGTTTGTGGGAAATCTCTCAGAACGCAGCTGAGCTGTTGCACACGCACAACAGGTAAATACACACACCATTCTGTTATCTGGAATGCTGCTGGGTGATCTTGAATGCATTGCATTGGCTTGTCTGTGTGTGTGTGTGTGTGTGTGTGTGCACACAGTGAGGTTACTCCCGGCTCTGATGGCTCTGTGGGAGCTCACCTGCTGTCCCCCGTGGTGTGGAGTGCACAAGGGACCCTGCTGGCCGCCTTCCAGAACAAACTCGTCAACATTTGGACTGTCCGTGGTGAGGGCAGACACACACACACACACAAAACACACAGCTTCACCAGCAACTGATTAATGCATAATATAATGAAGTGGTTTTGCTAATGTGTTGGTGTCAGATATACTGTTTGAACACATTCCAGATGCTAAATTGGATGATTAACATTTTTTCATTAAAAAAACAAAACAAAAAAACCTTGCCGACACAGAGGATCCATGACCCTAAGTACCGCAAAGTTTTTTTTTTATCCAAAGCTTTTTTTTATCCAAAGCAACCACTTTCTATGTGTTTATAAAATAAGAGTGGTGGCTAATTGTATGAAAGAAAAATATAAATTGTAAAAATAATAAATGTTAAAAAATCTCAATAATAAACCAGATGAGTTTTATAAAGCACCCCTGTTACTTATAATTAATAATTCTGTTTGCATATCTGTAGGGGAGTGTAGGTAGACTTGTGTTTGTGTGACACTAGGTTCCATAAGTAATGGTAAGCCATGAATATCAGGCCTAAATGGGGCGGGTTGGGGTGGGGGGTCCGTGCTCAGTGTCTCACTCAGCCAAGGGGTCCTTGGACTGAAAAAGGTTGAAGACTCCTTATCTAAAGTCTAAAATACATTGCAGTTTATTCATTGTTGGCCCAAAGAAATGAACACAAAAATAGACATCAATGTCTTTATGCAGATTTCTGAGCCGTTGACAAAATTCTCCACGTTTCCATAAATCTATGTTTTCAAATATTTGAAGAGTTTTCCGCCTTCCACACTTACTTAACACAAACATATCAATGTAGCGTCCTAAGATGGACCCTAAAAACATGGACATCTCCCCACATGGTTTATTCAGTGTTTTTATTCATGCTTTCCCCCACCAGGCTCTCAGGTCCACGTGCAGGCCCAGCCCTCCTGGGTGACGGCCCTGTCCTGGGCTCAGACTGTCAGCCCCTTCCTCAGCCAGGCCGCTTCAGGACAGGCCAACACTCCCGAAAGCCTGCTGGTGGGGCGACTTGACGGCTCCCTCTGCTGGCTGGAGGTTTCTGAGCAAGGAGGAGGCTTGCGGGTGGAGAGCACCGAACTGCCTCAGTGCCAGAGGAGTGAAGGTGAGACTCACACAAACCATGTTGGAGAGAAATATTTACAGGAATCAGCAAGACGACAGAGAATTATGAACAAGACTCAGTCTGTGTTAAGTAGCAGAGTAGTGTAAAAGTCAACTGATCTGCAGTTCCATCTTCTGATCTCATTAAAGACTGGGCGTAATAATAATAGTATAATAGAGTTTTATAGTATAATAATAGTTTAATGATATCTCAGCGTTGAGCTGGGTAATAAAACGGTAACCCATTACCATGATATGAAATCCTAAAGCAGCCGAAGATCAAGGCAAGTTTCCAATTGCGTTATAATTGTGAGTATTTTAAGTGAACGAGTCGTAATTAGTTTGCGTCCACATTTTGTTTTGAAGAATTATCTTTATTTCATGATTCATGTGTTACATTATGAGTTGACTGGTAATATTGGAATCTGCTGTTGTCATGAGGAAGAGATCAGTCCTTTTCCTATTATGATATTTCACACTACCTCAGTCCAAGATCTCTGATGCTTCGCTAGGGTGTTGGTGGCCTAGTGGTAGGACACTTGCCTTGGGACCAAGAGGTTGTGGGTTCGAATCTGATCTCTGGTGTTAGCAACACTGGGTCCCTGAGCAAGACCCTTAACCGAAAGTTGCTCTCAGGGGAACTGTCCCTGAAATTAGGAAATGTGAGTCGCTCTGGATAAGTGCGTCTGCTAAATGCTGTAAATGAAAATGTAAAAACACCAGTGTCATTAAGTAGCTTTTGCAGTAATTCATAAAATATTTGGGGCAGTGGATCTTGATCATGCTTTGTTGTGCCAGGTGGAACCAAATTTGATTTTAATGTGGTAAGAGCACTTTTCTCTGGTGATAACCAACTAGAGGTGTGAACCTTCATTTGTCTCATGATTCATTTAGATCAGGATTATTGATTGGATTCTATACGATATCTTAAAGAATCACGTGTCCCAAAAATGGATGCAACCCATCCATTTTTCTACATTATTTCACATTGCCGCAGATTGGGCATGGATTGCAGATCGGGCAGCAATAGTTACTTCCAGGATGTTCTTAATAACTAGACATTTTATGCCATAGCCAGAAATTCTCCAAACAATGTTGTTATGATATAATCCAGGGGTTTTCAAGTGGCTTTGTCCCAGGGAACACCACTCAGACTAAGCAGTAGTTTGCGGCTGTCCACGGGGGGAGGGGAGGTATTTTTTTTTATTACTTTTTAGATGTTTGCATTCAATTCATTAAGATGCTCAAATATCTTTCAAAATATTGTGAAAAATAAATAAAATGAAATAATGATAATAAAAAAAAAGATGTCAGTAGTGAAACTGGACCGCACGTCACGGTACACCTGCATTGCTGCCGCGGACCACTGGTTGAAAACACCAAACGTAAATGATTACGGTCTGCCACTGCATGGATTTTGTGATTTATTTCAACGCACCTGTAACTAAGTTACTAAGAACAGTGACCCACTTGATCTCTCCCTGTTCTCATGTTGTTGATCCCCCCCCGCCTCCCTCAGCTCCTCAGTGTGTGGCCTGGTACAGTGCTGATAGGCCGTTCTCTGTGGGTTACCCCGATGGGAAGATTCTCCTTGCAACAGCTGATCATTATGACACAGAGCAGCCAGTACTGCTGTCAGCTTTCCATGTGAGTCTCTCTTTCTCAAATACATCCATGTTTGTGTGCTGTGCTGTGTTCACAATGACAAATAATCACTCACTTTCATAATTCCAGCACTTCTTAATAACCCCCACACCATATTTAACCTCTGACCTAATTAGAACATAATATAAACTTAAATGATGATTATATTTCAAATTTAAATAAATCTAAACCCATTCATAAAAAAGAATGCATCTAAATCTAACCGTACATTTTATTTGAAAAGTTTCAAGAAGCTCATTGGCTCCTCCCTCATCTGATTTAATGTGGTGATATATTTGAAATTCTAGTATGTAGGTATATAAATATTTAATTTACCACATCTGTAAGATACTGGAAATTTTAGATAACATGGTTTGAAAGTGTTTTAAAAGCTTGAATATTCATTCATTCATTCATTCATTCATTATCTGCACCGCTTAATCCCACCTGGGGTTGCAGGGGGACCGGAGCCTATCCCGGGAACTTTGGGGCACAAGGCGGGGAACAACCCTGGGCAGGCGGCAACACACCGCAGGGCACCCTCACACGGTCACACATATTCACACCTTATGGGGCCAATTTAGAGTCGCCAGTTAACCTATAACGCATGCCTTTGGACTGTGGGAGGAAACCGGAGCGCCCGGAGGAAACCCACGCAAACACGGGGAGAGCATGCAAATTCCACAAAGAAAGACCCTATGGCCGTCCCCAGAGTTCGAACCCGGGACCTTCTCGCTGTGAGGCGGCAGCGCTAACCACTGCGCCACCGTGCCGCCCCAAAGCTTGAATGTGACTTTGGAAAAGGCTTACAAATCCTGCTAAACTAAATCTAAACCTACAGCAGCACACGCATTCTATTCAGCATTCATATCAGCACATGCTGATTAGATGTGACCCTCCACGGCAAAACCAGTCGCTTGTCGCAATGGAGGTTTCCGAGAAAAACGGCCGTTTATGTTACGTGGGGTAAAATTTTGGATTTTTTGTTTTCAGTGTTTTGAAACAGTGGAAGGTCTATACTGTACTGTTGTGAATAAATTTGGCTGAAATCTTACCCTTTCCATCCTAAAAACATGACTTTCTTGAGGTGAGGAATTCCATTCCAGCAGAATGTTAAAAGTTTGTTTTGCCCGCTCTACTTCAATATTTACGCTAAATCCACTTGTTCACTAGCGAGTCTCCTGAGTTCAGTTAACCTAACGCAGGTAGGCTATCCGTGTGGCTGTGAATGCAGTGTAGGCTACCGTAAATACAAACGTAGCCGCGACCGCAGCAAGTGTCAGAATGCGCTACGGCGATAGTCAACTTCACAGGCGGATTTCTCCGTGACAGGAGAAACCCGACTCCTTTGAATGTTGATATCTCAGTCATATTTCCCCTGATTCATTCGATATAGGTATCGTTTTGAAGGTTGATTTATGCCCTTTCAACATAAAAAACATAACTCAATTTTGAAAATTTTGCGACAAGCGACTGGTTTTGCCGCGGAGGGTCACATATACACAATTTTGGATTGTGCATTGTTGTCTGCATTGCGAACTGACAAAAGTTTTCCACTGAACGCCCTTCCAGACGCAACCCTGCCATTTATTTTACACACGTTAAAAGACCATCTCTTCCCTGTACAGGAGAGTGTCAGCACTTTGCGCTGGGATCCCACAGGGCATCTGCTGTTGTCGGCAGGCCGTTCGGAGGTGGTGAAGATTTGGGGGCGTACGGGAGGGACGTGGGTCCTGCTCCACTCCCTTTTCCACACGGGCATTGTTAACACCACAGAGTGGTGCCCTCTACCTGGCCGGGGAGCTGACCCACGCCTCATGATGGCTGTGTGAGTGTGCAAACCTTTTAATCGTTCACAAAGGTTTAATCAAGACGTTCATAGATAGTTTCTGACTGGAACAGACATGTTTTATAGATGTAGAATTTCTTACAATGATGCAAAAATATTCTTTTGGGACATATTACAGCTTGATAATGTCCTTAAAAAGATTTTTCATATTTTGAAACTGCTTTGTTTTTTTTTTTGTATGACAAGAAACATTTGTTTCTCATCTTCTCACCTTAGTGGATGCCAAAATGGTCTCCTGTATGTGTGGACCGTTCCACAAGGGGGCACTTGTGTCTCGTTGCCTAATTTCCTCAGTGCCTCTAGCAGTCAGGACAGGAGTGGTGTGGTCAAGGTCAGAGTCTGTATTACTTTCATCAGGCTTTACCATCAACCTCATGTTAACTTGATTTTATTTCAGTGAAGGTAAACATAAAATAGACTTATCAAATGTGTTAACAGTGATTGTGTGTGCCCCTACAGCGTGGAAGTGCTAAGTGTGTGTTCAGAATGAGCGGACACATCACGGCCATAAAGACCTTGTCCTTCTGTCCCAGTGGCCTTGCTCTCGTCTCTGGAGGCATAGGGGGTCTTCTCAATATTTGGTCTCTGAGGGTAAGTCCCACCTCGATCCCTCTGAATTAGTGGATATTACTGATTTTTCATGTACTGAGAGCCCCCCTTTCTGCTTTTTAGGATGGCTCGGTCCTGCAAACCATAGTAACAGGGTTGGGCTCTGTGGTCTGCACCATTTGGGTACCACACGTTGGTGTTGTTGCCTGTTCTGGGAGATCCAAGGTATTGAAGTGTCTGATATCTTTCCACATGTTTTGACAATAAATGTCAGCTCTAGTAATTTAATGCGGTGTTTCCTGTCAGGATCTGTTGCTGATTCGAAGCAGTCCAGATTGGATCTCTCAGAACCACATTCTGGCCTCCTGTCGCACTGTGCTACGCACCCAGGGCATTCTGGGACTGAACCGTGCCCCCTGCATGGCGGTTTTCTTGGAGCGGCTTCCCCAACTGCTGCAGGAGCAGTACAACTACGAGAGGGTGAGCGCTTACTACAACCCCTAAAAGGGCTCTCCACACACACACACACACACACAAAATCAGAAGGCACACATTAACTCAGTCATTCCCAAACTTTATCTGCAGGCCAAACTTATGATTCATTTGTGTATATCTTGTTAGGTTCCAGTTTAATTTTGTGTTAATACATTAACATTCCCACTCCTACTTCCAACATATCTTCTCAAGATTTCATAAAATCTTTCAGCCCTCTGCCACGTCTTTGAAAAAAAAAAGTAAATTATTTCTTCTATTTAAATTGTCATTTCCCCCCAATTAGACACTTCTTATTCAGGAGATCAAGGTGATGTTGCAAAATTAGAATAAATTTTTTAAAAAATATTTCATCAATGTGGATATGCGTCACATCCCATATGTGTCACTGGTTGCCAGTATTAACTCTTAAATGCAACAAAGTAGTTGTTTTATGCATACAGTGCAAAACTATAAAACCAAATACAGTAGTAACTTGCCCTACGTTGACAATTGGTTCCAGAACATGGCTCCACATGAATTTTATTTGGTGGGAAAGGGGCCAGAACGGCTCCTTTGATGTTGAAAGTTGCAGACCCCTGAGTTCCCAGAGAGAGAAAAAAAACTTAAAGCTGGAATCTTTGGGGGTCGCCGCTGTGAGACTGACAGCCTTAATCCATTTTGAGCGTCATTCATTTGCCCTGCTGCACCTCCACTTTGGGACCTTTTAAATGGCCACATTGCTGCTTACCTCACACTTCTGTGTCTGTCCTCAGAGTCACGTGGTGGCTGGAGATCAGCTGATCCACAGCGGCTTCCTGCAGAGTTTAGCCTCGCTGGCTGTCGGCTTGTCCCTGGACCAGTTACTGGGAAGGCAACCCGTAGCACCTCACCACGCCGTGAACGGCACCGGGCTGGACGACTCCCACGCTGCCCTCGGTGCCCAGTCCGAATGGGGCTGGCTTTCTACCTTCTCCATCACGGTGAAGAGCGCAGAGGCCTTCGCTCGGGGAACCTCCTTCCCCGAGGCCTTCACCGAGTCGGAGTTCCAGCAGGTTGGCGCAGGGGAGCCCACCAAAGCCCTGGTGAGTGCCGGCGGCCTGTGCTTGCTGCTTCCAAATAGGTTTAGTCTTTCATTAGCAACATGGGCCTCAGTAACTGATACTTAATTCTTAAATGAGTTCTTAAGAAAGTTGAGACATTTCTGTAGTACAACATGCAGCTGTAGAAATGATTTGCACAAAAACTGGCCGGCAATTATATTTGCATATTTGCAGATTCAGGAACAAATCTTAACTACAGAGACAGCTTTGGTGGATGTTGAGATCTTTGTGAAGACGGCGAAAATAGGGTTTAAAAACAAATTTCTTCTTGAGAACAATTGGTGAATGTAGGTCTGATGTTTTTTTGGCTTAAGTAGGCATCAGTCTTAGCAGACAATTGCAAGTCTAATGTGTTTTTTTTGTGACTGGTTTTCATCAACTTTTTTTGTGGGCCTTTCATAAATGTACAAATGCTACCTGCAAGCAGTCGCTTATGCTGTGGTTGCTGTTATTGGAGTCATATAAAGCTCTGCCTGCATACAAATATATTTCTGTCATCAGGGTGTCTGTTCAGCCTGATGAAAATGTGTTGGGCAAAAGACTTGCAGCATTTAGCTTTTAGGGCCTGTGTCCACCAAATGTGTGTGTTGCCCTGAGAGCGGTCAAAACCTCACTTCCACAGTGCTTTCTTGCGTGTTGTTGCTAACTTACGAAAAGTGTCATCGAGCAATTCCGTGTTCATTCCTATTTCACGTAAACATTGTAACGTGTTCCTTTGAGCTTGGTAATTTAGCTGACAAGATTATCTTTGCAGTGGACAGAACTTGCAGCCTGGCGTTAGCGGCAGCGTTTAACCTAGATACTCACGTAGAGATTGGGTGCGTGAAATAAACCGTGCAAGTAAACAGCTGGGAGAGTACCACCGATTTATATGTCCCGCCCCTTCCTCGATTTTAATTGGCTAGCAAGAGAGAAACGACACTGTTGAGCGCAGCACTGTTTTAAAACTTAAACGGCAATGATCGTCTCCACCGGCTTAGTGCTTGAACACTGAAGCTCATAGGATTTGTATTACAAATAGCCCCTGCCAGTGTGAAAACAGTGTTTGGTGGACACAGGCCCTCATCCGGAGCGACTTACATTTCCTGATGAAAGGGACAGTATTCCTGGAGCCACTTCGGGTTAAGGGTGTTGCTCAGGGGCTGAGCTGTGGTAGTTGTAGCAGGAGGATAGAGCTAGATTTGACCCTACACCCTCTTGACCTCATGCTGAATAGCTGCCCGCTGTTCCTATGTGGATGAACTGGAGGCAGAGGTCACATTTTGTTGTGGTAGACGAATTTGCTGTGCTCACACTCACTTTCACACAACTCAACGTTTTTCTGAAGTCTTGGTGAGAAGCCTGAAAGAAGACTGCTCAGTGAAGCGTAAACATTAACCTTCACGACATTTAGCAGACACTCTATCCAGAGCGGCGTACGATAGTTCTTTGTAAAGCTAGACTGTCGTTCAGCTAAGTTACCACCAGCTAACATACCTTAACAAACCCTGTCAGAGGGAAGTCAGAAAATAGTGCACAGACAAGAAGAATACATGCAAGAAAGCTAGTTAGTGCTTTTTTTTAAACGAGGTAAAATATCTAGCTGTAGTTAGTCCTCTAGATACTCTTTGAAGGGCAGTCGGTGGCGTAACCGTAGGGTGTTCGCCTGTGATCAGAAGGTCGCAGGTTCGAATCCAGGACCGGTAAAGATACCACTGTGGTACTCATTAGCAAGGTACCGTCCCCAAGCACTGCTCCCCGGGCGCTCGTTAGCTGCCCACTGCTCCTTCACGGATAGGGCTGCAACTAACGACTATTTTGATAGTCGACTAGTCATCCACTATTAAAACGATTAGTCGACTAATCGGATTATAAATTGCATAATTATAAAATGGCTCCGATTTAGCTACCAGCTTTTACATTTAGTATGAGGTTATTTAAATTTTGTGGTAAATAATAAAGACAAGAAAGATAGTTCACTCAAAAGCATATTTTAATAAATAAGTTTCTTCTTTGCCTTATCTATCCTTACGATGGCTCCTGGTTTTCTGATGGTACGGAGAAAATGGTAACATATCATTATAACATTTATGAGCGAGTGACAAAGGCGTTGGTTACGTTACCGTTTTGCGTGCTTATTAAATGTGTAAGACCTAACTATTAAATTATAAGGTCGATAAACTGTAACTTTCGTTTAACCGACCCGTCGCCGTTCCTCTTCCTCCGACATCTTTGGTTTTTCTGTAGGAACTTTCTTAAGCCAATCACAAAACCAGGAGCCATCGACCAATAGGATTTGCAGCCAGAAGCTGCCAAAACCCCGCCCCCAAACTGCCCAAACCCGCCCCTTTCAAACCGCGCGCGTAGAAATCTCACTCGAGCAAAAAAGCTGCTCGTCGGTAATCTACTTTGTGCGCGAGGACATTTAACACATCGAGAGGAAAAAGACATTTGAGAGAGGAAAAATACAGTTTGCGCGCAATATCACAACCGCGCACACGATTCTTAATTTTGTGCTCTCGAGTTTCACATTTGCGCTCGCGACTTTGAAATTTACGCCCACAAAATATTTGCAGCAAGCCATTTTGCGCGCTCTAGTTTTGGCGTGGATGTGACGCCATAGGGCCATTCTTCTAGCTGTCACTGAACGCTATTGCGCAAGAGCGAATCTCACCAGAGTGTGGTGTATTGGTGCAATCTATTGGAAAGCGGTAGTACTGCACAGGTAGAAAGGAAGGAAAACGTCTCACTCCGTTTAAAAATATGTCTGGCGACAATTATCGACTTATCGACAATCAGATTCGTCGGCGACTATTTTTATTGTCAGCTTTTGACAACAGCGTCGAATAATCGTTGCACCCCTATTCACGGATGGGTTAAATGCAGAGGTCACATTTCGTTGTGGTGCACTGTGTGCTGTGTTGTGTTCACAATGACAAATAATCACTCAAAAAAAAAAAAAAAAACCAAGAGGTGGGTTATCAGACAACGTTTGACGACAGCAAGGGAATCAGCCGTTCTGATAGCAAGAGGACATTTGTTTCCCCACTGGGGAGTCAAAACTGCAAAAAGGCTTGTTGCATGTCTTCCTCTTCTTTTGAGTAAACAGCTAGATGGGAACAGAACCTTTCATCATTTAAAAAGAAATGCCACTAACATGACACCCAACATATGGTCCATCAGGCATAACAGTCACTAAAGTTTGGACTGCCCGACTAAATCTAGCTGAGCTAGAATGTACAGTGGATTTATGTGTTAGGACTGGACGTTTATGTGCTAGCTCTTATGTGCTTGTAAAACGGAGAAAAATGAAGGGAAGGTGGCAGGGTGAAATGTTTTATTGTACTGAAAAATACTGGATGTAATTGATGATTCTATCTGTGTTTGATGACAATAAATCTGTAGGGTTTTACAGACCAAATTTAACCTGCCTTTGTTAATGCAGGACAACAGTAAATGGAGTTTTATGATGGATGAACAGCTGATGTCTTGGGCCACCAGCAGACCTGAGGTATGTACATGTGTGAGTGTGTGTGTGTGTGTTCATGTATTTATCGCACTGTGGGGACTTTTGTCACCTAAAATCACTTTTATCTGTTTTTTGGGGTTTTGTGGGGACATTTGAGAGGTCCCCATGAGGAAAAATGACTTGTTTTATTTGAGAAACTGAAAGAAGTAAAAGATGTGCTTTTGGTTACTGAGGTTAAGGTTAGGGTTAGGATTAGGTGTAGGTGTAAAATTATATACATCTAGTCATTATGGGAGTCTGTGGAAAGACCTCACGAAGGTAGTAATATAATACTGTGTTTGTGTGTGTGTGAGAGATTTCTCATACTTCACTATCACTGAGAGTCTCTGGCATTCGTTCACAAAGTTTAAACCTATGACTGGCTGCTCTTGGTCCACTCCACTGAGTGCTGGACAGGCCACAAACTGACCTACCTAACCCTCTCGGCAGTGTAGATTAGATCTGGACGGATGTAACTGGAGGGACCACATTTCTGTTCATCCAGTGTTTTTAGGTATAACACTCTTTTGTCGTGCTAATTGGTATTCGATAACAAGCAGAAGGCAATGTGTGTGTGTGTGTAGGACTGGCAGCAGGGTGGGAAGAGTGAAGTCTATCTCTGGGGTAATGGACGACATGGGCAGCTTGTAGAGGCTGGCACCAATGTTTCTGTGCCCACCCTCGCCCCCTCCCTCTCTCAGACACAACAGGTATGTAAGAGGAAAAAGAAGTGCCATGTGGAAAACCTTTTGTTACTGACATGAACACAGTTCAGAATTTAGCAGGTTGTGATTTTCTGTTTCATAATCTAACCATAAAACATTGTGTTTGACCCTGAATATTTTTATGGAACACTCCTTGGGCGAGAGAGTTAGAGAGGGATTCATTACAAGTGTGCATCTGTGTTTGCTTTGCTTGTGTTACTGCAGGTGGTTTGTGGGCAGAACTGCACCTTCCTGGTGCAAGCGAACGGCACAGTCCTGGCCGTGGGGGAGGGCAGTTATGGCAGGCTGGGCCAGGGGAACTCTGATGACCTGTACACTCCCACCATCATCTCTGCACTGCAAGGTGACTTCTACCAAACCCACATACACAGCTGGACAAAGCTCTGCATATAAAAATGTAATATCCAGCAGTTTTTTAGTCAGCTCAAGAACTTTTTTAGTAGATGCCTAATCTAAATCTGCCAACAGTGGAACGTTTCTGCCAGCCCTTAATGCTAACATATAGGGATGCACGAGAAAGGAATTATTGGCCAGTGCTGAAATCCGATATTTTTCATGTTAATATGTGACCCTCCACGGCAAAACCAGTCGCTTTGTCGCAACGGAGGTTTCCGAGAAAAACGACCGTTTATGATGCGTGGGGTAAAATTTTGGATTTTTTGTTTTTAGTGTTTTGAAACAGTGGAAGGTCTATACTGTACTGTTGTGAATAAATTTAGCTTAAAAACGTACCTTTTCCATCCTAAAAACGTGACTTTCTTGAGGTGAGGAATTCAATTCCAGCAGAATGTTAAAAGTTTCTGTTTTGACCGCTCTACTTCAATATTTACGCTAAATCCACTGGTTGACTAGCGTGAAGATATTTCTCCGGGATCCATCTTCGTCTCCCAAGTTCAGTTAACCTAACGCAGGTAGGCTATCCGTGTGGCTGTGAATGCAGCGTAGGCTACCGTAAATACAAACGTAGCTGCGACCGCAACAAGCGTCTGTGAGTGCTACGGCGATAGTCAACTTCAAAGGCAGATTTCTCCGTTTCTCACTTGACAGAGTGACAGGAGAAACCCGACTCCTTTGAATGTTGATATCTCAGTCATATGTCGTCCAATTCATTCGATATAGGTATCACTTTGAAGGTTGATTTATGCCCTTTCATGAAAACATAATAACTGAATTTTGAAAATTTGCGACAGGCGACTGGTTTTGCCGTGGAGGTTCACATATCTGCTGATACCGGTGGCGGTAAATGAGGAAGGCAGAGTCAAGCACGTAAAGACAGAATATTTTCGGAATATTTTCCGAGTTTCACGCTCATAATTTTGGCACAAACATCAAGCAAGGGTGAAATCAGAGTGGATTTTGAGCGTAGTGAACAACATTTGAAGAAAAAGTCACTTCCTGCCCTATGTGGTGTATGAAGTCAAATAGGATGCGGGTGACACTGCATGGGCACTACTTAGTGCCAGAGAGCCATTAAGCGACAACTCCGCTACTTTCCTGAGATGCAAACTGCTGCATAGAAAATGATCAGAGCGCCTTACGTACCATACCATATCAGTGCAGTAGTAGGTGGCTCGGGACACAGTCCATGTGCGAGCTTACATTCACTAAGTGAGGCAAACAGTTAAAAAAAAATTCACACATGCAGACAAAGTTGAGCGCGTAAAGACGAGATTTGGCTTGCCAACCCACTGCATGCTCAGAATTTGGCACAAAATAACGGCACATATTTTAAGACAGAAGGCGCTGGCTGCATAAAATCCCACCTCGTACGTTGGACATGCCCTGGCATAAGCGCTACCTTTCCAACTTGCAATAAATGTCATAAAATATCAGCTGAAAATATCAGGCAGATCTCAGCATCGGTCCAGTGCAGATGCAGTTATTGACTGATTCCGATATTATCGTGCATCCCTGCTGACACAGTATTATTGTTTCCATAAACACTCTAGCAGAAGATTTCATTGGTTATATACTGTTACATATGCATTTGAACCTATAAAGTTAGTCATTTTCTGTGATGTTTGTATGATCGAAAGCCAGATTTGAAATGCTATAAATACCACCTACTAACACGTCCAGCAATGTTCATCAGATGCTACAGTGTAGGGCGGGACGGTATGACCTCAAATCGATCTCATGATTAATTGAACATTTTACCTCGATTTTGAACAATTCTTCTATTTTTTGGGCGCATTTTTATTTTTGCCTGTAAACATTTTCAACTATTACAGAAAGAATGCATATGTTTGTGATTTTAAAATAACTGAAGGAAACACAGATGTAGTGACAGACTGGACGGGGCAGAGTCACGCAGAACATGAATATACACTCAGGAAGGTATTAACAGAATTTAAACAAAATAGCTGACATGTTGATTAGAGTTTCTCAATATTTCTTTAATTTCCTATTAACTTCTCCATCCTCCTGTAGCAGTAACCAAACTAGATAATTGCTGAGCAAGATGGTAATGATCTGACAACATATTTACTTGGAAATACAAACTTCACGAGCCCCAGCTTGGAGCTCAGACTAGAAAATTGGCTAATCAGCTGGAGCTGCTGGCAGGCATCACTCTAAAGCATGTTCCCTAAAAAGTGTTTCTGTGAAAGGGGCTCAGTAAAGGCTGAGTAAAAGCTTTTCTCCAGGTTATGTCGTAACCCAGCTGGTGACGTCGTACGGGTCAGATGGTCACTCTCTGGCGCTGATGGAGACGGGCGAGGTCTTCAGCTGGGGCGATGGAGATTATGGGAAACTTGGCCACGGCAACAGTGAGAGGCAGAGACGGCCCAAACAGATTGAGGCCCTGCAGGGGGAGGAGGTGGTGCAGGTGAGAACAGCTACACACTAACAACAAGCCTAAAAAAGACTCGATGTGTTATGAAACTGATTTGAATCTTGTCGTCCTTCACTAAGCTGGCCTGCGGCTTTAAACACTCCGCCGTGGTGACGGCCGACGGAAAGCTCTTCACCTTCGGCAGCGGAGATTCTGGCCGCCTCGGTCAGAGGTCAACTACTAACAAGATGTTGCCAGAGAGAGTCACGGCACTGGAAGGATACCACATTGGGCAGGCAAGAAGAAACGTTTTGCGGCGTCCAAGCCATGTTTGCAGACTTAAAGTGCCACTAGTTACGTTAAGTATCAGAGAAATTTACTCGAGAACTTTCTCTTTTAGGTGGCTTGTGGTATTAACCACACTCTGGCCCTGTCATCAGATGGGATGACCCTATGGGCATTTGGTGATGGGGATTATGGGAAACTTGGTACAGGACCGTGTACGGTCAAGTGCTATCCCCAGGTATTTATAAATCGTGGCCTTTTTAACGACTATCGGCATCCATCACACCTTTTGTTCATTGTTCTGATTGGGCAACTCTTCTGGCTGACTGTTGTTTTCCAGAAAGTCGAGTCGCTGTGTAATAAAGGCATAAAGAAGGTGGGGTGTGGAACTCATTTCTCTGTGGTGCTGGGTAAAGATGGACACGTGTACACATTCGGTCAAGGTACATCCAAATGCAGGGTTGAGTGCCATCAATATACAACTGAACAAAAATCTAAAAAATAAGACAATCTAAAAATGATATAAACTGCATGTATGTCTTCAGCACTGGACATTGTTTTTGTATTTTTGTTTCTATATTTTCCAGTAGAAAACGGGCTTCTTATGAAGCGTTGGTGTGCATGTGTCTGTGTGTGTTTACATCCTCAGAGCGTCTGATAGGGCTCCCTGACTCCATGCTGAAGAACCACAATCGTCCACAGATAGTTCCTGCTCTAGAGGGACTCTTTATTGAGGACATTGCTATGGGCTGTGAGCATGTCCTTGCTCTTTCCAGCACTGGAGATGTGTATGCGTGGGGCTGCAACTGTGAAGCTCAGGTACATGCACGCACACACACACACACACACACCTGTGTTTAAAGGAACACTCACACTCTTTTTCTGAGTTACTTCTTTGCTCTTTTGTCTCTAACTCTTTCTACAGTTTTTGTCGTAGAGACACTGTTCAGGGTTTAAAATGCTCGGATCATTGTGATGCGGGCGGTTGCATTTCTTAACAGTCGCTCACCTTTTTCAAGTCAAAAAGTTAGAATTCTCTAGTTTGACCACGAGGGGGCACCGCCATCATAACAGACATTAACCATTTTGACCACAAGAGGTGCCACTATTAAGGTTGTCATTGTTTATTTTGGACACAAGGGGGCACCACCATAAAGGTTTCATTTAACATTCATTCTGCAGGGGCAGCACAGTGGCACAATGGTTAGCGCTGACGCCGCACTGTGAGAAGGCGCCGGGGTTCGATCCCCGGGTGGGCGGCTGTAGGGCCCCTCCGTGTGGAGTTTGCATGCTCTCCTTCTGTTTGTGTGGGTTTTCTCAGGGTGCTCCGGGTTCCTCCCACAGTCTAAACGCTTGCACTGTAGGTTGATTGGTGACTCTCAATTGGCCCTGTAAGGTGTGAGTGAGAGTGTGATTGTGTGTGCGCGCGCGCCCTGTGGCGTATTGGCGCCTGCCCAGGGTTCATCCTCGCCTCGCGCCCCCACGACCGCGATAGGGACTAAGTGGTTTGGATAACGAATGATGTAATTTAATGTAGAGATGCAAGTTGTGATTAGGAAAATAAAACTAATATTAAATTTAAATGATAAATAATTACCAACTGTTATATGAGGACCACTACAGCTGAGACTAGAGCTGAGGCATTCTGTAACTAGCGTTAGAAATGATAAATTGTTTTCTGTGTCTGTAGCTGGGTCTGGGCCACTCCAGCCCTGTAAAGGAGCCCACACTGGTTACAGCCCTGCGGGGCAAAAACATTAAACAGATATCAGCTGGAAGATGCCACAGTGCAGCCTGGACCACACCGTCCACATCGTCCAGAAGCTCAGGTACGCACACGCACAGACCTGCCAGACAGTCCCCGATGCAATATACTGTAGTACAGTCATGCCAAGTCAGTTGCACTCCCCCACTTTTCTGGTCCTGCATCTCTCCCTCTCTGCTGTTCTGTACTCAGGGTCAGCTGGGCCTCGGCTCGGCCTCCCTCAGGCCGTCCCTCCTCAGTACAGCGCTCTGAAAGACTGCAGTCCCGACGTGCTCCGTACGCGCCTCCGAGTCCTCCACCACTTCTCTGACCTCATGTATAAGTCCTGGAGGCTGCTCAACTTGGACCCTCGCAATCAGGTCTTTAAAACTCCTCTCGCTCTCTCTCGCAAGTGGACACTTTTTATCCATCAGTTATAGATGGTTATACACATATAGTTACTTAACATTATATACGCATGTGATTTAAAAACTAAGATATTGCTTGTTAATATGTAGCGTTGTGGGCCTCATGCAATGCAGTCTAGGTAAAATATAGCTTATGTTTATATAAAAAAAGATGTATTTATATTTCAGCTTCAAGTCCAATATCCATCCCCTTCTGTGTCGAACTCCCCGAAATCCCTTTACCATTTCAACTAATTTTTTTTTTATGTTGAAGCTTGATCTCTGATAAAGAATTTATTATTTATGTACTGTTTTTTACAGTCAACCTCCTTTGTATCTTTGGCCTTGCCTTTGTAATCTAGTGTACTGCTTCACCACAAACTGTGCACAACATTCTTGAAAGATGTCTACGTTTTTTGCAAAACGTTGAAGTTTATTTTAATGTATTGATATGAGGAAGTTCTCTCTTGGGGGTAAGCAAGCGCTTGTTGATTTTAATAGATAGATATGAGGTGTAATATGATAACCAATATCAAATATAGCCACAAGCAGGAATTGGTCCTAGCACTTTCAGCACAAAAGCAGCTTTTATCTGTGCTAGATGTGATGAATGTAGTGTTTTCTGATATATAACCCTGTTGTTCTGTGATCCACATGCAGCTTCCAGCCTCACGCTACACATCAGGCACGGCCGCTATAGTACAGGGCCAGCTGAGAGGACTGCTCTCCCCCAAAGTCAACACGCTGCCCCTCGTCCGTACCATCGGACGCACTATGACCCAGGGCAAGACCTATGGACCCCAGATCACGGTTAAGAGGATCTCCACCAGGTGATGCTCCCCTTACTGATCAAATCATTTACTCTTTTACCAAGAGCGTTCAAGCAGCCGTTATTCCCTTTTTAACATCTACATACTCCTCCCATCTACAGGGGGCGCTCCAGCAAACCCATCTTTGTGCAGATAGCCAGGCAGGTGGTGAATCTGAACCCCACCGAGCTGCGTTTGCCCTCCAGGGCGTGGAAGGTGAAGCTGGTTGGGGAGGGAGCGGATGATGCGGGTGGTGTGTTTGATGATACGATTACTGAGATGTGTCAGGTGAGTTTGACTACTCGGCCCTCACCTCCCCTCCAACACTGTAAATATGATTTGATCATTGAGTTAGCCATGTTAACATGAATTCTTTCATTTACTCCAGTGGAAAACAATCACTTGCGCAATTTCATGTTTCAATTTCAACTTGGGAGTTTTCAATATTACAATTTTTTTTAAGTAAGTTCACTGAAATGAAAATGTGAAGAGGGCAGATTACTTTAAAGCTTTGAGTTAAGGTGGCAATACACCACGGACAGTTTGATCTGCTTCAGCTTTAAAACTCAATCACTGACTCAAAGTTTCAAGTCAAATCAAACTGGCTATACTAACTATTTTAACTCATTAGTTTACGCCTAATTTCAGCTTCTTATTGCTGTCTGTATGAAATGGCCATTTGATAGTTCACTTAGATCTTTACATTCTACATGACTGTCATATTGGATTTATCTGTAAGATGTTTTATGTTACTGGAAAGAACCACAATATACTGTCAATTCATTCCATTCCAGTACATTAAGTGCCTGTGTGGCATATGAGCACCTTCACTCTTAAACATAGCTGTGAAAACGCAAAGTAGGTTGAAACTGCATAAATGGAAGTGTGTTATTGATCAGATCATCATTACAGTAGGCATGGAACTGACTAAATAAAAGTCTCTTATGGAGTTAAAGCAGCATTTGGTCTATTTAACAGCATTAGGGACGACTGACCTTTATATTTATCTGTCTGTGTCCGTCTCTCCCGTAGGAGTTGCAGTCTGGAGTGGTGGATTTACTTATTCACACACCTAACAGCTCTGCAGATGTGGGCAGTAACACAGACAGGTACATGCACTGCTCACGCACAGGCACCAAGAGAGACGTCTTGAGAGACTAGCTCTAGGGGGATCATAGCTTGATATGGATCTGTTTATATTAGGGAACGTTCACTTACACTTTTCAGCCACCGTCTGTTCATACCTAACAATTCAGCGTTTAATCTGGTCAAAACTGGGGCCTATATGTGTCTTGCCAAAATCTGCATGAACATTACTGATGGTGAGTTTGGATACAGTCTGAGTTCATGAACGAGACACAAGGCTGTGTGTGATTAGAATCAGTAACTGCTTGTGCATGTTAAGCTCTGCTTACCGTGCTAATGTCAGGGGCAAACATTCCTAAAAGCTAGTTTTTACATTGCATATCGTTTTCTAAAGTACTATTCAAACAGGATTAGTTTTACATGAGGACGCGGGGTAATGTTATTTTACCACAGGACGTCTGTAATATTAACTGCTGAGTCGGACGGGATATCAGTAAAATTCCCAGAAGTGGGAGGGGCAAGTGGATTTACGCTCCAACGTCACCTCCCTGTCGTCATGCGCGTGCTGCGTTGCTTACGTAACTTTTGGTAATAGACATTTACCTGAAGCAATAAGAAACTTTGGGCTTCTCCCAAGTGCTTTGGCCTTCTTATTCTTCGGAATCATGTCTGTCCGGTATCTGTGCGTTTTGCACAGATTCCGACCACCCAGAATTGCCCCAAGCGCCTCCATGCTTGAAAAACTGCAGGATGACGGAATGTTTACATGTGTGCTGACCAAACGGGATTATTATTACCTGAGGTAGTTTTCCAGACCTTTTTACAGAAGACAAAAATCCCTGTAATCTTTACTGACATGATCTGTAATGATTACAGACGTGGCACGTTCTGACAGGACTAAAATCACGGAGAAGCGCCGGTAATAATTACTAATACCGTACAAATAGTATGTCTGTTGGACAAAGATAGTAAAACTTGAACAGAGCCACAGACGTTTCCACACTCAGATCTGCCACAAGCGTTCACATGTTCCGTGATTGTGTGTGTGTTCACCTGTGGCAGGTTCCTGCTGAACCCCGGCGCCGTGTCAGAAGAGCACATCGTGCAGTTCCGCTTCCTGGGCATCCTGATGGCCGTGGCCATCCGCACCAAGAAGCCCCTGGACCTGCACCTGGCCCCCTGGGTGTGGAAGCAGCTCTGCTGTATCCCGCTCTCTGGAGCAGACCTGGAGGAGGTGGATCTGCTCACCTACCGCTCGCTGCAGGGCATCCAGCACCTCGAGGACAGCAGCATCACCGAGGACAACTTCACCGAGGTGAGGAGCCCGTGCCGGTGCTTGTGGGTCTGTCATGCTCCGGATTGTGCTGGACTAGGGTTGTGAAACAAAGAGGGCAAGAGAGTTCACTGGGTTAAATCAGGACAACGCAGTTGACATAACGTAAGGTAACTTGCAAGTAGGGGTGTAACGATAACATCAGTCTACACTGACACATCGATTTAATGATCACCGAGCAAATAGCATCAATCCAAAATGAAAACAGTGGTCAGACGTCATACATATCTTCTCATATTGACCAGGTCTATTTGGATTAAAAGAGAAGACCGCTTGAGCTCTTATATTTGAGTTGCTTTTTGTGTTAAAACATCATACGATGTGGTCTCATATCGATCGCCGGCTCCTGAACTGAATCAAATTGAAATGATATAACAGCAGACTCTGCAATATCATCAGACGCTGAATCGTTGGCTATTAATTCTACATAATGTATTGTGATGAAACTTGGGATGTACAGCCCTAATTGCAGGCGATCATGAGATTATTTTCAGCTTGATATAATGGTTTCTTTCTAGGTTTCCATGGCACCTTGTTAACTAGCTTGGGTCTTAAAAGCTCACTGAGGATCTTAAACCAAATATATCAGCAGACGTTTCCATCCTCAGTCCTGTATCACGTAACCATTACTGACCCCTCCCAGACCGGTGGAGTTTCCTGTTCCTGGAGCCAGAGAGGATTGATTTACACGTGACCTCTATATAGATGATGCGTTTGCCCTCAACCTCTTGTACGTTTTAAAGTCAGATATTATGTTGAAGAAAGCGTCTCTGATGTCATATTTCAAGATGAATAATGCATTGGCTGATATGATTTGGGAAGACAGTTGAGCTTGAATACAGATGGATTCCACCAATTCTAGATTACAAAGTAATTCAGTTTAAAAACCTGCTTTCAGTTGGGGTTTGTTTCTGGGCCGTGTAGTAGTAATTCTGTTTTTAAAAATATATTCTAGAAATGTATTAATGGATTTCAGCATGTTGAAAACAGAACTAAGGCGCCCCATAAGATAACGCTTCCTAACGTCAACCTCAACAGCTGGTTCAGATGAAACATTGCGTTAACGAGTTTTGGTCAAAGGTGATTATGGACTCAACGCTTATAACAGGATTGAAACCATCACCCTATTTTTTTAAAAATCCTTTTTGCACTCATAACCGTCAACAGTAAATTTATCACTTAGTTTAAATCTAGAAAATAATACTTGACTTGCTTTTAACTTATCTTTAACTCATTAATGATTACTGTCGTGTCAGAATTACCTCTCTCTCTCTCTCTCTTTAGATGATCCCTCTGGACTCGTTTGTTGCCCACAGTGCAGATGGCAGGCTGGTGCCAGTGGTGCCTGGTGGGCACAACCTCTTGCTGACTTTCTCCAACCGGATCGAGTATGTGGAGAGAGCGCTGCAGTACCGGCTGCACGAGATGGACAGACAGGTAGGGATGCGGTTGATCCTGAATTCCTTACAACACTCCACATCTAATCTCAGCTGAGTCGCACTATCTTCTTATCAAGGGCGGTGGTGAAACCCACACGAGCTACAGAAGAGAAACGGCTCAAAACTATCAGATCTGGCCTAAATCGTGTGTATCCTTTAGTCACCCAGCCTGTGCCTGTAGTCTTGTCCAATGAAAGCGTCTTATTGTAGATGGATTAGTTAATCAGCTGACCTTAGCTTGTGGTTTCTCCTGTTCTGTATCTGAACAGAAAAGCAACTGTAGTGTTCTCAAATTGGAATGGCATGTTAGCAGTGATGCTAATCTGGGACCTTTAGACTCTTTAAGTGGCTATTCAGTCCCTCCAGGATTTTGGTTGCGGCCTAAAAAGCCCGATTTTGAAAGAGTTGCGATGAAAGTTGCAGTGTTTTTAGGGGTTTGTTCCAATAACGTTGCGATTTTTCCCCACATTATAATTATTTTTTAACAATTTAAATTAAAATGAAGGGAACACAACTGAGTGGTAACCTTCCAAAAATGAGAAAACAAAAGATTTCAGGATTACAGAAAGTGACCATGATATGTTCTCCATGCGTTTTTCGCGGTGTCAGAGTGTTTTAAAGTGACTTCTCTTGTTTAACAGTTTAACATGCAGTGCATATGCAGTTTTCCTCCACTTTTGTTATATACGGCCGAATACTGTTTCTCACGGTCCTTGGCAGTTATTTTTGAAGGTAAATGTGAGGCGTTCTAAACACACATTGCCTGCATCTTCCAAACGTAACAAGGAAGCCAGTTCGCTGACGTATGGCTCAACGTTTGGCGGGAAACAACAATGGTCAAAAGTTGCGGTAATTAGTCAGAATCGCACGGTTGTGACGAATTTGCGGAGACCTGCTGAACTTGCCTTAAGAGTTGCAATCGCAATATCACAAAATCCTGGAGGGTCTGAGTATTAGCCTTGCAGCTTTTGCAGTTCACTGCACATCTCGAGCAGTGCTATTTGGACAGCAGACATGCCTCAGCTGACTTACCTTATTAGAGGAGAGCAGGAAATCTGTTAGTCTGGCAAAAAACACCCCATTAAGGTCCATGTTTACTATATTTGTTCGTGTGTGTGTGTGTGTGTGGCGGTAGGTAGCAGCAGTGAGGGAAGGCATGTCCTCCATCATCCCCGTGCCACTCCTCTCTCTGCTGACGGCGCGGCAGCTGGAGCAGCTGGTGTGCGGTTTGCCCGAGGTCTCCGTGGAGATGCTGAAGAAGGTGGTGCGTTACCGGGACATCACCGAGAGCCACCAGCTGATTGGCTGGCTCTGGCAAAGCCTGGAGGAGTTCACCAATGAGGAACGAGTGCTGTTCCTGCGATTCGTGTCTGGCCGCTCCAGACTTCCCTCCAACCCGGCCGACATCACACAGAAGTTTCAGATCATCAAAGTGGATCGGGTGAGAATTCTGTCTGCTGCTTGTGTCGCCAAAAGTGTACAGGTCCTGGAACGGGATAAAAAAAATACATTACTTAGTCATCGATCCTGATGCTTAACACTTGTTTGTGCTTAATTTGAAGGCAGCTAGACCTTGAAGAGGTTTCACCTCTCATCCAAAAGTCTTATTCGTTTAAAAAGACCAAAAGAACCCCCACTGACAGGGAGTTGCGATTTGTCATCGTTATTGGAGTCACCCAAGCCAGGACTTGAAGCATTTTGTTTTCAAGATTATTTGTCACATAGTTATACAAGTATATGTAGTGAAATGGACTTTGTTCCCAAGACGAAAAAACAGACATTGATAAAAATAAACGTTACAAAAACTATATCTAAAGATTATAAGTATGTAATAAAAATGTTTCCTAAATAGCCTGTGTTGATTGGTTAACATGCTGTGGCACCATGTCCTGGTTAAGACGCCTCATAGCCCTGATTTCCGTCCTCCTCAATGAGAACAGCACAATCTGGGAAACGCAACTTACTCTTCTTACTATCTTACCTGCTGAACTTGATTCCCACCAAGGAGGAAGGAGGGAAGGCTAAACACATCCACTCAGGTGACGCTAACACCTTGATCCGTGCTCTTGGCTTGTGTGACCCTAATGGCTTGCTGGATGGCAGGGCGAGTCAGCGAATCTCAGGACCACCTCCAAGGTGATGCTCCCACTAGGGTGAATAAAGAAAAGAAGTCCAGTTGCCCTCGTTTCAAGCCCTCAAGACTACCACGTCTGGGACAACTGAGAACCTACACAGACATTTAGGTTTCCTGTCCAACGCGTATGGTTTAAGCCCCAGTAATGAACGTGCAGATAATGTTCCAAATAGTTCCCGTGGGGTTCTTTAGTGTTAGTCTGTTGCTGAAAACACAAGTCAGTAATTAACTCACTTGGTTTCTCTTCCTTCCAGCCTGTGAACGGACTCCCCACGGCTCAGACGTGTTTCTTCCAGCTGCGTCTGCCCCCCTACACTAGCCAGGCCGTTCTCGCCGAGCGCCTGCGCTACTCCATCCACAACTGTCCCTCCATCGACATGGACAACTACATGCTGTCCCGCAACACCGACCCAGCCGACATCTCAGACACCGAGTACTGACGTTCCGCCCTCGGCCGGGGTGTTGCTGTAGCGTATGAGGAAAACAAAGCACAAAAAAAAAATATTGGGTCAGGATTTTTTTTCCTTCTACATTTGGCCTCTGGTTACTTGTCTTTTCCGGTGCAATACATAAACCCTCTCACTCCTGTTTGTATGGGACAGGAGCTGGAGCAGTCCACAACTCATTCAGTTCCGTGTCTCTCGTTGGAGATGCCATAGTAAAAATCACGTTCTTGGTTGTGCCGACATGAAAATACAAAAAAATACTTGAGTTTGTTTTATTTTTGAAAAAAGCTTCTGTGCCTAGAACAGTGGCCTGCTCGGGTTGGCTTCGGCTAGCCGGGACTTTTCAAACGGGGAGCAGCTTAACAGGTTCAAGTGACGCTAGCATGAGGCAGCTTCCCAAACCCCAGTTTACACCAAAGGCCGCTGGACTGCTGAGCTCCACATGACGCTGTATCAGGATTTCGGACTTCGCAATAAAGCTGGGCATGTGTGTCTGTGTTACTGTGCGGATACTTTGCGAGTCTGGGTTAAACACTGATCAACAAAGCCATGATTAAAGGGACACTCAAGGATGCTAAAGGGGCTGATGAATAAAAGCCAAGCATGTAAAAAGCCCTATTCGCTTTCCTTCATGGTTAGCCGCGTCGGTGTCTGTAGGTGGTGCTCCTGAAGGCTTCTCAATACACTGTATCATGAATGAATGTAAACTTGCTAAGGCCATGTACAAATGCAGCTGGACTCGGTTTTATTTGCCAAACCGTACCAAGCTCCTGTAGTAGATCTGGATGGGAGTTGGGTTTAGCTTTTGCAAACTGTTGTGTGGAATTACATAATGTGCTAATGTCTTCTCCCCCTCCTTCAGGGAGAGCTGTACATTTGATAGACGTACAGCTCAGCTCTAGGTCACTGTTACTGGTTTCATGTCTCAGTACTGTAAGTAGGACACGTTTGGACTAGTCTATCCCGGCTTGTGAGCTGGCACTTTTAAAGGGAGGTAAAAACCTTCACTGCTCTTGTTGTGACCGCGTGCCATGGTTTACACGTTTGATCAATTATTCTGCAATTTTTGGGGGGTTTGTAAAAGAGAAACTGGTCTGCACTGCTGTGGTGAGGGAGGGAGCCGGATGGTTGAGATATAACTTATGACCTATACACATCATGCTTGAGTGAATATATTTAAAAAAATGTATGATATTGAGACTTGGAGCTGCTCTGTCAGAAATAAATACATTTGTTTTCTTGGTAGGCTCTAGACGTCGTGCTCTTACCCAGTTATTACACACGCATGTGCAGGACGTTACTGACATGTCTGGACTGGTCAGTTTTAAAAAGGTTATGCTTGAATTAGCCAAGTTAACAAGGCGACACCTTAGCCTACGTCGAGGGTTCAGTTTGGGTTTAAGCCAAGTTAAAATACACTAGGAAAAGTGTTGCATATGGTGTAAATCTTACAAAAATGGGTCAGCGTTACCTCAGCACTATGTACAGATTAAAATAACAGGAGCTGTACTATTTACTAATGACCACATTCTGCTTTTAGTCAACAAAGCACACACAGTTTTCCTGACCTTGTCCATGATGGATTAACCGTGGGGAGTACGCATAAAAATAACTTACCTCAGAAACGAACTGAAATTGCCGTCCAGTATCCCAGGATGTCCGTGCTCTAAAGGACCCCTGGCCCTAGTAAATTAAATAACATGAAAAAACAATTATATACTATATAATAATTCCATATATACAGTATCGTGCAAAAGTTTTAGGCAGGTGTGAAAAAAACGCTGTAAACAAAGAATGCTTTCAAAAATGGAAGTGTTTGATGAAAATAAATGATAATCATCAAAATGCAGTGAATGAACAAAAGAGAAATCTAAATCAAATCAATATTTGGTGTGACCACCCTTTGCCTTCAATTCTTCTAGGTACAGTTGCACACAGTTTTTGAAAGAACTCGGCTGGTAGGTTGTTCCAAACGTCTTGGAGAACTAACCACAGATCTATAATCCTACAAAACAATATAATGACTACAAAATAATATAATGACTATAATCCTACAAAATAATATAATGACTATAATCCTACAAAATCCCTGACTTTGTGCAAGTGTACCTATAAGAATTGATGCTGGTTTGAAGGCAAAAGGTAGTAACACCAAATACTGATTTGATTTAGATTTTTCTTTTGTTCGCTCACTTTGCATTTTGTAAATTGATAAAAATAATCATTATTTATATTTCTGAAAGCATTCTTTGTTTACAGCATTTTTTCACACCTGCCTAAAACTTTTGCACAGTACTGCATATGTGTGTGTGTGTGTGTATGACCACAAGTCATATAGTGCCACAAATAGTGCCTGTATATTAAGCGTATTTTTAGGGCTGAATTTACAGAAAACTCACTCCGCTATATTGCCGAAAGTATTGGGACACCCCTCGAAATCACTAAATTCAGGTGTTCCATTAGGGATTGTTTTTCAGGGGTTGGACGTGGCCCCTTAGTTCCAGTGAAACGACCTCTTAATGCTTCAGCACACCGAGAGATTTTGGACAATTTCTCCCAAACCGTGTGGACAGCCTCCCAGAAGAGTTGAAGCTGTTAAATCTGCAGTTGGCCAACTCCATATTAAAGTCCGTGGAGATATACTTTCTATACATATAGAGTATACACAGTCATCAATACACCTACATATTTTTAAATGGAGCATTTTATAGTAGGATTGAAAAGTAAATGGTTGAACAAAATACGTCCTTGTTCTCATTTCCATTTATGATAATTACAAAACATCAACCTTGTGAGTGCACATCGTCACTACTGTTCCCATTCACTACACAACTCTAGCTCCGGCTGTCAGTACGAAACCCATAATGTTGTGTTTCTGCTTTAATTAACCTGCTTCACTGTACAAGCGGGAAAGGAAATGGTTAGTGTTAGCCAGCAAAATATTGTTTACCTTAGCACACCTCATTATAACACTCACTTGACTCATCATGATGTACACGATAGTGCCAAAAGTACTGGGACACCTGCCTTTACACACACATGAACTTTAATGACATTCCATCCTTAATCCATAGGCAGTAATACTGAGTTGGCCCACCTTTTGCAGCTTTAACAGCTTCAACTCCTCTAGGAAGGCTGTCCACAAAATGTCTGACCATTCTTCCAAAAGAGCATTTGCGAGGTCAGCCTCTGCTGTATGACGAGAAGGCCCGGCTCTAATTCACTCCAAAGATGTTGTATCAGGTTGAGGTCAGAGCTCTGCGCATTCCAGTCATATTACTCCACACCAAACTCACTCATGCATGTCTTCATCGATCTGCTTTGTGCGCTGGTGTGCACTCATGTTGGAACAGGAAGGGGTCATCCTCAAACTCTTCCCACAAAGTTGGGGGCATGAAATTGTCCAAAATCTCTTGGTGTGCTGAAGCATTAAGAGTTAGTTTTACTGGAGCTAAGGAGTCAAGCCCAACCCCTGAAAAACAACCCCCATCAGAGCACCCAAATTCAGAGATTTGGAGTCCCAATACTTTTGGCAATATACATTTCCGTAAATTCAGCTGTAAAAATGTACTCTTAATATACCGGCACCACTGACACTTTTGTGGCATTTTTTATGCTGTAAAATGGCTGTAAAAGGCGGTGCTTTTTGGGGTGCACTAGTAAGGTGAATTGTGGATCTTTGGCGTTCTATAGATCTGAGCACGTGCAGAGATGCTAGATTTTGCTTGTGAAAGTTCCACTGTGTGCTCAGAATTTAGGCACAAATATAACGCCAGTGTTCTCTGTGCCTACATCCTCATGTCAAAGTGGTGACTACTGCAAACCCTCATCCAAACGCTGAAAAAATATTGCTTTAAAGAGTTTATGTTGCAAATACACAAAATAAACATGTAATATGATATGAAACGACGGAGGTTTTAATTTCGTCATCCGATATACTGTAGGTATATCCTCATATCGCACCACCCTAGTACAAGTACCTCAGTGGCCACTTTATGATGATCATTTATTATAAAATCCCACAATTCTCTTGCAGTAACTACATTTTAAAGAAGGCTAGTACACCATGTAATACTTGATAAACAAGCTTACTTTACGCAATTATTTGCTGCAAACAAACCAAAAATCTTACCTTTCCTACTCTCCAAAAGCAAAACACTCAACCATTCTGCAAATACATCCTACACTCAATGTCAGATCAACCCCAAATCTACAGACACTTTAAAGACCCAGTAAGTTCAAAATAAAATCGTGTCTCATACCAAAGAAAGAGTCGTCACTAATCACCTCGTCAATTTTGAGTGAATTTGTGACCCTCCACGGCAAAACCAGTCGCTTGTCGCAAATTTTCAAAATTGAGTTTTCATGAAATCAAGCTTCAAAACGATACCTATATCGATTGAATCGGACGACATATGACTGAGACATGAACATTCAAAGGAGTTGGGTTTCTCCTGTCACGCCAAGTGACAAACGGAGAAATCTGCCTTTGAAGTTGACTATCGACGTAGCACTCACAGACGCTCGGTGCGGTCGCGGCTACGTTTGCATTTACAGTAGCCTACGCTGCATTCACAGCCACACGGATAGCCTACCTGCGTTAGGTTAACTGAACTCGGGAGACGAAGATGGATTCCGCAGAAATATCTTCACGCTATTCAACCAGTGGATTTACCATAAATATTGAAGATTCCGCTGGAATTGAATTCCTCACCTCAAAAAAGTCACGTATATAGGATGGTGAGGGTAAGTTTTGCAGTGAAATTTATTCACAACAGTACAGTATAGACCTTCCACTGTTTCAAAACACTAAAAACAAAAAATCCAAAATTTTACCCCACGCAACATAAACGCTCGGAAACCTTCGTTGCGACATGCGACTGGTTTTGCCGTAGAGGGTCACATATGAACTTTGCTACATAGGTCAAACTAAGTCTCAAGGCAGTGCAAATAAGGTTGGTAATTTCTCTGCTCGGATGCTGTAGGCGTTGTCTCAAAGCGCAGCACCGTCCACTACTACGGAGCCCCTACCCATCGACTGAAAACCACATGCACACTGTTGTGCCTCTGCAGTATACGTTTCACTGGAAGGGATGAAGACAGTGACAGGATAGTGAGCACAGTCTGGGATAATATGGAATACAACACGGGATAATGGGATGGAAATATTTAAGCGTGGAAAGGCTAAAATTAATGCTGAAAAAGAAAGTTGACCGATTCGAGCTGATAGTTTGCTAACTTACATTTTACCATGCATTATGCCACCACTATAATTCACATCTGAGCTAGCTCATACAGATTAGCTGCGTGTTCTCATGCATTCACTTATCATTTGGCGTTCTTTAGAACAGGTTATACATGCACGTCATATTTTACAGTTTACGACGACACTAAATAGGTAAAACTTACACTCGCCGGTTCAATGGCAGCCGCTGGTAGCGAAGGAATGGAGATATTAGGAACCACTTCGGACTTAGCATATGACAGACTCTCTTAGCGAATTAAATTAGCAGGTAGGTTACTGACGCTATGCAGGTGGACAGGACACGAGCAGCAGATCTGGGCACGGCTATGCCCTCTCCATGTAAGCAAGCTGCGTTTTAGACCCGGACTGAAAAACTTACTGTGAAAAGCCATGAAAAGCTGTTGAACTGCATAACTTCACAATGTCGTAAAACTGAATTCAGGGGTTTTCCACATCTTTTTACACAGTTTTCCGACACATTTCACAAGTTAGCAAACTTTCTTACTGGGTCTTTAGTGCCTTTAGTGTTTAGTTGTTAGACTGATGCAACATATTGCTAAAACCCATGATATCTCCTATGCTTATGATTGCCTGATTTTATTTTTTTTGCTGAGGTTGGCTTTACCTTCACTCTCCCAATCACATTCTACACTTTCCTGCACACAACCAACCACAATCTCTCTTTATTACACGCAGCATGGTGCAAAATTATGCCAATTATGCAGGCGGCAGTGGAATGAGCGAAGTGTGAACGGAGAAGAACAGGGCAGCAGGAGTCCAGCAAGCCCGGAGAGGCTCCGAGTAGCGCCGTGTCCCCTGCACGCAGGCCGATTTGATGAGTAGCCGCGTTTAGTATTTCACCCTGAGATGCTATCATTTTGATAAATTGCGCTCGGCAGCGGTCCAGAGAGAGCGGCAGAAAGTGACGGCAATAATCAGTATCCTTGACTTGCTCCGCTGAGTTGCGGGAGGAGGAAGAGGAGGAGGAGGAGGAGGAGGTGAGGCCCTCGTCTGAGAGGAAATGATCGGGGAGGAAGAACCAGAGCGAGAAAGAAGCGATTCCCGAAATGGGCTCTCAAATCAAGGAATGCTGAAGTCGGAACCGTGTTTCTGCTAAGATGGAAAGCGATTCTCCCAAATGAGTCAGCGGATTCTAAATACGCAGATTATCTATTAAGGAACATCGGCTAAACCGATCTAAAAAAATCTTCACATACCTTAAAAAGTTTAATATTGAAGTCGGCCAATAACTGTTTTTTTTAAAGTCAACTGCATCTGACCGATGCTTAGATTTGTTCGATATTTTCAGCAGATATCATTAGAAAGGTAGTGCTTGTGCCAGGAATGTCCAAAGTCCAAGGGGCATTTTACACGGCCCGCACCTTTCGTCTTAAAATGTACGGCGTGATTTTGTGCCAAAATTCTGAGCATGCAGTGGAACATTCTCAAGCAAAATCTCGTCTTTGCCTGCACACATGAACATGTTTCAAGTAACTAAATTGCACGTTTGTCTCACTTAGCGAATGTGAGCTCTCACTTGGGCTGTGTTCCGAGCTGTGTACTGCTGCAGTTAATAATATGGTAGGTACGGCGCTCCTCAGACTTTTCTATACAGTACTATACATCTCAGGAAATAGCCGGGGTTGTGGCTTAACAGCTCTCTACGCACTAGGTAGTGCACATGGAGTGTCACACGCACCCTATTTGACTTTATACACTACATAGGGCGGGAAGTGACCCCCCACCCAAAAAAAAACCTTTCCTCATTCATCAACAGATACACGCATTAATGTCAGATAACAGCATCAGCCAATAATTCCTTTATCATGCATCCCTAATAAAAAGTCACTGGGAAATTAAAAACATATCTTACGGTACATTTGGATTTCTCACTAATCTAGCTCTTAATTGATGTCATTGCCCTGCAAATCAGTCTCAACCAGTTTCAACTAGCAAAAACCTTTCAAAACCAGCTAAGACCGGCTACTGTTTTGACTGCATTTTTCCAGACTGGAGCATAGTGATATGTTGGATCAGTTCCACACGGAGACGAACCCTGAATTAGCGCTGAATCAACACTTGTGGAAAAAACGCATCTCTGTCTGTTTATTATCTATGGATAAACAGCGGCCGACCTTTTTAAGGTTTCTCTTTATTCACGTACCTGAATGTGACTCTCACTGGAGTCAGCAGACTCACAGCTGGTCCTGGATCAGGTGAATCATCAGCGATGTGCTGTTTTTATCACCCCATTCATCACCACCAACACACACACAGACTTGGAAAGGGCACCGGAGAATGTCCAACTAAACATTACTGCTGAGTCGGAGATGCTACTAACGAGTAAATACAAACTGTACTTTAATGGGATCTTTAAATCCTTGAAAGGGAGGTTAGAATGAATTTTGTAGCTAAGAAACAGTAAATGACTAGGGCTGGGTTAAAAAAAAAAACAAAAAAAAAAACGATTCACCGATCAATATTGGTTCTCGTTCGAAAAATACGATATAGATTCAAAAATTCGCGGATCGATCTTTTCCTGCGGCTATGAGGTATGGCGTCACATCGATGCCAAAACTAGAGCGTGCAAAATGGCTTGCCGCAAAAATTTCGTGGGCGGAAATTTCCAAGTCGCGCACGCAAATGTGAAACTTGAGAGCACAAGACTGACTTGTGTATCTGTGTTTATGCTGAAACGGGGACAGGCAATTGGGCAAGGGGAACAACTGATTGCATTAAACGTGTAAGACCCAAGTATTAAGTTATAATTATCAGATTGATAGACTATAACTTGCGTTTAATCTACCTGTCATCGTTCCTCTTTTCTCCGTCATCTTTGGTTTTTCTGTCAAAACTGTCTGTAGCGTGCAGTCAATCACAAAACCAGGAGCCATCGGCCAATAGGATTCGCAGGCAGAAGCTGCCAAAACCCCGCCCCCAAACTGCCAAAACCCGCCCCTTTCAAACCGCGCATGTAGAAATCTCACTCGAGCAAAAAAGCTGCTCGTCGGTAATTTACTGTGCACGCGAGGACATTTAACACATCGAGAAGAAAAAAATTTGCGAGAGGAATAATACAGTTCGCGCGCAATATTATCACAACCGCGCACTCATTTCTTAATTTTGTGCTCTCGAGTTTCACATTTGTGCGCGCGACTTTGAAATTCACGCCTGCGAATTTTCTGCGGCAAGCCATTTTGCACGCTCTAGTTTTGGCATTGAAGTGACGCCATAGTATGCACTACTTCTGGCGACCGCGCAAGGAGCGCTACAAAAACGTGAGACCGGCGAAACCGAAACCAAATAGAGCCATGGCTGAAGCTGCTCTGCTCACATCACCGTCTGGCCTAATTTTATAACCAAGTAAAACTAGTATTGACGCAAAGAAATCTCTAAATAAATCGATATCGAATCGAATCCAGAATTGAATCGGATCATGACCTTGTGAATCGGAATGCAGCTAAATGTACACCAAGAAGTGTACTTTCTAAAAGAAGAATAAATCATACCAAACTCACAAAGACAAAATGTGACCCTCCACGGCAAAACCAGTCGCTTGTCACAAATTATCAAAATTGAGTTATGATGTTTTCATGAAAGGGTATAAATCAACCTTCAAAACGATACCTATATCGAATGAATCGGACGACATATGACTGAGATATCGACATTCAAAGGAGTCTGGTTTCTCCTATCGACGTAGCACTCACAGACGCTTGGTGCGGTCGCGGCTACGTTTGTATTTACAGTAGCCTACGCTGCATTCACAGCCACACGGATAGTCTACCTGCGTTAGGTTAACTGGACTCGGGAGATGAAGATGGATTCCGGAGAAATATCTTCACGCTAGTCAACCAGTGGATTTAGCGTAAATATTGAAGTAGAGCGGTCAAAACAGAAACTTTTAACATTCTGCTGGAATTGAATTCCTCACCTCAAGAAAGTCAGGTTTTTAGGATGGAAAGGGTAAGTTTTTCAGCGAAATTTATTCACAACAGTACAGTATAGACCTTCCACTGTTTCAAAACCAAAATTTTACCCCACGCAACATAAACGGTCGTTTTTCTCGGAAACCTCTGTTGTGACAAGCGACTGGTTTTGCCGTGGAGGGTCACAATTGTTACATTTTAGGAAACAACTGCATGGAAACATCAGAACTGAAGAAGCCTTACGGATGAGAGGTCAAACATCTTCAAGAACATTGCAAACCGAAGTGCCTTCGATTCAATCTACCACGTCCTAGACGACTGAAAGCCCACACTGTAGATGCGATGATGGAAATATGATGTTAGCCGTTTAAAGGGGAAATTAAATTAAGCACATTTTTCCTTAAAGAACGAACTGTTTTCAGACCCAAATGGAGACCCTAGGAATTCCCTGAAGGGTACGATGTGGAGATTTACCATCTGAAGATTACAAAACTGTATTCACTCTACTTTATGCAGAACTGATTCAATAATTTTTTATAAATGTGAGCTGAGTGCAAAAAAGCTAGGTGACAGATGAGATTACTCATGCAGGTTTAAACCGTAATTGCATTAACACTTTCTTGTTACCTTACAGGAAAATGGCTCATGTTGTTGAACTGCAACTTCAATACATAACGATTAACCATTTTCCATAAAAAAAAAAAAAACCTTAGGGGCAGCACAGTGACGCAGTGGTTAGTGCTGGCGCCTCACAGCGAGAAGGTCCTGGGTTCGAGCCGCGGGTCGGCCGTGGGGCCTTTCTGTGTGGAGTTTGTTTGCGTGGGCTTCCTACTGGTGCTCCGGTTTCCTCCCACAGTCCAAAAGCATGCACTATAGGTTAATTGCAGACTCTAAATTGGCCTCGTAAGGTGTGAACGTGAGTGTGATTGTGTGAGTGTGTGCGACCTGTGTTGTGTTGGCGCCTGCCCAGGGTTGATCCCCGCTGTGAATAAAATCCCCATGCGATGTTCTTTTCCTATCATACTGTCCTAAAGCTTCGGACATGCATTGTATGTTTTTTGGACCTGGCTTCTGTTTTCTGGAAGACAGTATAAAATCTGTCCGGGCGGCCCCAGCCATTTGTGACCGGAGCTTTAAGGTCTGTGCGTCAGTGAGTTCATTCTCTGTGGTGGCTTACCGTTTTCCCTCTTGGGGCGATGAGATGCCACTCCATCAGGCCGAGGTAGCTCCACTCTGCCATACTGTACAATAGACTGGCTCTGACATTCCTGCCTCGTGGCTGTGATTTGAAAACTCGCCCCTTATGAATAATTCAGAGCCGAGGGAATTTCGCAGCGGGAAGGACGTCCGGCCGCTGCTCCTCGCCACTGGGGGGCAGTGTGGTGATTGCGGTTGAGCCGTGGTGGGGAACGCTCTCCCCTCGGAGGACGAGGTTAGCGAGGGAACGTCCTCGAGCCCACCGTCCTGGCTCTGGAGCTCTCTGCTCTCTCAAACCTCCGTCCTGAAATCACAGGATCAACAGACTCCTGTTCATGAGAGGAAAACGAGGAAAAAGAGGGATTATAAGTTATTAGATTCTTTATCTAATATTATTCTTTAGATTCTTTATCTGTCACATATACAGTTGAGAGGAATACACTCTGAGTTCAGTTCTACACAGCAATTAAAATAGAAAAAAAAAAACAGATTAATAAAAAAACCTGCAATTAGAAATGAACAATGATTAAATTTTATATATATATACATACATAGCCATACAGAAGTAGACCCCATATAAAGTCTGTAATTACCCAGAGTGAAATCAGGAATAAGATCCATCCTTCTTTGAGATTTTAACTAGGGATG